>OZ022496.1:10052621-10504608 GCA_963989405.1 Trypoxylon attenuatum | reverse complement strand
GGGGAAGTCCATGTCCATGGACCAAGACACAGGCTCTTGAGATCGCCTCCAAGCTCAATCTCGATTCCCCCTGAAACTGGGAAAAACAAAGTTAGGAGACAGAGGAGCAGTGGCTCGGAATCGTCCCAAAGCACCGAGATGGGGTCTCTCACGTCAGCGTCGACCTCCTCTCAGAGGAGAAAGAGGAAAAAGGAAACCTCAAATACCAACGCTCGGAATGACGACCAGCCATCATCGCACGGAGCTGCCCCGTATACCCTCAGATCTGAGGAGATGGGCGACAGCGACCTAGAAAAATATGCGCCGCACCTTGACACGAGACTGATGAGTGTATACGAGCTGGACTCCCAAATAATGGATAGCCTGAACGATGTAAGACTAGTCAGAAAAAAGTCTGGACATCTTCAAGGCTGCTATGTCAAAAAGCTAAAGGAAGCCCAGATAGCTATTAAGAAAGCTGCCACCGAGCTGGCTACAAGAGCGCTCGCACCTCATGATACGCCGGACACGGATTCCCTAGAAAAAGAAAACGAGATGTTAAAAACGAAGATATCTCAGTTAGAAAACAGAATCAAGTCCCTAGAAAGATCTGAAACGAGGAAAAACTCTCCTCCCCCACCTGTTGAGGAGTCGCACCTTCCTGGAGACCTCCGTACCTACCTGGAGACACTTGGAGAAGATTTAAAAAAGTCGATTGACTCCAGACTTATCACCATCCATCGTGAGATGATCGCGGCAGCTGCGGCCATCATCTCCCCCGAGAAATCTGGACCCCATCGACCTGAAGGACCGCCCACAACGATCAGAATCGAAGCTCCACAAGAGGATATGTCACCTGCACATAGAGATTTTCAAGAAGACTGGGCCCGCGTAGTGAGCCGAAGGAAGAAGAAGAAGATGCTCCCAACCCAGCAGAATAGCAACCTACCCATCACTCCCCGAGGAGGAGGGAAGAGCTCCGAGAAGGCACCACCGGGAATTTCTGCAACCCCGAGGCAGAACCAAACACCCCGACCGTCCACTCGCACAAGATCCAGACCACAAACTGCGGTCGTATCGCTGAAAAGAAATAAGGAAGGAGCCACACACGCGGCAGCAATGAATGCCGCAATGAACTCCATAAATCTGGATGATCTGAAAATAGATGGAATCAAATCCCGAGTTGCGATGTCCGGAAATCTCCTCCTAGAGGTCTCAGGAAAAGAATGCAATGAGAAAGCATCTGCCCTGGCTGATAGACTGCGTGCGGTGCTGGGAGCTGATGATTTCCAGATAGCCTGTCCACAGCGTTTCACCGAACTTATCCTGAGTGACATCCCTGAGTATATGGGCCCCGAAGATATTCTGAAAGCAATCTCGACCCAAACCAAGGTCAGAGAAGAAGTTATGAGAATAGGCCGGATCACCAGGAACCGCTTCAAGAATGGAGCTGTGTGGTTACGATGTCCAGAAGCTCAAGCTACACTGCTGGAGAAACAAAAACAAGTGCGGATTGGCTGGGCACTGATACAAGTCAAGAGACTTGAAAGTAGACCAACCCAATGCTATAAGTGTTGGAAGTTTGGTCACACCAGTCTAGCATGCACTAGTCCTGACGACAAATCGGGCTGGTGCTCGAGATGCGGAGACGCTAGTCACAACACCAAACAATGCAACGCAAGCAAACCGCATTGCCCGCTATGCGCCAGCAGAGCTGACCCTGCCGATCACCGTATGGGCACCTCCAGGTGCACGGCTGCAAACTCAGCGAAGAATGACAACGGGGCGGAGGACCCACAACACCCATCATCATGTCCAAGATAAGAGTCGTACAAATAAACCTGAATCACTCGCGGAGCGCCCACGACATCTGCCTCCAATACATGCTAGAAAAAGAAACTAATCTTGCCATAATTAGTGAGCCGTACATGACACCGAAGTTGACCAGTAACTGGTTTCCCAGTATTGACGCCAAAGCGGTGGTATGGTGTCGGGCCCTACCCAAAGGGCTTACGATTATATCTTCCACAGCCAAAGAAAGTTTCTCGCTGGTCATGTTAAACAAAGTCAATCTCATAAGTGTATACTTCTCTCCAAATCGCCCCTTTAGGGAATTTGAGGACCTACTAGTCGAACTGGAGAATGTAATATGTTGCCTTCATAAACATATCCCACTAATTATGGCGGGGGATTTTAATGCCAAGGCCCGTCAATGGGGCAATCCTAGGACGGATCAGAGAGGCATGACTCTTATGGAATGGGCCCAGGGACAGAACCTGCAAATCCTAAATGACGGGAAAACACCTACCTGCTCACGACCACAAGGAGAATCCTCCGTCGATATCACCCTAGCTAACTCAGCCGCCCTGGCCAGGGTGCAAGGATGGACAGTCGATGGAAACGCCGAATCTCTATCGGACCACCTGTATATAACATGGACTATTCGATTGCAGAATACGAATTACCACTCTCTGCCACCCACGAGAAACCTCAAGCTCCAGCGCTGGTCTGGGAAAAACATCAATAGGGACACCCTCCAAGCGGTCGTACTGGTCTCCCTATGGCACAGTAAATCGACTCGGAACACCTCGAATGCCACAGCGGATGAGTCAGTCAATAAGCTCCAATCCGTCCTTGAGAGAGCTTGTAATTCCACTCTGAAGAAAAAGAAATATGCTCGTGCCAAGCAGGCTTACTGGTGGTCTGACGACCTGGCGGCGATAAGACAGGCAGTAATTAAGGCCCGCCGAGCCGTTCAACGGGAGAGACGCCGAAGGCATCCCCCTGAGCCGGACAGATTAGACCTCTTAATGAACGACTATAGAGACAAAAAGAAACACTTCAAGCTGGAAATCATTAAAGCTAAGGATCTCTCGTGGAAAGAATTCCTGAGAACGCTGGACTCTGATCCCTGGGGGCGCCCCTACAAAATGATTCAAAATAAACTCCGAGCCTCAGCCCCTATATCCGAATCGATGGATAGAGGTTTTTTGAAAGTGGTTCTGGAAAAACTTTTCCCGACCACAATCACTCATGCACGGAGTTACCCTCCTCCTTCCCTGGATGAACATCTTGAGATATCGATGCCCGAGGTTGAAGAAGCATGGGAGAAATCTGTCAGGAAGCGTTCAGCACCGGGCCCAGACATGATCCCAGCCGAGGTATGGCCCATCCTGAAGGACCCCCTGCTCGAGACGATAAGAGAGATCTTCAATAAGTGTCTCAAATCAGGCACCTTCCCAAAAGCATGGAAGACAGCGAGATTAGTCTTATTGGAGAAGCCAGGAAAACCGAAACATCTGCCATCGGCTTACCGCCCCTTGTGTCTACTCAATGAACTGGCGAAATGTTTTGAGCGTATCATTGCTACGAGACTTGAAGACCACATATCAAGAGGCAACCCGAAACTATCTCCGAACCAATTTGGTTTCCGCCCAGGAAGTTCAACTATCGATGCAATAGCTACGATACAGGCTAGAAGGCAGGAAGCAATGGTGAAAGGGCAGTTTCTGCTTGCAGCGAGCTTGGATATCGCAAATGCCTTTAATTCACTTCCATGGGTGAAGATCTTGGACGCTCTCGAGGACATGGACTGACCTGACCTGACCTGACCTGACCTGACCTGACCTGACCTGACCTGACCTGACCTGACCTGACCTGACCTGACCTGACCTGACCTGACCTGACCTGACCTGACCTGACCTGACCTGACCTGACCTGACCTGACCTGACCTGACCTGACCTGACCTGACCTGACCTGACCTGACCTGACCTGACCTGACCTGACCTGACCTGACCTGACCTGACCTGACCTGACCTGACCTGACCTGACCTGACCTGACCTGACCTGACCTGACCTGACCTGACCTGACCTGACCTGACCTGACCTGACCTGACCTGACCTGACCTGACCTGACCTGACCTGACCTGACCTGACCTGACCTGACCTGACCTGACCTGACCTGACCTTTTTTTTTTTTTTTTTTTTTTTTTATAGTGGTGAAAATCCATCATGGACGAAGTCGGGGGGATTGCTCCCTCCGACAACAGTGCCGGACTCCTACCGGCTAAAAACACCACTTCCACGCTATGTTACGTCTTCCGAGGGACCATGGGACCTCTTTCGAACAACTCCACGGCACCGCGACGTCTACTTCAATCTGTTAGTGGAGTCCGCGAGGTTCCGGGGGGATCCTCTCGGTCTCTCTGCCTCATGTTTTCGTGTGTTTCTTTTTGTGTGATAACTCCCTCACAAAACTTCGCGAATATGTACCACGAGTGGGGATTTTGCACTATCTGTTTTATTATATTTTCCATGCGCAGGTCTTCATTGAATTCCTGTGCCAGAGCATCTCTCTCTGTTTGCCAGGCGGGGCACTCTTGCAGTGTGTGCGCATTGTCATCCCTGTCGGACTGACAGTGGTGACAACCCGGGTTCGACTCCTTCCCAATTCTATGTAAGAAAGTCCCAAAACATCCGTGATTTGATAGTATCTGGGACATTCTATAACTAATGTGGCCTGATTTTCGGGTTATCCAGCTCTCCATAACTGGAAGAATTGACCCAATCGTTGGGTGCGGATTTCTATCTTTCTGAAGGTATGTCAACCATTCATTCATAACTTCCTTCTTAGCCTCTTCCTTCAGGGCGGCTACTGTCTTCAGGTTTCTGGTGGCTCTTGCTTCCTTCGATAACCGAAAGTATTTCGCGTTCATTTTTGCGCATATGTGTAGGGGTGGTGTTCCCGCAAGTACTGTTGCCAGATCGTACGAAACAGTCCTGTATGCTTTTATAACGCGTATCGCAATTTTCTTTTCTGCCTCCTTGAGCACCTTCCTGAGGGGGGATATCTTGTTCCCTAATTCCTCGGCCCAAATTGGAGCTCCATACATTGCAATCGACTTGATTACATTGTAATAGAGTCTTCTTACATTTTCATTCGGCCCGCCTATGTTAGGTAGTATTCTGCCGAACGCTCCAATTGCGGATTCTAGCTTATTGGAGAGATACTCCGCATGTGGACGAAAGTTCCAGTGAGCGTCCAGGATTATTCCCAGATATTTCATTGTTTTCTCAATCCGAATCGTGTTATCTCCCAATGTCACGTGGTATCCCGCATCTCTGACGGGTAGGGCAGCATGTAAGTTGAGCCAGGCTATCGTAGTTTTCTCGTTAGCAACAGAGAGTCCTATGGACTGGATTTTTCTTATGACTCTCTCCAATGCTATCTCTATTTTGTGTATGGCGACAAAGGGCGATTTATCCTTAGATATGACGAGAGTATCGTCAGCATAACAGATTATTTCGGTCCCAGGCGGAATGCTGGTTCTAAGGACGGCGTCAAAAACAATGGTCCACAGGATCGCTGCGAGAGGAGCCCCTTGGGGTACTCCACAGTTAATTGGAAACGTATTTATCATCCCAGAAGCGTCAGGAACAAGAAGGTTGCGTTCGCTCAGATACGATGCTATAACGTTCTGTAAATATCGTGGGAAGGCCAGCTCTTCCAGTGCTTCCAGGATTGTTGGCCACGTAACTGTATTAAAAGCGTTACTTATATCAATACTCGCGGCTAGCATGTATTGCTGTTTATCAGCTGCTTCATCTTTCAGGTTTTTAACCGCTGCGATGGCATCAATTGTGGATCTTCCAGGACGGAAGCCGTACTGTCTCCCGGATATTCTGAGACGTTTGTTGGAAATGTGGGACTCCATCCTGTCACATATTATACGTTTAAACACTTTCGCCACTTCGTTTGAGAGGCACAGAGGGCGATATGCGTACGGAGAGTCCTTTGGTTTTCCCGGCTTCTGGAGAAGGACAAGTCTCGCCTCCTTCCACGGGGAGGGGAAGATATTCTTTTTTAGGTAGTAATTGTATATCGCCCTCAGATGCGGGCCTATCGAGGCAATCAAAAATGGCCATGCTGCTGTTGGCACTCCATCTGGCCCTGGGGCCGCGCGTTTGGAGATAGATTTTTTCCATGCCGACTGGAATTCCTCGCTCGTGATTTCGGAACATTCCGAGGGGGTACTAGGTGTCCCTCTATTTTCTTTGACCCTGGGGAACAGGGTGGTAAGGACCGTATTTAGGAATTCCGTGTCAATTGTTTCTAGTATCGGTGCCGAAGGGGCAAGTTTTTTACGGACCAGTTTATATGGTCGTCCCCAGGGATCCTCGTTCAGTGCGGATAGGAAGGTTTCCCAGGATGCCGCCTTAGCCTCTTTTATGGCTTTTTTCAACGCTTGTGCCGATTCTTTATATTGCTTTTGAAGGGTAGCAATTGCGTTGTCATCGCGCGTCTTCCTACGCATTGCGCGTTGAAAGATACGGCGATTGCGGTTAGCCGTTATCCTAAGTAGGCTGATTTCTTTGTTCCACCAGTAGGTGGTTTTGCGTGGTAAACACTTACTTTTCTTGAGGGTGATCTCGCAAACTTGTTTCAGCATTTTCTGCAGATTCAGGGCTTCTGTGTCCTCATGGGCTTGGGAGCTGATACGGGTGTGACGTATCGGTTTCCATAATAGAGCAGTGGCAACTGCTTGCATTCTGTCCCCATCCAAAGAACATGCTGACCATCTAGGGAGTATGCATTTCTTGTTCGACCTTGTTTTCGGTGGTGTTGGGTCGAGTCCGATGGACCACGTGATATACAGGTGATCCGAGAGGGACTCTGTTCGGTCGTCAACGACCCAGTTCTGTATTAGTTTGCTCGCGACTGGGTTTGCCCATGTGATATCTACCGCTGATTCGCCTTGTGGTCGGGAGCATGTTGGGGTGTTTCCTCTGTTTATGAGTATCATATTCAGCGATTGAGCCCACTCCAAGAGCAGTTTGCCTCTTAGGTCTGTGCGTGGGTTCCCCCATGCTGTCGATTTTGCATTCATGTCGCCGGTTACGATCAGCGGTACATTATGCGGTTCATTCGCGACTGCGTCGGTTAGGTATGACAAAAAGGTCTCGAATTCCGCTATAGGGCGGTTGGGGGAAAAATAGAGGCCTATCACAGTAATCCTATTCAGTCTGACCACTATATAACAGTCTCCAGCCGTGCTTGACTTTATCGAAACTCTCGGTGGGAGGGACCGGCACCATATCGCTGTTTTTCCATCTCTGCTGGTGAACCAGTTTTCAGGTATGGTCGGAGCATTGTAGGGTTCACAAATCGTGGCAATGTTGATGTTCTTTTCAGACGCATATTGATGGAGGAGATCATTGGCTCTCCTCGCATGATTTACGTTTATGAGCAGAGCTTTTAGCATGTTCTTATTTATTTTGGTGTCGGTTGTTTAGGATCCTCCGGTCCCATCCCTTTTCGGCGAAAACAGTTCGCCGTCTCGCATGTAGTACCCCCCATCCGGTGTTCTATCGGGTGATTTCTTTTCATACAAAGTATGCATCGCGGTTTTGTAGCCTTGCATTGATCGGTTTTATGCTCGGCGTCCCCGCACCTGAAGCACCAGTTCGATTTGTCCTCATCCGGGCTGTTGCATGATGCACGCGTATGGCCAAAGTTCCAGCACCTGAAGCACTGGATAGGGCGTGCTTCCATCTTTCTCACTCTGGCCAGAGACCAGCCAATTCTCAATTCATTATTTTTGGACTTTAGTATCTGTGTCGCGGTTTCCTCAAGACACTTCACCCAGACCGCGCCGCTTCCGAAACGGTTTCTAGTGATTCGTCCGATCCGAATAGTTTCTGGGTTACATCCTGATGAATTTACCAATGCCTTTTTAACCTCCTCCGCTGATATAAACTCAGGTAGGTCGCTAATTATCAGTTCGGCAGATTTTGAGGGACAAGTTATTTGGAGGTCCTCTTTACTCAATACCGCCTGCATTTTGTCCGCTAGCGAGGTGGCTTTTTCGCTGCAGCCTTGACCTGTTATTTCCAGGAGGAGACCTCCTGATAAGGTTAGCCTAGGCTTGACCCCTTCTATATTCAAGTCTTCCAGATTGATCGCCTCTGTGGCTGTGTCCATTACCGTAGCATACGAGATATTTGAGCCTTCTTTTATTTTAAGGCTGACCACTGCTGTTGCTTGTCTTTTCTTACTTCTATTGGTTAACGGTATTTTCGTTTTGGAGCGAGTAGAACCGGATACGCTATTCGGGGTCGGAGGTATAGTGAGCCGGCTTCTTGATGGTTCCGGCTCTGATTTCTTCTTCTTGGAGCGGCGATTTACCGCTTTAATCCATTCTCCTTGAGGAGTTTGAGCAGTCACTGTAGGGACTACGGACTCTCCTTGAGGGGGGTCGGCAGTTGTTGCACTTTCGGTTGATCTAGATGGGGTCTCCACATGCGGTCGATTTGGAGAGATTATCGACGTTGCCGCAGCTAACATCTCCCTGTGTAACGTGGTTAGCCTCTTGTCTATGGTTCTCCTTAAATTGTCACTTAGGGTTTCGAGGTATCGTTTTATCTCGAGGGTTATATTTTCACCTTTATCGGTGTCCGTCTCTTGCGACTGGGTACGTATCGATTCAGCACTTTGGAGTTTTTCCTCTAGAGCCTGGATTCTATGTCGCAGCTCCACGTTTTCCTTCTCAATTATGTCCATTTTAGGATTCTCCATTCGGAGTGCCAGGGCTCGGGTAGCCAGTTCTGTGGCTGCCCGCCTTATCGCGACTTGAGCTTCCTTTAGTCTTTTTACAAAGCCACCCTGAAGGTTCCCTGATCTTTTGCGGACATGTCGTATATTCGCTAGTCCTTCGGAGATTTGAGCGTCTAGGTCCGGAATACTCATATTCCTGGGATTTGTATGCGGGGCATATACGTCCAGATCACTCTCTCCTTCGTCGAGAGGTGAGTTCTTTCCCCGTGTGGCATTGCCCGTGTTCGCGGTCTTGTTGCATCGACGTTTCGGCGATTTAGCATTGGCTGCCCGTCTCTTCCTTTTTTGAGTTGACGTAGAGTCCGATTTATTAGAAGTATCAGAGTCATAGCTGCCCTGATCGTGTTGTACCACTGTTGGGCTAATCGCTATCTGATCCGGCGGCGTGCGTGCTAGTTTGTGCGCTGTGGCGAATACCGACTGGTAATTAGTTGTCTCCGCAGGTGTCAGAGAGCCACCTTCGGGGTGATTCCCGACGGATACGGGTTCACGGCTGGCCCTATTCATGTTTTCTGCTGTCGCTGTGTACCATGAGCCTTTGCTGGAAATTGAGCATCGGCCGGAGCCAGTTTCTGCCATGTCTTCCTGTTGCAGTGTCTCTCTCGGGTATTCCTGTTGTAAACCTTCATTGTTGCTGTCATGCGTATCATAATTGTGTTTTTGCGATGTCTTTTTAGCTTTTTCTTCCTTTGGTTTTTGTTTTTTCAGATAATAATTAGGTGAATGTGACATATTTATAAAGGTCACCGGCGCATCGTGGATCGGGGAGCGGGCTGGAACTGAAGGGGTGCACCCAAGGATAATCTTTCCTAACCCAGGAACTCCTGGGACTTCAGTTTGCCAAATTAGTGGGCCCCGGATACCGGACGGACCCACGCTCGCTCGTCGCACCACAGGCTCCGACCCCTGTGGCCACCGTCCACTTCCAGACCACGGACCGAAGTGGCCGGCTCCTTCCCGTGACACACCGCCAGCACCTCGGCAGGCAAAGCCACATCAATCACAGGGACAGGATCGCGGGGGAACACCGCTCCGTGTGCGATACTCCCAGTGTGGCGGTCCGCACGGGAGGTCATACCTTAATAGTATATGGCCCACCAATGGTAAGTGTAGGTGTTGTCGTACAAGAGGTATGTTCGTGTGTGTATGTATATGCACTGGTGTGCGACTATAGCCAATGTACCGGACGTGCGGACGTACGTCCGGGGTGCGGCTATGTCAATGTACCAGGCATGTGTGTGTGTGTGACTCGAAGAGTGTTTGGTGTGTGTTAGTTTGGATGTAGAGTGTGAGTGTGGTGTACGGTGTGTTGAAGTGAATTTCAGCGTAGATGTGGTGTGAGTGGATTCGGTGGGCGGTGTCCTCTTAGTCTGGGGGCTCCCCCGTGACCTTTCCGGCATGGTAGTACCTGCCGGGGACCAAGGTCCCCGCCGGCATAGCTCACAGGATCATTACCCCACAGAAGCTCCTCCACCAACGTCAAGGTGGGACACCATCGGAGGAGGACCTGACCTGACCTGACCTGACCTGACCTGACCTGACCTGACCTGACCTGACCTGACCTGACCTGACCTGACCTGACCTGACCTGACCTGACCTGACCTGACCTGACCTGACCTGACCTGACCTGACCTTTTTCTTAATCCCTCCACCTATCCTCGCCACGCCGTGTCCGCGGCAACGGCTTTTGGCCTTTATCCGTCGCGGCCACGACGCCCCGGTCTCGCTGCCCCGGGAGCGACTCGCCCTTGTGTGCCTCGGCATTTTTGTCGCCGCTTTCCTAACACCCCTCCTTTGCGTGACTCCTTCTGAGTCCTCCGTATTGCTCTCCGTTGCACGGGGGGGGGTACCCTCCCGCGATCCCCGTTCTCCCTCTCGCCGGTGCGCCGCGCCTCCGGGGTCGCTGGGTTATCGGTGTCGTTTTACCGCGCGTCCCGAAATTTTATTTCGCGTCCCCAAATTTGTGGCATGTCAGCCGAGCCAGCGACAACCTTTTCCGCTGATGGTTTTACTGCGCGTCCCGAAATTTTTCTCGCGTCCCTAAATTTGTTGCGCGTCCCTAAATTTACTGTGTGTCAGCCGGGCCCGCGGTCTTTGGGTTGTCCCATAAGTTCCCGCTCCTAATTTCTTCCCAGGCAGTGGTGCCATCTCTGGGACTACATTGTCTGAGTGAGTGTGAGTGTCCCGAAATTTCCTTCCTACCCTTTACACTCCTCCCTACGCTGCAGGCAGACGATTTCGTCCCTAAATTTCCTTCTGCAGTTGTTTATCCACATGTGTTGCGGTCGCGAGAGCCCGTCCCGAAATTTCCTTCCTACCACGTGGGCCTGTCCCGAAATTTCTTTCGACCCCGTTATATTTGAATTTCCCTCCCTTGTCCTTTACGCCTATGCTTCAGGTGTGCGAATTCATTTTGCCCCTGGCAGCCGGGGCTCCCCTATCGTGGGTGCCGGGTCGGAGGCATGTGCCTCTGGTGCAGCCGGCACCCTTTTCCGCCGTTCGGACAGGGTCAGGGTCATGATGCCGGCCCTTTCCCCCTCATGCGAGTAGTCCGCCCGGCGGGTAGTCTGATCTGACCTTATCTATCCCTTCCCGCCCCTGGGCCCTGCCTAATCCCTGGGGTTTAGGTTGTTCTATTTTGTCATTATTATTATCGTTTCTGATCCTAGTTGTCTTGAGCTTCTCTGGTCCCCTATTATTAAGGTTATGGTTAGCCTGTTGATGTACGTGCCTGCTTTCGTGGCCCTATAAGGTAGCTGCCTTTATAAGAACATGTGAGGCTTGTTCCGATCCTTTCCACATTCACCGCTTAATTACCTGTTACCTATAGACATTTCGACAAATTTATCGGATGCCGACATTCCGTAGTTACTGTAACCGCGAGTACATGGGTGCTGAGTTTACACACGATCATCGCGCGTATGTAAATATTGGCTTGTGAGAGTTTTGGATTTTGCTTCCCTAGCTATTAGGATGTTATTTTACTTTTCCCTTCCTTGGCTATTTTCCTATTCCTTATTGCATAGTATTTATGCTTGTACTACCCTTTGCGTTATTTCTCTAATCTATATAGTTTATTGCGGTTGCCATGGGCTATTATTTTCGCCGCCTTAGTTGTGTCGCCTCTGTTGTTTTTATTATTTTGCGTTACGCGAGGTCGCACCCGATGATTGTATGCTTTATCCTATTGGCCCTGCAATCACGTCAATCCTTCCGTTTTGTTTTAAGTTCTTTCCGTATACTGGAACTTTGAAGTAGAGCGCTATGCTCTTGCGACCGTTTACGTTTCGCCTACTCGGGTATTCCCGTGTGTCCCTTCGGGAGGCCTGTTTGTGTACACTTGTAAACACTGTCGTCAACGGTTATCCGGCCGCGTTCTTACTTACTACCTCCGTTTACCCATGCTGGTTGTAGCATGATTCTCTCTTTGGTATAAATAAATTTAATTTACTTTACGCATTCTCTCTCTTTAGTTTATTTTTAGTTAAGTTAGCGTACTTCTCCTATCACATACAATTTTTCGCGAGTTTATGTTATTATGATAGAAACAAGCAGTATTTTGTTCTACCTCTACCGTACTTTAAGATTACTACTTGTATCGCTGAACCGCGCCCTAGTGGGCCCTACTCTGTATAATCATTTGAGTTATTTTATTTTATCTTATTTTGTGACTCTATCTCCTGTCTGTTGTCCCTGCCGGCTACGGTCTTGGAGGTCGCGTGCGGCCTACTTGCTGTTTATTTGTATACCTCGCGTCATGTACGCCTTGACGCTGTTTCTGCCTAGCAATACCGCCGGCGGTTTACGACTCGGCTTTCGCCGTATACGACTAATTCTGCTGTATAGTGGTTTTGTAATCCAAGAGCTTCTACTTTGTTAATTTGCTTTCTTTTGTGGATTAAATTTCATTTTCTAGCTACATGCTTGTTTAATTTAGTTGCCACCGGGCTTTCTCCTTTCTCCTACTCTATGAGTATCTTTCTTTCGATCTCACCCGGTCGTGCTCCGGGATGTCCCAAATTAGTCCTTAACCATTGGTGTTAGTCATATTACTGGTTTTGTCACTTACCCTTCTGTTCCACCTTCCCTTTTGGTCGTTGCCTCCTTCTGGTTTAGGTTTCGCGGCTGTCCCCAAATTTCTTTCCTTGCTGTTTTTGAATCCTCCTGCTGTATTACACCACTCCATGCTCCCAGTCCGCGTGGCATTTGGTTGCCAGACATAGCCCAGGTTGCCTCCAGTGTGGTTTGTCTCGCACCGGTGAGGTTGCCGGCGCTGTTTATACTTCTGCTTCCGCCAGCTATCCCGCACTCTATAGTACTGCCGCCAGTGACGCTGGTGTCCCTCCCCTGAGCGCTTGTTGCCTGTTGGGGGGGGCTTCGCATCGGTCCCGCTTGGTTGGTGTTCCTTCTCCTTCCCCTTTTGCCCCTTGTTCCCCCTTCTTCCTTGCTTTTATGTTTCTCTTTGTCGAATCCCCTTTCATTTTTCCTAGTGTTTTCTTTCTTCTTACTGGATTGTCCCTTGGCGCCTTGTGTCCCCCTTTGGCGCTTCTTGACCGCTGTCTCTGCCAACCTTCGCCTTTTCTCCTCGATGTTTATCTTATTCACCGCGAAGGTAGTCCACCGTCCGCCGCTGCTCTGTACGTCGGGCAGTTGTATGCTCCGGCGACGTGTCGGAGCCGGCCTTCCTCCATGCCAGCCCTCATGCATATCACACACCTCGGGTGCGACGCTCCGCAGTTATTTATATTGTGCCCATCCATGCCGCATCTCCTGCAGAGCTCTTCGCCTTTGATGTCGGCCTCGCATTGTGCCCTTGAGTGTCCCAGCCCGTGGCATTTAAAGCAGCGGTTTATCCTGGGGAGCGGTTTAACTCTGCAGCTGGTGTATCCAATTCGGACTTTATCGCCCCGCTCAAGTGTTCTCCAAGCTGCTATCGGTAGCTCCACTATTGCTAGTCCCGTGCCATTCCCCATTTGCCTAAGAAGCTTTATCACGATATCTGTCTTGTTGGCCTCTTCCCCGATCTTCTTGCTTATAGCCTCGATTATGTCGCTTTCTCGCGCCAGTGGGTCTATATCTCGAATTTCCACCGCGAATGTGCTTCTCAGCCGCCTATGTTCCATGCTTTTCCCCAGCGCCTCCTTGATGCCTTCGCTGGCGCGGCCCATGTCTTTCCCTCTTTTGACCTCCATTATGAGGTCTCCTCCTCTGGTCCTTCTCACCTTCTCGATGTTTTCCATCTTTATGCCAACTCTTTTAACTACGTCCCTGTACGTTTCCTCGTACGTCCTTGATTGTCCTACTCTGACTACAATCGCATCGTTCCTGAAGGGGGGTGGTCTGATTCCCCTGCCCGCGTCTGGCCCTGGTTCGCGCATCTGCGCCCTGTCTCGTTCGGTTCCCGCCTGTCCCTTATTTTTTTTCCCCTCTTGTTTTGTTATTCCTACTGGCGAATATTTCCCCCTTCCCCTCTCCCCTCTGAGCCTTCTTCTTGCCACGGCCCTAAAGCCTCCTCCTGGCTCGTCTTCGGGGCCTTCCGTCCCTGTTTCTTCCTTTCCTTCTCCTTGTTCCGGTTCCGTTTCCTCCTCGTTTGATTCTTCGCTGCCCTCGGGCTGGCTGTGGGTTGGTCTTCCTTGTCTCTTTCCGCCCCCCCCTTTTTTGGTCCTCTTGCGGTCTTGTACCAATCCCGGCGAGATTTCCTTCCTTTTGACCGGTGTTGAAGTTACCATTTCGGACCTTCGCCCTTCTCCAATATCTCCCCTCCTCTTTCCCTGTTTTTGTTCCGCCGCCCTGGAGCTTTCTCCTCCTTTATTTGTGTCCATACCGCCCAGTTCCTTGAGCTCGCGGTCTATTTCTTGAAGCTGCAATCCGATGTTGACGAGCCTTCTCTCCCTATAGCTGATCGCTGTCTGTGGTTCGTGAAGCCTTTGTTCCTTCCGGATTTGCTCTCTTTCTTTTTTGAGTTCGTGTAGTATGCCGTGCATCCGGCCCACGTCCTGTAACAGCTCCCACGCCTTCTGGTCCAGCTGTCGCATCCTCCTGTCTGCTTCCGCCGTGTCCATGCTGGTTTTTTCCCCCCTCTCTCTCTCTCTTTCCTCCTCCTTCTCTGTCCCTTTTCCCCCTTCTCTTTCCCTTGTGTTCCTTCCGGCTTCGCTCTCCCGATCGCCTGTCTCGCCTCTAGCCTCCGCCCCCCTTCTTCCCTGATCCTCTTGTCTGAGCCCATCGTCTCCTGGTGTGCCTTGTTCCCTTTCCACCTCCATTTCGTCTTCCCTTGGGCCTTCTCCTTCCTTATTTTGCGCTTCCTCATTTCCGCCGTATCCCTTTCTCTCTATTCTCTCTCTTTCCCTTTCTATCTGCTCTTCTATTTCTTCCACCCTCCGGGTTCTTCCGGTGTTTTCACTCCCTTCTCCTTCTATCTCTATGAGTTGCACGTCTTCCTGGCTGCTCCTTTCGAGCTCCAGTACCGCGCCTTCCCTACTTGTTCGGTTTCCGTGTTGTCGTCCCTTTTCTTTTCCTTTATTGATTTCTCCTGGTTCCCCAGTCTGCTCCATGTCTTCCCTTTCGTCCGAGCTCCAATCCGGCGCGTCTCCGCTCATTAATCTGTCTATCCGCCTTTTTCTCTTCTCTTGTCTCTCGTTTAGGGCCTGTTCCCTCCGTGCCCATTCCTCTGCTGTTTCATTTGTCGTACTGTTCCGTCTCGGGGGGGTTCTCGGTGTCTTGTTGGATCGCTGGAAGACGGTCGGGCTGTCGTAACCGTCCCCGTCTGGTGTTCTATTCACTGTTCCTTCGATCATTCTTCCCCATTCTCCTCCTTTTCTGACCGGCGTGCCCGTCTTGCCTCCATCTTGCAGTAGGGCGAACCTGTTTGCCAGCTTTGTTTCTAATTCTCCCCCGTGGCTGTCTCTATCCTCCCCACCTTTTCTTGTGGTCTCTCGTTCCCCTTTCCCCTTGATTCTCTCTGTCTCCCGGCGTCTCTCTCCCTTATCGCCTCTTGCTTCCGGGTGGGTTTCCCTTCTGCTGCTAGATCCCTGTTTTTCTTGGGCACTTATTTTTCCTTCTCCCTTAATCTTCCTAGCGTGTGTTACTTTGGATTCGTTATTTTGCTGCTGTTGTCTTTTGGTTGTACTGTCCATAGTATCAATTTCCAGCGCTGGCCGAGTACTGGGTGAGGCCGTTTGGCGGAGAACGGGTACACCCGCGGAATTTTTATCCGCCCCCCGGTACTCCGGGGCTCCGTCTACGTTTACCCTCCCCAATGTCTGATGAGAGGGCACCTCACCGTCGCAATGGTGAATCCGACTTCACCATCCAGTAGTCGGCTGCCTTGCCAAGGCACCTTTCGGTGGCTGGTCCCTGAGGGCCAGCGGGGAACGCCTCCTCGTATCTCCGGTTTCCCGGCCTTTCGCTTCCGGCTTAGACGTGGCGCAGCTGCCTGTCGCCGCCATCCGCTTTCCAGGACGCCCCCGCTGCCCTCGGCCTTGCTCTCCTCCTGCTCCGTCTTTGTGTCTTCTCTGGTCCTTGGTCTTGCCTGTTCGTCGTCGTTGTTTTGGTTTTTCCTCGTTCTAGCCTAGGTCTCTCTTGCTGTTAATTTCTTCATCATTCCCTTTTGATTTGCTCCCATCGTGTTATTTCTTCGGGTGTTTTCTTAATCCCTCCACCTATCCTCGCCACGCCGTGTCCGCGGCAACGGCTTTTGGCCTTTATCCGTCGCGGCCACGACGCCCCGGTCTCGCTGCCCCGGGAGCGACTCGCCCTTGTGTGCCTCGGCATTTTTGTCGCCGCTTTCCTAACACCCCTCCTTTGCGTGACTCCTTCTGAGTCCTCCGTATTGCTCTCCGTTGCACGGGGGGGGGTACCCTCCCGCGATCCCCGTTCTCCCTCTCGCCGGTGCGCCGCGCCTCCGGGGTCGCTGGGTTATCGGTGTCGTTTTACCGCGCGTCCCGAAATTTTATTTCGCGTCCCCAAATTTGTGGCATGTCAGCCGAGCCAGCGACAACCTTTTCCGCTGATGGTTTTACTGCGCGTCCCGAAATTTTTCTCGCGTCCCTAAATTTGTTGCGCGTCCCTAAATTTACTGTGTGTCAGCCGGGCCCGCGGTCTTTGGGTTGTCCCATAAGTTCCCGCTCCTAATTTCTTCCCAGGCAGTGGTGCCATCTCTGGGACTACATTGTCTGAGTGAGTGTGAGTGTCCCGAAATTTCCTTCCTACCCTTTACACTCCTCCCTACGCTGCAGGCAGACGATTTCGTCCCTAAATTTCCTTCTGCAGTTGTTTATCCACATGTGTTGCGGTCGCGAGAGCCCGTCCCGAAATTTCCTTCCTACCACGTGGGCCTGTCCCGAAATTTCTTTCGACCCCGTTATATTTGAATTTCCCTCCCTTGTCCTTTACGCCTATGCTTCAGGTGTGCGAATTCATTTTGCCCCTGGCAGCCGGGGCTCCCCTATCGTGGGTGCCGGGTCGGAGGCATGTGCCTCTGGTGCAGCCGGCACCCTTTTCCGCCGTTCGGACAGGGTCAGGGTCATGATGCCGGCCCTTTCCCCCTCATGCGAGTAGTCCGCCCGGCGGGTTGACCTGACCTGACCTGACCTGACCTGACCTGACCTGACCTGACCTGACCTGACCTGACCTGACCTGACCTGACCTGACCTGACCTGACCTGACCTGACCTGACCTGACCTTTTTTTTTTTTTTTTTATAGTGGTGAAAATCCATCATGGACGAAGTCGGGGGGATTGCTCCCTCCGACAACAGTGCCGGACTCCTACCGGCTAAAAACACCACTTCCACGCTATGTTACGTCTTCCGAGGGACCATGGGACCTCTTTCGAACAACTCCACGGCACCGCGACGTCTACTTCAATCTGTTAGTGGAGTCCGCGAGGTTCCGGGGGGATCCTCTCGGTCTCTCTGCCTCATGTTTTCGTGTGTTTCTTTTTGTGTGATAACTCCCTCACAAAACTTCGCGAATATGTACCACGAGTGGGGATTTTGCACTATCTGTTTTATTATATTTTCCATGCGCAGGTCTTCATTGAATTCCTGTGCCAGAGCATCTCTCTCTGTTTGCCAGGCGGGGCACTCTTGCAGTGTGTGCGCATTGTCATCCCTGTCGGACTGACAGTGGTGACAACCCGGGTTCGACTCCTTCCCAATTCTATGTAAGAAAGTCCCAAAACATCCGTGATTTGATAGTATCTGGGACATTCTATAACTAATGTGGCCTGATTTTCGGGTTATCCAGCTCTCCATAACTGGAAGAATTGACCCAATCGTTGGGTGCGGATTTCTATCTTTCTGAAGGTATGTCAACCATTCATTCATAACTTCCTTCTTAGCCTCTTCCTTCAGGGCGGCTACTGTCTTCAGGTTTCTGGTGGCTCTTGCTTCCTTCGATAACCGAAAGTATTTCGCGTTCATTTTTGCGCATATGTGTAGGGGTGGTGTTCCCGCAAGTACTGTTGCCAGATCGTACGAAACAGTCCTGTATGCTTTTATAACGCGTATCGCAATTTTCTTTTCTGCCTCCTTGAGCACCTTCCTGAGGGGGGATATCTTGTTCCCTAATTCCTCGGCCCAAATTGGAGCTCCATACATTGCAATCGACTTGATTACATTGTAATAGAGTCTTCTTACATTTTCATTCGGCCCGCCTATGTTAGGTAGTATTCTGCCGAACGCTCCAATTGCGGATTCTAGCTTATTGGAGAGATACTCCGCATGTGGACGAAAGTTCCAGTGAGCGTCCAGGATTATTCCCAGATATTTCATTGTTTTCTCAATCCGAATCGTGTTATCTCCCAATGTCACGTGGTATCCCGCATCTCTGACGGGTAGGGCAGCATGTAAGTTGAGCCAGGCTATCGTAGTTTTCTCGTTAGCAACAGAGAGTCCTATGGACTGGATTTTTCTTATGACTCTCTCCAATGCTATCTCTATTTTGTGTATGGCGACAAAGGGCGATTTATCCTTAGATATGACGAGAGTATCGTCAGCATAACAGATTATTTCGGTCCCAGGCGGAATGCTGGTTCTAAGGACGGCGTCAAAAACAATGGTCCACAGGATCGCTGCGAGAGGAGCCCCTTGGGGTACTCCACAGTTAATTGGAAACGTATTTATCATCCCAGAAGCGTCAGGAACAAGAAGGTTGCGTTCGCTCAGATACGATGCTATAACGTTCTGTAAATATCGTGGGAAGGCCAGCTCTTCCAGTGCTTCCAGGATTGTTGGCCACGTAACTGTATTAAAAGCGTTACTTATATCAATACTCGCGGCTAGCATGTATTGCTGTTTATCAGCTGCTTCATCTTTCAGGTTTTTAACCGCTGCGATGGCATCAATTGTGGATCTTCCAGGACGGAAGCCGTACTGTCTCCCGGATATTCTGAGACGTTTGTTGGAAATGTGGGACTCCATCCTGTCACATATTATACGTTCAAACACTTTCGCCACTTCGTTTGAGAGGCACAGAGGGCGATATGCGTACGGAGAGTCCTTTGGTTTTCCCGGCTTCTGGAGAAGGACAAGTCTCGCCTCCTTCCACGGGGAGGGGAAGATATTCTTTTTTAGGTAGTAATTGTATATCGCCCTCAGATGCGGGCCTATCGAGGCAATCAAAAATGGCCATGCTGCTGTTGGCACTCCATCTGGCCCTGGGGCCGCGCGTTTGGAGATAGATTTTTTCCATGCCGACTGGAATTCCTCGCTCGTGATTTCGGAACATTCCGAGGGGGTACTAGGTGTCCCTCTATTTTCTTTGACCCTGGGGAACAGGGTGGTAAGGACCGTATTTAGGAATTCCGTGTCAATTGTTTCTAGTATCGGTGCCGAAGGGGCAAGTTTTTTACGGACCAGTTTATATGGTCGTCCCCAGGGATCCTCGTTCAGTGCGGATAGGAAGGTTTCCCAGGATGCCGCCTTAGCCTCTTTTATGGCTTTTTTCAACGCTTGTGCCGATTCTTTATATTGCTTTTGAAGGGTAGCAATTGCGTTGTCATCGCGCGTCTTCCTACGCATTGCGCGTTGAAAGATACGGCGATTGCGGTTAGCCGTTATCCTAAGTAGGCTGATTTCTTTGTTCCACCAGTAGGTGGTTTTGCGTGGTAAACACTTACTTTTCTTGAGGGTGATCTCGCAAACTTGTTTCAGCATTTTCTGCAGATTCAGGGCTTCTGTGTCCTCATGGGCTTGGGAGCTGATACGGGTGTGACGTATCGGTTTCCATAATAGAGCAGTGGCAACTGCTTGCATTCTGTCCCCATCCAAAGAACATGCTGACCATCTAGGGAGTATGCATTTCTTGTTCGACCTTGTTTTCGGTGGTGTTGGGTCGAGTCCGATGGACCACGTGATATACAGGTGATCCGAGAGGGACTCTGTTCGGTCGTCAACGACCCAGTTCTGTATTAGTTTGCTCGCGACTGGGTTTGCCCATGTGATATCTACCGCTGATTCGCCTTGTGGTCGGGAGCATGTTGGGGTGTTTCCTCTGTTTATGAGTATCATATTCAGCGATTGAGCCCACTCCAAGAGCAGTTTGCCTCTTAGGTCTGTGCGTGGGTTCCCCCATGCTGTCGATTTTGCATTCATGTCGCCGGTTACGATCAGCGGTACATTATGCGGTTCATTCGTGACTGCGTCGGTTAGGTATGACAAAAAGGTCTCGAATTCCGCTATAGGGCGGTTGGGGGAAAAATAGAGGCCTATCACAGTAATCCTATTCAGTCTGACCACTATATAACAGTCTCCAGCCGTGCTTGACTTTATCGAAACTCTCGGTGGGAGGGACCGGCACCATATCGCTGTTTTTCCATCTCTGCTGGTGAACCAGTTTTCAGGTATGGTCGGAGCATTGTAGGGTTCACAAATCGTGGCAATGTTGATGTTCTTTTCAGACGCATATTGATGGAGGAGATCATTGGCTCTCCTCGCATGGTTTACGTTTATGAGCAGAGCTTTTAGCATGTTCTTATTTATTTTGGTGTCGGTTGTTTAGGATCCTCCGGTCCCATCCCTTTTCGGCGAAAACAGTTCGCCGTCTCGCATGTAGTACCCCCCATCCGGTGTTCTATCGGGTGATTTCTTTTCATACAAAGTATGCATCGCGGTTTTGTAGCCTTGCATTGATCGGTTTTATGCTCGGCGTCCCCGCACCTGAAGCACCAGTTCGATTTGTCCTCATCCGGGCTGTTGCATGATGCACGCGTATGGCCAAAGTTCCAGCACCTGAAGCACTGGATAGGGCGTGCTTCCATCTTTCTCACTCTGGCCAGAGACCAGCCAATTCTCAATTCATTATTTTTGGACTTTAGTATCTGTGTCGCGGTTTCCTCAAGACACTTCACCCAGACCGCGCCGCTTCCGAAACGGTTTCTAGTGATTCGTCCGATCCGAATAGTTTCTGGGTTACATCCTGATGAATTTACCAATGCCTTTTTAACCTCCTCCGCTGATATAAACTCAGGTAGGTCGCTAATTATCAGTTCGGCAGATTTTGAGGGACAAGTTATTTGGAGGTCCTCTTTACTCAATACCGCCTGCATTTTGTCCGCTAGCGAGGTGGCTTTTTCGCTGCAGCCTTGACCTGTTATTTCCAGGAGGAGACCTCCTGATAAGGTTAGCCTAGGCTTGACCCCTTCTATATTCAAGTCTTCCAGATTGATCGCCTCTGTGGCTGTGTCCATTACCGTAGCATACGAGATATTTGAGCCTTCTTTTATTTTAAGGCTGACCACTGCTGTTGCTTGTCTTTTCTTACTTCTATTGGTTAACGGTATTTTCGTTTTGGAGCGAGTAGAACCGGATACGCTATTCGGGGTCGGAGGTATAGTGAGCCGGCTTCTTGATGGTTCCGGCTCTGATTTCTTCTTCTTGGAGCGGCGATTTACCGCTTTAATCCATTCTCCTTGAGGAGTTTGAGCAGTCACTGTAGGGACTACGGACTCTCCTTGAGGGGGGTCGGCAGTTGTTGCACTTTCGGTTGATCTAGATGGGGTCTCCACATGCGGTCGATTTGGAGAGATTATCGACGTTGCCGCAGCTAACATCTCCCTGTGTAACGTGGTTAGCCTCTTGTCTATGGTTCTCCTTAAATTGTCACTTAGGGTTTCGAGGTATCGTTTTATCTCGAGGGTTATATTTTCACCTTTATCGGTGTCCGTCTCTTGCGACTGGGTACGTATCGATTCAGCACTTTGGAGTTTTTCCTCTAGAGCCTGGATTCTATGTCGCAGCTCCACGTTTTCCTTCTCAATTATGTCCATTTTAGGATTCTCCATTCGGAGTGCCAGGGCTCGGGTAGCCAGTTCTGTGGCTGCCCGCCTTATCGCGACTTGAGCTTCCTTTAGTCTTTTTACAAAGCCACCCTGAAGGTTCCCTGATCTTTTGCGGACATGTCGTATATTCGCTAGTCCTTCGGAGATTTGAGCGTCTAGGTCCGGAATACTCATATTCCTGGGATTTGTATGCGGGGCATATACGTCCAGATCACTCTCTCCTTCGTCGAGAGGTGAGTTCTTTCCCCGTGTGGCATTGCCCGTGTTCGCGGTCTTGTTGCATCGACGTTTCGGCGATTTAGCATTGGCTGCCCGTCTCTTCCTTTTTTGAGTTGACGTAGAGTCCGATTTATTAGAAGTATCAGAGTCATAGCTGCCCTGATCGTGTTGTACCACTGTTGGGCTAATCGCTATCTGATCCGGCGGCGTGCGTGCTAGTTTGTGCGCTGTGGCGAATACCGACTGGTAATTAGTTGTCTCCGCAGGTGTCAGAGAGCCACCTTCGGGGTGATTCCCGACGGATACGGGTTCACGGCTGGCCCTATTCATGTTTTCTGCTGTCGCTGTGTACCATGAGCCTTTGCTGGAAATTGAGCATCGGCCGGAGCCAGTTTCTGCCATGTCTTCCTGTTGCAGTGTCTCTCTCGGGTATTCCTGTTGTAAACCTTCATTGTTGCTGTCATGCGTATCATAATTGTGTTTTTGCGATGTCTTTTTAGCTTTTTCTTCCTTTGGTTTTTGTTTTTTCAGATAATAATTAGGTGAATGTGACATATTTATAAAGGTCACCGGCGCATCGTGGATCGGGGAGCGGGCTGGAACTGAAGGGGTGCACCCAAGGATAATCTTTCCTAACCCAGGAACTCCTGGGACTTCAGTTTGCCAAATTAGTGGGCCCCGGATACCGGACGGACCCACGCTCGCTCGTCGCACCACAGGCTCCGACCCCTGTGGCCACCGTCCACTTCCAGACCACGGACCGAAGTGGCCGGCTCCTTCCCGTGACACACCGCCAGCACCTCGGCAGGCAAAGCCACATCAATCACAGGGACAGGATCGCGGGGGAACACCGCTCCGTGTGCGATACTCCCAGTGTGGCGGTCCGCACGGGAGGTCATACCTTAATAGTATATGGCCCACCAATGGTAAGTGTAGGTGTTGTCGTACAAGAGGTATGTTCGTGTGTGTATGTATATGCACTGGTGTGCGACTATAGCCAATGTACCGGACGTGCGGACGTACGTCCGGGGTGCGGCTATGTCAATGTACCAGGCATGTGTGTGTGTGTGACTCGAAGAGTGTTTGGTGTGTGTTAGTTTGGATGTAGAGTGTGAGTGTGGTGTACGGTGTGTTGAAGTGAATTTCAGCGTAGATGTGGTGTGAGTGGATTCGGTGGGCGGTGTCCTCTTAGTCTGGGGGCTCCCCCGTGACCTTTCCGGCATGGTAGTACCTGCCGGGGACCAAGGTCCCCGCCGGCATAGCTCACAGGATCATTACCCCACAGAAGCTCCTCCACCAACGTCAAGGTGGGACACCATCGGAGGAGGACCTGACCTGACCTGACCTGACCTGACCTGACCTGACCTGACCTGACCTGACCTGACCTGACCTGACCTGACCTGACCTGACCTGACCTGACCTGACCTGACCTGACCTCTTAATCCCTCCACCTATCCTCGCCACGCCGTGTCCGCGGCAACGGCTTTTGGCCTTTATCCGTCGCGGCCACGACGCCCCGGTCTCGCTGCCCCGGGAGCGACTCGCCCTTGTGTGCCTCGGCATTTTTGTCGCCGCTTTCCTAACACCCCTCCTTTGCGTGACTCCTTCTGAGTCCTCCGTATTGCTCTCCGTTGCACGGGGGGGGGTACCCTCCCGCGATCCCCGTTCTCCCTCTCGCCGGTGCGCCGCGCCTCCGGGGTCGCTGGGTTATCGGTGTCGTTTTACCGCGCGTCCCGAAATTTTATTTCGCGTCCCCAAATTTGTGGCATGTCAGCCGAGCCAGCGACAGCCTTTTCCGCTGATAGTTTTACTGCGCGTCCCGAAATTTTTCTCGCGTCCCTAAATTTGTTGCGCGTCCCTAAATTTACTGTGTGTCAGCCGGGCCCGCGGTCTTTGGGTTGTCCCATAAGTTCCCGCTCCTAATTTCTTCCCAGGCAGTGGTGCCATCTCTGGGACTACATTGTCTGAGTGAGTGTGAGTGTCCCGAAATTTCCTTCCTACCCTTTACACTCCTCCCTACGCTGCAGGCAGACGAATTCGTCCCTAAATTTCCTTCTGCAGTTGTTTATCCACATGTGTTGCGGTCGCGAGAGCCCGTCCCGAAATTTCCTTCCTACCACGTGGGCCTGTCCCGAAATTTCTTTCGACCCCGTTATATTTGAATTTCCCTCCCTTGTCCTTTACGCCTATGCTGCAGGTGTGCGGATTCATTTTGCCCCTGGCAGCCGGGGCTCCCCTATCGTGGGTGCCGGGTCGGAGGCATGTGCCTCTGGTGCAGCCGGCACCCTTTTCCGCCGTTCGGACAGGGTCAGGGTCATGATGCCGGCCCTTTCCCCCTCATGCGAGTAGTCCGCCCGGCGGGTAGTCTGATCTGACCTTATCTATCCCTTCCCGCCCCTGGGCCCTGCCTAATCCCTGGGGTTTAGGTTGTTCTATTTTGTCATTATTATTATCGTTTCTGATCCTAGTTATCTTGAGCTTCTCTGGTCCCCTATTATTAAGGTTATGGTTAGCCTGTTGATGTACGTGCCTGTTTCCGTGGCCCTATAAGGTAGCTGCCTTTATAAGAACATGTGAGGCTTGTTCCGATCCTTTCCACATTCACCGCTTAATTACCTGTTACCTATAGACATTTCGACAAATTTATCGGATGCCGACATTCCGTAGTTACTGTAACCGCGGGTACATGGGTGCTGAGTTTACACACGATCATCGCGCGTATGTAAATATTGACTTGTGAGAGTTTTGGATTTTGCTTCCCTAGCTATTAGGATGTTATTTTACTTTTCCCTTCCTTGGCTATTTTCCTATTCCTTATTGCATAGTATTTATGCTTGTACTACCCTTTGCGTTATTTCTCTAATCTATATAGTTTATTGCGGTTGCCATGGGCTATTTTTTTCGCCGCCTTAGTTGTGTCGCCTCTATTGTTTTTATTGTTTTGCGTTACGCGAGGTCGCACCCGATGATTGTATGCTTTATCCTATTGGCCCTGCAATCGCGTCAATCCTTCCGTTTTGTTTTAAGTTCTTTCCGTATACTGGAACTTTGAAATAGAGCGCTATGCTCTTGCGACCGTTTACGTTTCGCCTACTCGGGTATTCCCGTGTGTCCCTTCGGGGGGCCTGTTTGTGTACACTTGTAAACACTGTCGTCAACGGTTATCCGGCCGCGTTCTTACTTACTACCTCCGTCTACCCATGCTGGTTGTAGCATGATTCTCTCTTTGGTATAAATAAAATTAATTTACTTTACGCATTCTCTCTCTTTAGTTTATTTTTAGTTAAGTTAGCGTACTTCTCCTATCACATACAATTTTATCGCGAGTTTATGGTATTATGATAGAAACAAGCAGTATTTTGTTCTACCTCTAACGTACTTTAAGATTACTACTTGTATCGCTGAACCGCGCCCTAGTGGGCCCTACTCTGTATAATCATTTGAGTTATTTTATTTTATCTTATTTTGTGACTCTATCTCCTGTCTGTTGTCCCTGCCGGCTACGGTCTTGGAGGTCGCGTGCGGCCTACTTGCTGTTTATTTGTATACCTCGCGTCATGTACGCCTTGACGCTGTTTCTGCCTAGCAATACCGCCGGCGGTTTACGACTCGGCTTTCGCCGTATACGACTAATTCTGCTGTATAGTGGTTATGTAATCCAAGAGCTTCTACTTTGTTAATTTGCTTTCTTTTGTGGATTAAATTTCATTTTCTAGCTACATGCTTGTTTAATTTAGTTGCCACCGGGCTTTCTCCTTTCTCCTGCTCTATGAGTATCTTTCTTTCGATCTTACCCGGTCGTGCTCCGGGATGTCCCAAATTAGTCCTTAACCATTGGTGTTAGTCATATTACTGGTTTTGTCACTTACCCATCTGCTCCACCTTCCCTTTTGGTCGTTGTCTCCTTCTGGTTTAGGTTTTGCGGCTGTCCCCAAATTTCTTTCCTTGCTGTTTTTGAGTCCTTCTGCTGTATTACACCACTCCATGCTCCCAGTCCGCGTGGCATTTGGTTGCCAGACATAGCCCAGGTTGCCTCCAGCGTGGTTTGTCTCGCACCGGTAAGGTTGCCGGCGTCGTTTATACTTCTGCTTCCGCCAGCTATCCCACACTCTATAGTACTGCCGCCAGTGACACTGGTGTCTCTCCCCTGAGCGCTTGTTGCCTGTTGGGGGGGGCTTCGTATCGGTCCCGCTTGGTTGGTGTTCCTTCTCCTTTCCCTTTTGCCCCTTGTTCCCCCTTCTTCCTTGCTTTTATGTTTCTCTTTATCGATTCCCCTTTCATTTTTCCTAGTGTTTTCTTTCTTCTTACTGAATTGTCCCTTGGCGCCTTGTGTCCCCCTTTGGCGCTTCTTGACCGCTGTCTCTGCCATCCTTCGCCTTTTCTCCTCGATGTTTATCTTATTCACCGCGGAGGTAGTCCACCGTCCGCCGCTGCTCTGTACGTCGGGCAGTTGTATGCTCCGGCGACGTGTCGGAGCCGGCCTTCCTCCATGCCAGCCCTCATGCATATCACACACCTCGGGTGCGGCGCTCCGCAGTTATTTATATTGTGCCCATCCATGCCGCATCTCCTGCAGAGCTCTTCGCCTTTGATGTCGGCCTCGCATTGTGCCCTTGAGTGTCCCAGCCCGTGGCATTTAAAGCAGCGGTTTATCCTGGGGAGCGGTTTAACTCTGCAGCTGGTGTATCCAATTCGGACTTTATCGCCCCGCTCAAGTGTTCTCCAAACTGCTATCGGTAGCTCCACTATTGCTAGTCCCGTGCCATTCCCCATTTGCCTAAGAAGCTTTATCACGATATCTGTCTTGTTGGCCTCTTCCCCGATCTTCTTGCTTATAGCCTCGATTATGTCGCTTTCTCGCGCCAGTGGGTCTATATCTCGAATTTCCACCGCGAATGTGCTTCTCAGCCGCCTATGTTCCATGCTTTTCCCCAGCGCCTCCTTGATGCCTTCGCTGGCGCGGCCCATGTCTTTCCCTCTTTTGACCTCCATTATGAGGTCTCCTCCTCTGGTCCTTCTCACCTTCTCGATGTTTTCCATCTTTATGCCAACTCTTTTAACTACGTCCCTGTACGTTTCCTCGTACGTCCTTGATTGTCCTACTCTGACTACAATCGCATCGTTCCTGAAGGGGGGTGGTCTGATTCCCCTGCCCGCGTCTGGCCCTGGTTCGCGCATCTGCGCCCTGTCTCGTTCGGTTCCCGCCTGTCCCTTATTTTTTTTCCCCTCTTGTTTTGTTATTCCTACTGGCGAATATTTCCCCCTTCCCCTCTCCCCTCTGAGCCTTCTTCTTGCCACGGCCCTAAAACCTCCTCCTGGCTCGTCTTCGGGGCCTTCCGTCCCTGTTTCTTCCTTTCCTTCTCCTTGTTCCGGTTCCGTTTCCTCCTCGTTTGATTCTTCGCTGCCCTCGGGCTGGCTGTGGGTTGGTCTTCCTTGTCTCTTTCCGCCCCCCCCTTTTTTGGTCCTCTTGCGGTCTTGTACCAATCCCGGCGAGATTTCCTTCCTTTTGACCGGTGTTGAAGTTACCATTTCGGACCTTCGCCCTTCTCCAATATCTCCCCTCCTCTTTCCCTGTTTTTGTTCCGCCGCCCTGGAGCTTTCTCCTCCTTTATTTGTGTCCATACCGCCCAGTTCCTTGAGCTCGCGGTCTATTTCTTGAAGCTGCAGTCCGATGTTGACGAGCCTTCTCTCCCTATAGCTGATCACTGTCTGTGGTTCGTGAAGCCTTTGTTCCTTCCGGATTTGCTCTCTTTCTTTTTTGAGTTCGTGTAGTATGCCGTGCATCCGGCCCACGTCCTGTAACAGCTCCCACGCCTTCTGGTCCAGCTGTCGCATCCTCCTGTCTGCTTCCGCCGTGTCCATGCTGGTTTTTTCCCCCCTCTCTCTCTCTCTTTCCTCCTCCTTCTCTGTCCCTTTTCCCCCTTCTCTTTCCCTTGTGTTCCTTCCGGCTTCGCTCTCCCGATCGCCTGTCTCGCCTCTAGCCTCCGCCCCCCTTCTTCCCTGATCCTCTTGTCTGAGCCCATCGTCTCCTGGTGTGCCTTGTTCCCTTTCCACCTCCATTTCGTCTTCCCTTGGGCCTTCTCCTTCCTTATTTTGCGCTTCCTCATTTCCGCCGTATCCCTTTCTCTCTATTCTCTCTCTTTCCCTTTCTATCTGCTCTTCTATTTCTTCCACCCTCCGGGTTCTTCCGGTGTTTTCACTCCCTTCTCCTTCTATCTCTATGAGTTGCACGTCTTCCTGGCTGCTCCTTTCGAGCTCCAGTACCGCGCCTTCCCTACTTGTTCGGTTTCCGTGTTGTCGTCCCTTTTCTTTTCCTTTATTGATTTCTCCTGGTTCCCCAGTCTGCTCCATGTCTTCCCTTTCGTCCGAGCTCCAATCCGGCGCGTCTCCGCTCATTAATCTGTCTATCCGCCTTTTTCTCTTCTCTTGTCTCTCGTTTAGGGCCTGTTCCCTCCGTGCCCATTCCTCTGCTGTTTCATTTGTCGTACTGTTCCGTCTCGGGGGGGTTCTCGGTGTCTTGTTGGATCGCTGGAAGACGGTCGGGCTGTCGTAACCGTCCCCGTCTGGTGTTCTATTCACTGTTCCTTCGATCATTCTTCCCCATTCTCCTCCTTTTCTGACCGGCGTGCCCGTCTTGCCTCCATCTTGCAGTAGGGCGAACCTGTTTGCCAGCTTTGTTTCTAATTCTCCCCCGTGGCTGTCTCTATCCTCCCCACCTTTTCTTGTGGTCTCTCGTTCCCCTTTCCCCTTGATTCTCTCTGTCTCCCGGCGTCTCTCTCCCTTATCGCCTCTTGCTTCCGGGTGGGTTTCCCTTCTGCTGCTAGATCCCTGTTTTTCTTGGGCACTTATTTTTCCTTCTCCCTTAATCTTCCTAGCGTGTGTTACTTTGGATTCGTTATTTTGCTGCTGTTGTCTTTTGGTTGTACTGTCCATAGTATCAATTTCCAGCGCTGGCCGAGTACTGGGTGAGGCCGTTTGGCGGAGAACGGGTACACCCGCGGAATTTTTATCCGCCCCCCGGTACTCCGGGGCTCCGTCTACGTTTACCCTCCCCAATGTCTGATGAGAGGGCACCTCACCGTCGCAATGGTGAATCCGACTTCACCATCCAGTAGTCGGCTGCCTTGCCAAGGCACCTTTCGGTGGCTGGTCCCTGAGGGCCAGCGGGGAACGCCTCCTCGTATCTCCGGTTTCCCGGCCTTTCGCTTCCGGCTTAGACGTGGCGCAGCTGCCTGTCGCCGCCATCCGCTTTCCAGGACGCCCCCGCTGCCCTCGGCCTTGCTCTCCTCCTGCTCCGTCTTTGTGTCTTCTCTGGTCCTTGGTCTTGCCTGTTCGTCGTCGTTGTTTTGGTTTTTCCTCGTTCTAGCCTAGGTCTCTCTTGCTGTTAATTTCTTCAGCATTCCCTTTTGATTTGCTCCCATCGTGTTATTTCTTCGGGTGTTTTCTTAATCCCTCCACCTATCCTCGCCACGCCGTGTCCGCGGCAACGGCTTTTGGCCTTTATCCGTCGCGGCCACGACGCCCCGGTCTCGCTGCCCCGGGAGCGACTCGCCCTTGTGTGCCTCGGCATTTTTGTCGCCGCTTTCCTAACACCCCTCCTTTGCGTGACTCCTTCTGAGTCCTCCGTATTGCTCTCCGTTGCACGGGGGGGGGTACCCTCCCGCGATCCCCGTTCTCCCTCTCGCCGGTGCGCCGCGCCTCCGGGGTCGCTGGGTTATCGGTGTCGTTTTACCGCGCGTCCCGAAATTTTATTTCGCGTCCCCAAATTTGTGGCATGTCAGCCGAGCCAGCGACAGCCTTTTCCGCTGATAGTTTTACTGCGCGTCCCGAAATTTTTCTCGCGTCCCTAAATTTGTTGCGCGTCCCTAAATTTACTGTGTGTCAGCCGGGCCCGCGGTCTTTGGGTTGTCCCATAAGTTCCCGCTCCTAATTTCTTCCCAGGCAGTGGTGCCATCTCTGGGACTACATTGTCTGAGTGAGTGTGAGTGTCCCGAAATTTCCTTCCTACCCTTTACACTCCTCCCTACGCTGCAGGCAGACGAATTCGTCCCTAAATTTCCTTCTGCAGTTGTTTATCCACATGTGTTGCGGTCGCGAGAGCCCGTCCCGAAATTTCCTTCCTACCACGTGGGCCTGTCCCGAAATTTCTTTCGACCCCGTTATATTTGAATTTCCCTCCCTTGTCCTTTACGCCTATGCTGCAGGTGTGCGGATTCATTTTGCCCCTGGCAGCCGGGGCTCCCCTATCGTGGGTGCCGGGTCGGAGGCATGTGCCTCTGGTGCAGCCGGCACCCTTTTCCGCCGTTCGGACAGGGTCAGGGTCATGATGCCGGCCCTTTCCCCCTCATGCGAGTAGTCCGCCCGGCGGGTTGACCTGACCTGACCTGACCTGACCTGACCTGACCTGACCTGACCTGACCTGACCTGACCTGACCTGACCTGACCTGACCTGACCTGACCTGACCTGACCTGACCTGACCTGACCTGACCTGACCTTTTTTTTTTTTTTTTTTTTTTTTTTTTTTTTTTTTTTTTTTTCGCAAAAGGTGTAATTTGTCCTATTCCGCCGCCATGACCTGGCATCATCTGTTGAGATATACTATCTGGTCATGGGGCTCAGGACTTAGTCCGTGAATCGTATAGGGGTGTTCTCTACGTCTCCACGGGGAGGGTGTGGGATCCGGTGGAGTTCGAGGCCCCTTGGTCAGAAGGTTTCCAAAACGCACTCATCAATACGTTTCACTCACGCGATGATTGCCAAGTTTACCGCCGATTTATAGGTGCACGTCGTCATTGTGTCTAAGAGGACCGGGCACATGTCAGGGTGGTCTTCGTCGGCAGGCTGTTGCGCCGAAGTATGTTGAGGTACGTGCGTCTCTGTTTCCGGTACCGGAGGTTTCCATTTTCTAAAGCGGCTTGTCCGCGGCCAGTATCGTTCCTCGTCCGGTGAAGCGGGAAAAGGCGGAGTAACAATTCCGAATTTCCCGCACTTTGTTAGTATGCCGAGGTAAGAGGCGGTCTGGGTTCAGGTCAGGTCAGGCTGGAGTGCGCGAATGAGGTTGCGCACCCCAGCATCCACTGTAGGCCGTTTCCTCATGTCCAGTGCTCAGTTGGTTGGTTCCTTGGCAGCAGGTACGGTTCCATGGTCTTCGGGGGCGTCACCTACAGTCACTGCTGTTCGACCGGTGGGCGGGCAAAGTTTATTTCGGCGTCCAGGTTTCCCAAGGTAGAGTGGGGAGGCCGTCTCTTCTTTCTAACCGAGTGTGTTCTACGGAAGGGGGCCATCGCTTTCCGTCCAGCGTTGGTAGGTGGGGTGGCCCCGTCTTTCTCCATTGTCCAGCATAATCTCGATTGGGCGGTGATGGGTCCATATGTCCGAAAGTTCCAAGAGGTGGTCCAGGGTGTCCGGGGCGGACTGTACTGCCGTATGCTATATGATAACGAAAGAAGAATTCGGCATCCGTCGGGGTACACGTGTCTGTCTCTGTCCATTGTACGGTCATGGGGATGTTTCGAGGTCGTGTCGCCGATGGGGTCACTCGTTCGTCCATTGTCCGGTGGTAGAGGCGATCCCATTTGTCTCATTGGATGGTCCAGGGTGTCCAAAGTGGTGTGCGTTGCGGTATGCTGTGAAATATTGGAAGAAAAATCGGTGCTGGTTCTTGGATTCGAACCTGGGTCCTCGTGGTAGTAGTCCGGTGCCTTGCCTCTGAGCCGTGGTGGTATATGTACGGAATTAGGTGCGTACCGAATATGTCGTGGGCGGAACTGAGTTCACCCGCTCTACCGATATGGTGCATTCCGAGATTTCACGACAGTATTTATACCGTTCAATCCGTAGGTCACATGTTCCGTCCGTCGGTGTGTTCGGTGTGTTTGGTTACCGATGGTCGCGCAAGGGGGTTATCGACTGGAGGTGTTACCGACCGGAGGTGTTATCGGCCGTTGGTGTTTTCGGCTGTCGGTATTTATAGCTTATCACTTATCATTTGTGGATCTGTGTTAGGTGCTAGTACCGACCTTCCATCTGTATGACCGTTCTTGCTGTAATGTTATAGTTCGTGATTTTACCCTATGTTCAGGGGATTGGCGGTTCTCGGGTGGTTGGAAAGGTATTTCCGCTCAGTCTGTTCTCGTTTTGTCGCTTCCTTTCTTCGATTTCCTTCCTGATCATTATGTTATTTAGGAAGGTCGTGATTATATTCCAGTTGTTAGGCGAGGCAAGCATTATTGCAGTCATGTTTTCCTTCTGTAGGTTTGTCCCAAGTGCATCCCTCAGTTTATCCCGGTCTTCTTGCCATTTGCTGCAGTGGAAGATCGTATGCTCGGCGGTATCTTGGTCATGGCTGCAAAACCAGCAGGCGGGAGATTCGGATTTACCGATTTTCTGAAGGAAGGCCGCAAAACAACCGTGTCCAGTCAGACATTGGGCGGTGTGGAAGGTGATGTGACCGTGCTTTCTATGGACCCAGGGATCGATGGTTGGTATTAATGCTCTGGTCCAGGCGTTTTTATCGTGGGCAGACTCCCATCTTTCCTGCCAGTTTTGGTGCATTTCGCGTCGAATATTGTCCTCTTCATCTCCGTCCTCCGTTTCGAATAGCGCGATTCTAGCCTTGGCCAGTATGTCTATGGGAACACAGCCGGCCAGAACCAGGACTGCTTCCGTTGGCACGGTTCGGTACGCCGAGATTATTTTTATGGCAGCAAGTCGTTGGGTTTTGATCATGGTGGTAACCGCTGTTTTTAATTTCAGCGCATACTTCCACGCGGGAACAGCATATAGGAGGATGGCGTTCACTACCTCCATTTGTATGCGCCTGGATTTGCTGTTCGATCCTCCGATGTTGGGCATAATTCTGGCCAGCTGACCCAGTACTTTTTGTGCTTTATCGCTGGATTTTTTAGCATGCTCGAGAAAGTTTCGGTGCCTATCTATAACGACACCGAGGTATTTAATGTGCGGTTTAGTTTCCAGGACTGTCCCTTGCCATGTCAGTTTTTTTATATGCGCTTTGCGGTTTCCGGCTAGCTGGATAATTTCCGTTTTCTCGACCGCAAGGCGCAGTTCGTTGGTGGATAGCCAGGCGGCTATTTGGTTTAGCGCTTGGATGGCTTTCGATCTAACCGCATTAGCGGAGTGTGCTCTAACCAACACCGCAAGGTCGTCGGCGTATGCGACATTCATCTTGCCGTTTTTATCGTGGAGTCTTACCAGGGAGTCATAGACTATGTTCCACAGAGTGGGGGCTAGCACCGATCCCTGAGGCACCCCCGCGTGTACGATAAGGGAGTTATTTTCTGGGGGACCAGATAGGACTATCGTGCGTTTGACGAGGTAGTTATGAATGACCGTTCTCAGGAGTGGGTCTACGCCTCTCTTTTCTAGGGCTTGGCAGATCTTTTCATGACCACATTCGTTAAAGGCATTCTTGATATCCAACGTGATCATTAACGCTACGTCGGATTTGCGCGCGGCGGCGTCTGCGAAGTTGATCACTTCTCTGATGGCGTGGGTTGTGCTTTTTCCCTTCGTGAAACCGTATTGGTGTCGGGCGAAGCCGCCAGTACGTTCGATTTCTCGTAACAGTTTTTCTCGTATTACGATCTCGAAGGCCTTTGCCAGTGCATTAATAATGCAGATCGGCCGATACTTGGGTGGTTCGTCGGGGTTGTCAGTTCCTTTAGACGGTTTCACAATGAGGACCAGTCTCTGCTTTTTCCAGCTGTTCGGGAAATATGCGTTTGAGTAACAGTCGTTAAACAAAGCCCACAGCAGAGAGCTGTTAGCCTTGTGTATCTGCCTTACGAGTTTCGCCGAGATGCCATCTGTACCCGGCGCTTTTTTATTCTTTAACAGTTTGATGGCCTCATTTATTTCCTCTCTAGATATGTAAAGTTCAGAGGGCGCTTCGGGTGCGAATTCATGCGAATGCGCCGGAGGGCTTTTCGGATCCAGTACGAACAGTTCGCCCACGATCTCTTCGAGCCTCTGGGGTGGGAGGTGTTTGGTGCAGCTACGCGAGGTAAGTTTCCCCATCACGATTTTATATGGCATGCCCCATCGGTCGTGGTCGATTTCCGAACATAGCTCTGCCCATTTTAGCTCCTTTTGCTTCTTGATCATATTTGCAAGATTCCTCTTTTTTCCCTTGGCGATTTTACGAAGCTCCTCGGTGTTGGCGCTATTCTTTGACGCAGCTCTGCTGGCTTTTCGACGCGCGGCCTGGGCTTCCTTTCTGGCTGCCGCAATTTCGCTCGTCCACCAATATTTGGGGGAGTGGGGGTGGTCCACGCTGCGTATGCGGGGCATTGCACTATCGAAGGCCTTGGTGATGATATCATGGTACACGGACACCCGGTCCTGAACTAAGGTAGGTACGGTGGAGTCGACTGAAATTTGGTCGTGCGCCTGAGCGATAAGTAGGTCTAACGTGGTCTTGAAGGTTTCTTCGTTAAATTTTTTCTCATTCCAGACGACGTTCCAGCGCGTTGGTGGACGCGGAGTATCCTGGGATTTACTCGCGCCGCGGGCGGAGCGGGGCTTGCGAAAAACGTGGAAGACGTACCTATGGTCGCTGCCCGAGAAGGTATCCAGAAGCGATGTTTCTATACCCTGTTTGTTAATTGAGTTCGAGGCGAAGGCTACGTCGATCTTCGATTGTCTGTTCCCATGCGCGAAAGTGGGTTTGTTGCAGCTTGAAGTGGGCAGGAGTTTAGTGCGGAAGATCATCTCAGCCAGAAGCCGGCCACGTTTGTCCGTACACCTAGATCCCCATAGCGGAGACTTTGCGTTGAAATCGCCGGCGACCACGCATGGTACGTTATTTTTAACAATCTCGTCTTCCAGGGCGTTAAGTTGAATCTTGAAGGCGTCTAGGCTATCGTTGGGCGAGAAATAACAGCTTAGTATCAGCATGTTGTTAATTAATTTTCCAATAAAACCAGGTCCTTTAATAGGGTGGTCTGCGATCTTGACGGATCTTTTAGATAGGTTTGGAGTCGCAATCGCAGCTCGCCCGGTGGTGTCGGCTGCCCATCCCTGTTCGAGCTTGTACACTTCCGAAATTAGCAGCACATCCGCCTCCATGTCCACTGCGGTTTGACAAAGTAGGTCATGCGCTAATCTGGCGTGGTTAAGATTTATTTGCAGGATCTTGAGTTGCACGTTTTTATCCTGTATGGAGTTAGCCATTCTATCGTAGAGGGTCTCTCGCTAGAAGTTTCCGAACAATTGGGCACCTTCTGGAAGCTGAAACGTGAGCCGCGGCGTCTCCGCGGATCCCCATGGCGGTACATGCGCAGCAGCGTGCTGCATTTGGGCAGTCTTCAAATGCGTGCTCGGCGTTACCACATTTGCGACAGTTAGTGGTTTTAGTACGCACCGTCGGGCAGTTTGCTGCTATATGGCCGAGATTGTGACAACGAAAACATCTAGTGATGCGTGTGACCGCTACGATAGAGCAGCTTATGTACCCGATTTTAATTTTACCCGCTTCTGCCATGCGGGTTGCAGTGGCTCTGCTCGCAGCCAGGCCGGCTGTTTTTGCTCCCGTTCGTGTCTCCCGTATGAATCTAAACCTCACTTCGGCCGCTTCAGGGTCACCGAAATCGCGCTCTATTGCCTCCATCACCTCCTCCTGCGTTGCTAGAAAGTCGAGTCCCCTTATCTCAACATCCACGGTGTCGTCGAGGATGCTGACGCGCGATTGTGGACCGACTTTCTTTCTAAGAGCTTCCGCTACTGCTTTCTTATTTCCGGAGTTTTTGGGCATCTCAATAATCAGATTCCCCGCTCTTGTTTTCCTAGCCGCAGAGAATACTGTACCCTTGATGTCCTCGGCTTCGCGGAAGGCGCGGACGGCGTCCTGAAATGTAAACTGTTCATTCACATGGACAGTAACTGCATCGGTCTTTCTATCGAAGCGTTCTTCGATGCGCTTCTCCTGCTTTTCTCTTATTGCAGCTTGGCGTTTGGCTTTTCTGCCCACCGCCATAGCCCACGTGGAGCCTCCGTCTGTAGTGGTGGGGTCGTCCGCCGGTTCAAAACCTTCGCGCCTGTAGTTTTCAAGTTCATCACCAGATGACTCCTCCGTCGTGCGCTTTCCCTTCTTATGGGATCGGGCTTCTACTTGCGCGGGCGAGATGTTTTTTCGCTTAGGGTTTCGCGCGATAGGTGGCGGCAGCATGACTTCCAACGTCTGCGAGGCAGTGGACGCAGTATTTACGTCCATTTGTGTACCTGCGTCGGAGCACGGGATCAGTCCGGATTGGAGAGCTCTTTTCCGTGCGATCTCCTTGCTAACGGCTTTAAGTTCATTGCAGGCATTTTCTCGAATTTTCTTGTTAGAATTCCATCGTGCTGTAAATTTTTCGATTCCCCCGTTAAGTCGAGTGACATTGATCGTTGAGATCTGGACCTCCTCCTTGACAGAGCGGTGGACATTTTTCTGCGTCTTTATGAACGCCGTTAACTTCTTCATTGATCCAGTGATGCGGATCGCCTGGTCAGTGATGAGTCGCAGGAGCTTCGCAAGCTCGGCTTCCTCCGCGTATGGGTCCGCTATTGTCCTTGGACGGGGCGTGGAGGCTGCGTCGCCTCTGGGGGTGCCGTATGCGTTATCTGAGGGACTTAATTCGACTATTTCTAGTTCCGTAGATCCCCCAATCTCTTTGGACGCATTAAGGATGCTCATTTCCGCCTGTCGTATATTTTCTTCGTTGTCGAGATTGAAATCGTATTCCGGGTCTTCTAGTGGCGATTTAATTGGTAGCTGCTCCGCATTAGTACCAATTATGTCCTCGATGTTGATGGGATTCGGTTTGTCCAGGAGGAGTTGACGTTTGACCGATTGAGCTGTCTTAGTGGCCGATGGATGTGGTGGGGAATGGCCAACGGTCGCCATTTTTCACGCCGCCCCCGCGGAGGGGGGGCTCAGTTGTACGTAGACAAGAGGTAATGTATTGGGACTCACCCGTTTGTGGATTCCCCTGACTGTTGCTTAAGTGGCGCTGCGATCGTCGTATTCTTGAGTATCGTGTGTGGATAGCGTGTGGGATGCCGCTCTAGTCAGTTGTAAACCAATGGTGGTTGACTTCCAGTGCTGTCCAATGGGCGGCCGCCGGGTAAGAATGGCCGACCAATCCGAGCGCACCTCGTGTTCGCCACGTGGTCGAAGTTTTCGTGTAGCTCGTGGAACTGTCGTTAAGCTTCGATGGCGCTAAGGTCGTCGGGATGCTGGTTGCAGGTGAGGTACCTTTCTAGGTATCGCGCGTGTTCGAAGCTGCAGTCCTTCGTCTCAACCAATGGGAGTGCTCGAGCGACGCCAAGATGGCGGCGCATGCGCATGCGGGCTCTGGCACCACGTGGAGACCAACAGAGTCCGTTTTACACGATTCCAGGGATCGGAGATGGTGATTTATCGCACTACAAGTGTCTTATCACAGTAAACGTGCACTGCACTATTGTTTGTATGGCCGCCCGTGGACCGGATTTCACACGAGGTCGGTTCGACGGAGGTAAGCACGTGTGTCGACGGGCGTTAGGCGGTCGCCATGACACCCGGCCACGAGGCCGCAGGCCTGTACGGCAGCAAGTATGCACGGAGATATTCGTTTATCACTGTTCGTATGCACTGGTATATACGCACGGGTAAGACGCACTGAATTTGCGCAGCTGGTAAGTAATTTGTCGCGATGAAACACACTGGTAACGTCGTAGCGTGGCACACACGGTGGGAGATGTCACGGCACGTCCGCACAGTGCGGAGTCCATAGGCCGACTGACCTGACCTGACCTGACCTGACCTGACCTGACCTGACCTGACCTGACCTGACCTGACCTGACCTGACCTGACCTGACCTGACCTGACCTGACCTGACCTGACCTGACCTGACCTGACCTGACCTGACCTGACCTGACCTGACCTGACCTTCTTAATCCCTCCACCTATCCTCGCCACGCCGTGTCCGCGGCAACGGCTTTTGGCCTTTATCCGTCGCGGCCACGACGCCCCGGTCTCGCTGCCCCGGGAGCGACTCGCCCTTGTGTGCCTCGGCATTTTTGTCGCCGCTTTCCTAACACCCCTCCTTTGCGTGACTCCTTCTGAGTCCTCCGTATTGCTCTCCGTTGCACGGGGGGGGGTACCCTCCCGCGATCCCCGTTCTCCCTCTCGCCGGTGCGCCGCGCCTCCGGGGTCGCTGGGTTATCGGTGTCGTTTTACCGCGCGTCCCGAAATTTTATTTCGCGTCCCCAAATTTGTGGCATGTCAGCCGAGCCGGTGACAACCTTTTCCGCTGATAGTTTTACTGCGCGTCCCGAAATTTTTCTCGCGTCCCTAAATTTGTTGCGCGTCCCTAAATTTACTGTGTGTCAGCCGGGCCCGCGGTCTTTGGGTTGTCCCATAAGTTCCCGCTCCTAATTTCTTCCCAGGCAGTGGTGCCATCTCTGGGACTACATTGTCTGAGTGAGTGTGAGTGTCCCGAAATTTCCTTCCTACCCTTTACACTCCTCCCTACGCTGCAGGCAGACGATTTCGTCCCTAAATTTCCTTCTGCAGTTGTTTATCCACATGTGTTGCGGTCGCGAGAGCCCGTCCCGAAATTTCCTTCCTACCACGTGGGCCTGTCCCGAAATTTCTTTCGACCCCGTTATATTTGAATTTCCCTCCCTTGTCCTTTACGCCTATGCTGCAGGTGTGCGGATTCATTTTGCCCCTGGCAGCCGGGGCTCCCCTATCGTGGGTGCCGGGTCGGAGGCATGTGCCTCTGGTGCAGCCGGCACCCTTTTCCGCCGTTCGGACAGGGTCAGGGTCATGATGCCGGCCCTTTCCCCCTCATGCGAGTAGTCCGCCCGGCGGGTAGTCTGATCTGACCTTATCTATCCCTTCCCGCCCCTGGGCCCTGCCTAATCCCTGGGGTTTAGGTTGTTCTATTTTGTCATTATTATTATCGTTTCTGATCCTAGTTATCTTGAGCTTCTCTGGTCCCCTATTATTAAGGTTATGGTTAGCCTGTTGATGTACGTGCCTGTTTCCGTGGCCCTATAAGGTAGCTGCCTTTATAAGAACATGTGAGGCTTGTTCCGATCCTTTCCACATTCACCGCTTAATTACCTGTTACCTATAGACATTTCGACAAATTTATCGGATGCCGACATTCCGTAGTTACTGTAACCGCGGGTACATGGGTGCTGAGTTTACACACGATCATCGCGCGTATGTAAATATTGACTTGTGAGAGTTTTGGATTTTGCTTCCCTAGCTATTAGGATGTTATTTTACTTTTCCCTTCCTTGGCTATTTTCCTATTCCTTATTGCATAGTATTTATGCTTGTACTACCCTTTGCGTTATTTCTCTAATCTATATAGTTTATTGCGGTTGCCATGGGCTATTTTTTTCGCCGCCTTAGTTGTGTCGCCTCTATTGTTTTTATTGTTTTGCGTTACGCGAGGTCGCACCCGATGATTGTATGCTTTATCCTATTGGCCCTGCAATCGCGTCAATCCTTCCGTTTTGTTTTAAGTTCTTTCCGTATACTGGAACTTTGAAATAGAGCGCTATGCTCTTGCGACCGTTTACGTTTCGCCTACTCGGGTATTCCCGTGTGTCCCTTCGGGGGGCCTGTTTGTGTACACTTGTAAACACTGTCGTCAACGGTTATCCGGCCGCGTTCTTACTTACTACCTCCGTCTACCCATGCTGGTTGTAGCATGATTCTCTCTTTGGTATAAATAAAATTAATTTACTTTACGCATTCTCTCTCTTTAGTTTATTTTTAGTTAAGTTAGCGTACTTCTCCTATCACATACAATTTTATCGCGAGTTTATGGTATTATGATAGAAACAAGCAGTATTTTGTTCTACCTCTAACGTACTTTAAGATTACTACTTGTATCGCTGAACCGCGCCCTAGTGGGCCCTACTCTGTATAATCATTTGAGTTATTTTATTTTATCTTATTTTGTGACTCTATCTCCTGTCTGTTGTCCCTGCCGGCTACGGTCTTGGAGGTCGCGTGCGGCCTACTTGCTGTTTATTTGTATACCTCGCGTCATGTACGCCTTGACGCTGTTTCTGCCTAGCAATACCGCCGGCGGTTTACGACTCGGCTTTCGCCGTATACGACTAATTCTGCTGTATAGTGGTTATGTAATCCAAGAGCTTCTACTTTGTTAATTTGCTTTCTTTTGTGGATTAAATTTCATTTTCTAGCTACATGCTTGTTTAATTTAGTTGCCACCGGGCTTTCTCCTTTCTCCTGCTCTATGAGTATCTTTCTTTCGATCTTACCCGGTCGTGCTCCGGGATGTCCCAAATTAGTCCTTAACCATTGGTGTTAGTCATATTACTGGTTTTGTCACTTACCCATCTGCTCCACCTTCCCTTTTGGTCGTTGTCTCCTTCTGGTTTAGGTTTTGCGGCTGTCCCCAAATTTCTTTCCTTGCTGTTTTTGAGTCCTTCTGCTGTATTACACCACTCCATGCTCCCAGTCCGCGTGGCATTTGGTTGCCAGACATAGCCCAGGTTGCCTCCAGCGTGGTTTGTCTCGCACCGGTAAGGTTGCCGGCGTCGTTTATACTTCTGCTTCCGCCAGCTATCCCACACTCTATAGTACTGCCGCCAGTGACACTGGTGTCTCTCCCCTGAGCGCTTGTTGCCTGTTGGGGGGGGCTTCGTATCGGTCCCGCTTGGTTGGTGTTCCTTCTCCTTTCCCTTTTGCCCCTTGTTCCCCCTTCTTCCTTGCTTTTATGTTTCTCTTTATCGATTCCCCTTTCATTTTTCCTAGTGTTTTCTTTCTTCTTACTGAATTGTCCCTTGGCGCCTTGTGTCCCCCTTTGGCGCTTCTTGACCGCTGTCTCTGCCATCCTTCGCCTTTTCTCCTCGATGTTTATCTTATTCACCGCGGAGGTAGTCCACCGTCCGCCGCTGCTCTGTACGTCGGGCAGTTGTATGCTCCGGCGACGTGTCGGAGCCGGCCTTCCTCCATGCCAGCCCTCATGCATATCACACACCTCGGGTGCGACGCTCCGCAGTTATTTATATTGTGCCCATCCATGCCGCATCTCCTGCAGAGCTCTTCGCCTTTGATGTCGGCCTCGCATTGTGCCCTTGAGTGTCCCAGCCCGTGGCATTTAAAGCAGCGGTTTATCCTGGGGAGCGGTTTAACTCTGCAGCTGGTGTATCCAATTCGGACTTTATCGCCCCGCTCAAGTGTTCTCCAAACTGCTATCGGTAGCTCCACTATTGCTAGTCCCGTGCCATTCCCCATTTGCCTAAGAAGCTTTATCACGATATCTGTCTTGTTGGCCTCTTCCCCGATCTTCTTGCTTATAGCCTCGATTATGTCGCTTTCTCGCGCCAGTGGGTCTATATCTCGAATTTCCACCGCGAATGTGCTTCTCAGCCGCCTATGTTCCATGCTTTTCCCCAGCGCCTCCTTGATGCCTTCGCTGGCGCGGCCCATGTCTTTCCCTCTTTTGACCTCCATTATGAGGTCTCCTCCTCTGGTCCTTCTCACCTTCTCGATGTTTTCCATCTTTATGCCAACTCTTTTAACTACGTCCCTGTACGTTTCCTCGTACGTCCTTGATTGTCCTACTCTGACTACAATCGCATCGTTCCTGAAGGGGGGTGGTCTGATTCCCCTGCCCGCGTCTGGCCCTGGTTCGCGCATCTGCGCCCTGTCTCGTTCGGTTCCCGCCTGTCCCTTATTTTTTTTCCCCTCTTGTTTTGTTATTCCTACTGGCGAATATTTCCCCCTTCCCCTCTCCCCTCTGAGCCTTCTTCTTGCCACGGCCCTAAAACCTCCTCCTGGCTCGTCTTCGGGGCCTTCCGTCCCTGTTTCTTCCTTTCCTTCTCCTTGTTCCGGTTCCGTTTCCTCCTCGTTTGATTCTTCGCTGCCCTCGGGCTGGCTGTGGGTTGGTCTTCCTTGTCTCTTTCCGCCCCCCCCTTTTTTGGTCCTCTTGCGGTCTTGTACCAATCCCGGCGAGATTTCCTTCCTTTTGACCGGTGTTGAAGTTACCATTTCGGACCTTCGCCCTTCTCCAATATCTCCCCTCCTCTTTCCCTGTTTTTGTTCCGCCGCCCTGGAGCTTTCTCCTCCTTTATTTGTGTCCATACCGCCCAGTTCCTTGAGCTCGCGGTCTATTTCTTGAAGCTGCAGTCCGATGTTGACGAGCCTTCTCTCCCTATAGCTGATCACTGTCTGTGGTTCGTGAAGCCTTTGTTCCTTCCGGATTTGCTCTCTTTCTTTTTTGAGTTCGTGTAGTATGCCGTGCATCCGGCCCACGTCCTGTAACAGCTCCCACGCCTTCTGGTCCAGCTGTCGCATCCTCCTGTCTGCTTCCGCCGTGTCCATGCTGGTTTTTTCCCCCCTCTCTCTCTCTCTTTCCTCCTCCTTCTCTGTCCCTTTTCCCCCTTCTCTTTCCCTTGTGTTCCTTCCGGCTTCGCTCTCCCGATCGCCTGTCTCGCCTCTAGCCTCCGCCCCCCTTCTTCCCTGATCCTCTTGTCTGAGCCCATCGTCTCCTGGTGTGCCTTGTTCCCTTTCCACCTCCATTTCGTCTTCCCTTGGGCCTTCTCCTTCCTTATTTTGCGCTTCCTCATTTCCGCCGTATCCCTTTCTCTCTATTCTCTCTCTTTCCCTTTCTATCTGCTCTTCTATTTCTTCCACCCTCCGGGTTCTTCCGGTGTTTTCACTCCCTTCTCCTTCTATCTCTATGAGTTGCACGTCTTCCTGGCTGCTCCTTTCGAGCTCCAGTACCGCGCCTTCCCTACTTGTTCGGTTTCCGTGTTGTCGTCCCTTTTCTTTTCCTTTATTGATTTCTCCTGGTTCCCCAGTCTGCTCCATGTCTTCCCTTTCGTCCGAGCTCCAATCCGGCGCGTCTCCGCTCATTAATCTGTCTATCCGCCTTTTTCTCTTCTCTTGTCTCTCGTTTAGGGCCTGTTCCCTCCGTGCCCATTCCTCTGCTGTTTCATTTGTCGTACTGTTCCGTCTCGGGGGGGTTCTCGGTGTCTTGTTGGATCGCTGGAAGACGGTCGGGCTGTCGTAACCGTCCCCGTCTGGTGTTCTATTCACTGTTCCTTCGATCATTCTTCCCCATTCTCCTCCTTTTCTGACCGGCGTGCCCGTCTTGCCTCCATCTTGCAGTAGGGCGAACCTGTTTGCCAGCTTTGTTTCTAATTCTCCCCCGTGGCTGTCTCTATCCTCCCCACCTTTTCTTGTGGTCTCTCGTTCCCCTTTCCCCTTGATTCTCTCTGTCTCCCGGCGTCTCTCTCCCTTATCGCCTCTTGCTTCCGGGTGGGTTTCCCTTCTGCTGCTAGATCCCTGTTTTTCTTGGGCACTTATTTTTCCTTCTCCCTTAATCTTCCTAGCGTGTGTTACTTTGGATTCGTTATTTTGCTGCTGTTGTCTTTTGGTTGTACTGTCCATAGTATCAATTTCCAGCGCTGGCCGAGTACTGGGTGAGGCCGTTTGGCGGAGAACGGGTACACCCGCGGAATTTTTATCCGCCCCCCGGTACTCCGGGGCTCCGTCTACGTTTACCCTCCCCAATGTCTGATGAGAGGGCACCTCACCGTCGCAATGGTGAATCCGACTTCACCATCCAGTAGTCGGCTGCCTTGCCAAGGCACCTTTCGGTGGCTGGTCCCTGAGGGCCAGCGGGGAACGCCTCCTCGTATCTCCGGTTTCCCGGCCTTTCGCTTCCGGCTTAGACGTGGCGCAGCTGCCTGTCGCCGCCATCCGCTTTCCAGGACGCCCCCGCTGCCCTCGGCCTTGCTCTCCTCCTGCTCCGTCTTTGTGTCTTCTCTGGTCCTTGGTCTTGCCTGTTCGTCGTCGTTGTTTTGGTTTTTCCTCGTTCTAGCCTAGGTCTCTCTTGCTGTTAATTTCTTCAGCATTCCCTTTTGATTTGCTCCCATCGTGTTATTTCTTCGGGTGTTTTCTTAATCCCTCCACCTATCCTCGCCACGCCGTGTCCGCGGCAACGGCTTTTGGCCTTTATCCGTCGCGGCCACGACGCCCCGGTCTCGCTGCCCCGGGAGCGACTCGCCCTTGTGTGCCTCGGCATTTTTGTCGCCGCTTTCCTAACACCCCTCCTTTGCGTGACTCCTTCTGAGTCCTCCGTATTGCTCTCCGTTGCACGGGGGGGGGTACCCTCCCGCGATCCCCGTTCTCCCTCTCGCCGGTGCGCCGCGCCTCCGGGGTCGCTGGGTTATCGGTGTCGTTTTACCGCGCGTCCCGAAATTTTATTTCGCGTCCCCAAATTTGTGGCATGTCAGCCGAGCCGGTGACAACCTTTTCCGCTGATAGTTTTACTGCGCGTCCCGAAATTTTTCTCGCGTCCCTAAATTTGTTGCGCGTCCCTAAATTTACTGTGTGTCAGCCGGGCCCGCGGTCTTTGGGTTGTCCCATAAGTTCCCGCTCCTAATTTCTTCCCAGGCAGTGGTGCCATCTCTGGGACTACATTGTCTGAGTGAGTGTGAGTGTCCCGAAATTTCCTTCCTACCCTTTACACTCCTCCCTACGCTGCAGGCAGACGATTTCGTCCCTAAATTTCCTTCTGCAGTTGTTTATCCACATGTGTTGCGGTCGCGAGAGCCCGTCCCGAAATTTCCTTCCTACCACGTGGGCCTGTCCCGAAATTTCTTTCGACCCCGTTATATTTGAATTTCCCTCCCTTGTCCTTTACGCCTATGCTGCAGGTGTGCGGATTCATTTTGCCCCTGGCAGCCGGGGCTCCCCTATCGTGGGTGCCGGGTCGGAGGCATGTGCCTCTGGTGCAGCCGGCACCCTTTTCCGCCGTTCGGACAGGGTCAGGGTCATGATGCCGGCCCTTTCCCCCTCATGCGAGTAGTCCGCCCGGCGGGTAGTCTGATCTGACCTTATCTATCCCTTCCCGCCCCTGGGCCCTGCCTAATCCCTGGGGTTTAGGTTGTTCTATTTTGTCATTATTATTATCGTTTCTGATCCTAGTTATCTTGAGCTTCTCTGGTCCCCTATTATTAAGGTTATGGTTAGCCTGTTGATGTACGTGCCTGTTTCCGTGGCCCTATAAGGTAGCTGCCTTTATAAGAACATGTGAGGCTTGTTCCGATCCTTTCCACATTCACCGCTTAATTACCTGTTACCTATAGACATTTCGACAAATTTATCGGATGCCGACATTCCGTAGTTACTGTAACCGCGGGTACATGGGTGCTGAGTTTACACACGATCATCGCGCGTATGTAAATATTGACTTGTGAGAGTTTTGGATTTTGCTTCCCTAGCTATTAGGATGTTATTTTACTTTTCCCTTCCTTGGCTATTTTCCTATTCCTTATTGCATAGTATTTATGCTTGTACTACCCTTTGCGTTATTTCTCTAATCTATATAGTTTATTGCGGTTGCCATGGGCTATTTTTTTCGCCGCCTTAGTTGTGTCGCCTCTATTGTTTTTATTGTTTTGCGTTACGCGAGGTCGCACCCGATGATTGTATGCTTTATCCTATTGGCCCTGCAATCGCGTCAATCCTTCCGTTTTGTTTTAAGTTCTTTCCGTATACTGGAACTTTGAAATAGAGCGCTATGCTCTTGCGACCGTTTACGTTTCGCCTACTCGGGTATTCCCGTGTGTCCCTTCGGGGGGCCTGTTTGTGTACACTTGTAAACACTGTCGTCAACGGTTATCCGGCCGCGTTCTTACTTACTACCTCCGTCTACCCATGCTGGTTGTAGCATGATTCTCTCTTTGGTATAAATAAAATTAATTTACTTTACGCATTCTCTCTCTTTAGTTTATTTTTAGTTAAGTTAGCGTACTTCTCCTATCACATACAATTTTATCGCGAGTTTATGGTATTATGATAGAAACAAGCAGTATTTTGTTCTACCTCTAACGTACTTTAAGATTACTACTTGTATCGCTGAACCGCGCCCTAGTGGGCCCTACTCTGTATAATCATTTGAGTTATTTTATTTTATCTTATTTTGTGACTCTATCTCCTGTCTGTTGTCCCTGCCGGCTACGGTCTTGGAGGTCGCGTGCGGCCTACTTGCTGTTTATTTGTATACCTCGCGTCATGTACGCCTTGACGCTGTTTCTGCCTAGCAATACCGCCGGCGGTTTACGACTCGGCTTTCGCCGTATACGACTAATTCTGCTGTATAGTGGTTATGTAATCCAAGAGCTTCTACTTTGTTAATTTGCTTTCTTTTGTGGATTAAATTTCATTTTCTAGCTACATGCTTGTTTAATTTAGTTGCCACCGGGCTTTCTCCTTTCTCCTGCTCTATGAGTATCTTTCTTTCGATCTTACCCGGTCGTGCTCCGGGATGTCCCAAATTAGTCCTTAACCATTGGTGTTAGTCATATTACTGGTTTTGTCACTTACCCATCTGCTCCACCTTCCCTTTTGGTCGTTGTCTCCTTCTGGTTTAGGTTTTGCGGCTGTCCCCAAATTTCTTTCCTTGCTGTTTTTGAGTCCTTCTGCTGTATTACACCACTCCATGCTCCCAGTCCGCGTGGCATTTGGTTGCCAGACATAGCCCAGGTTGCCTCCAGCGTGGTTTGTCTCGCACCGGTAAGGTTGCCGGCGTCGTTTATACTTCTGCTTCCGCCAGCTATCCCACACTCTATAGTACTGCCGCCAGTGACACTGGTGTCTCTCCCCTGAGCGCTTGTTGCCTGTTGGGGGGGGCTTCGTATCGGTCCCGCTTGGTTGGTGTTCCTTCTCCTTTCCCTTTTGCCCCTTGTTCCCCCTTCTTCCTTGCTTTTATGTTTCTCTTTATCGATTCCCCTTTCATTTTTCCTAGTGTTTTCTTTCTTCTTACTGAATTGTCCCTTGGCGCCTTGTGTCCCCCTTTGGCGCTTCTTGACCGCTGTCTCTGCCATCCTTCGCCTTTTCTCCTCGATGTTTATCTTATTCACCGCGGAGGTAGTCCACCGTCCGCCGCTGCTCTGTACGTCGGGCAGTTGTATGCTCCGGCGACGTGTCGGAGCCGGCCTTCCTCCATGCCAGCCCTCATGCATATCACACACCTCGGGTGCGACGCTCCGCAGTTATTTATATTGTGCCCATCCATGCCGCATCTCCTGCAGAGCTCTTCGCCTTTGATGTCGGCCTCGCATTGTGCCCTTGAGTGTCCCAGCCCGTGGCATTTAAAGCAGCGGTTTATCCTGGGGAGCGGTTTAACTCTGCAGCTGGTGTATCCAATTCGGACTTTATCGCCCCGCTCAAGTGTTCTCCAAACTGCTATCGGTAGCTCCACTATTGCTAGTCCCGTGCCATTCCCCATTTGCCTAAGAAGCTTTATCACGATATCTGTCTTGTTGGCCTCTTCCCCGATCTTCTTGCTTATAGCCTCGATTATGTCGCTTTCTCGCGCCAGTGGGTCTATATCTCGAATTTCCACCGCTAATGTGCTTCTCAGCCGCCTATGTTCCATGCTTTTCCCCAGCGCCTCCTTGATGCCTTCGCTGGCGCGGCCCATGTCTTTCCCTCTTTTGACCTCCATTATGAGGTCTCCTCCTCTGGTCCTTCTCACCTTCTCGATGTTTTCCATCTTTATGCCAACTCTTTTAACTACGTCCCTGTACGTTTCCTCGTACGTCCTTGATTGTCCTACTCTGACTACAATCGCATCGTTCCTGAAGGGGGGTGGTCTGATTCCCCTGCCCGCGTCTGGCCCTGGTTCGCGCATCTGCGCCCTGTCTCGTTCGGTTCCCGCCTGTCCCTTATTTTTTTTCCCCTCTTGTTTTGTTATTCCTACTGGCGAATATTTCCCCCTTCCCCTCTCCCCTCTGAGCCTTCTTCTTGCCACGGCCCTAAAACCTCCTCCTGGCTCGTCTTCGGGGCCTTCCGTCCCTGTTTCTTCCTTTCCTTCTCCTTGTTCCGGTTCCGTTTCCTCCTCGTTTGATTCTTCGCTGCCCTCGGGCTGGCTGTGGGTTGGTCTTCCTTGTCTCTTTCCGCCCCCCCCTTTTTTGGTCCTCTTGCGGTCTTGTACCAATCCCGGCGAGATTTCCTTCCTTTTGACCGGTGTTGAAGTTACCATTTCGGACCTTCGCCCTTCTCCAATATCTCCCCTCCTCTTTCCCTGTTTTTGTTCCGCCGCCCTGGAGCTTTCTCCTCCTTTATTTGTGTCCATACCGCCCAGTTCCTTGAGCTCGCGGTCTATTTCTTGAAGCTGCAGTCCGATGTTGACGAGCCTTCTCTCCCTATAGCTGATCACTGTCTGTGGTTCGTGAAGCCTTTGTTCCTTCCGGATTTGCTCTCTTTCTTTTTTGAGTTCGTGTAGTATGCCGTGCATCCGGCCCACGTCCTGTAACAGCTCCCACGCCTTCTGGTCCAGCTGTCGCATCCTCCTGTCTGCTTCCGCCGTGTCCATGCTGGTTTTTTCCCCCCTCTCTCTCTCTCTTTCCTCCTCCTTCTCTGTCCCTTTTCCCCCTTCTCTTTCCCTTGTGTTCCTTCCGGCTTCGCTCTCCCGATCGCCTGTCTCGCCTCTAGCCTCCGCCCCCCTTCTTCCCTGATCCTCTTGTCTGAGCCCATCGTCTCCTGGTGTGCCTTGTTCCCTTTCCACCTCCATTTCGTCTTCCCTTGGGCCTTCTCCTTCCTTATTTTGCGCTTCCTCATTTCCGCCGTATCCCTTTCTCTCTATTCTCTCTCTTTCCCTTTCTATCTGCTCTTCTATTTCTTCCACCCTCCGGGTTCTTCCGGTGTTTTCACTCCCTTCTCCTTCTATCTCTATGAGTTGCACGTCTTCCTGGCTGCTCCTTTCGAGCTCCAGTACCGCGCCTTCCCTACTTGTTCGGTTTCCGTGTTGTCGTCCCTTTTCTTTTCCTTTATTGATTTCTCCTGGTTCCCCAGTCTGCTCCATGTCTTCCCTTTCGTCCGAGCTCCAATCCGGCGCGTCTCCGCTCATTAATCTGTCTATCCGCCTTTTTCTCTTCTCTTGTCTCTCGTTTAGGGCCTGTTCCCTCCGTGCCCATTCCTCTGCTGTTTCATTTGTCGTACTGTTCCGTCTCGGGGGGGTTCTCGGTGTCTTGTTGGATCGCTGGAAGACGGTCGGGCTGTCGTAACCGTCCCCGTCTGGTGTTCTATTCACTGTTCCTTCGATCATTCTTCCCCATTCTCCTCCTTTTCTGACCGGCGTGCCCGTCTTGCCTCCATCTTGCAGTAGGGCGAACCTGTTTGCCAGCTTTGTTTCTAATTCTCCCCCGTGGCTGTCTCTATCCTCCCCACCTTTTCTTGTGGTCTCTCGTTCCCCTTTCCCCTTGATTCTCTCTGTCTCCCGGCGTCTCTCTCCCTTATCGCCTCTTGCTTCCGGGTGGGTTTCCCTTCTGCTGCTAGATCCCTGTTTTTCTTGGGCACTTATTTTTCCTTCTCCCTTAATCTTCCTAGCGTGTGTTACTTTGGATTCGTTATTTTGCTGCTGTTGTCTTTTGGTTGTACTGTCCATAGTATCAATTTCCAGCGCTGGCCGAGTACTGGGTGAGGCCGTTTGGCGGAGAACGGGTACACCCGCGGAATTTTTATCCGCCCCCCGGTACTCCGGGGCTCCGTCTACGTTTACCCTCCCCAATGTCTGATGAGAGGGCACCTCACCGTCGCAATGGTGAATCCGACTTCACCATCCAGTAGTCGGCTGCCTTGCCAAGGCACCTTTCGGTGGCTGGTCCCTGAGGGCCAGCGGGGAACGCCTCCTCGTATCTCCGGTTTCCCGGCCTTTCGCTTCCGGCTTAGACGTGGCGCAGCTGCCTGTCGCCGCCATCCGCTTTCCAGGACGCCCCCGCTGCCCTCGGCCTTGCTCTCCTCCTGCTCCGTCTTTGTGTCTTCTCTGGTCCTTGGTCTTGCCTGTTCGTCGTCGTTGTTTTGGTTTTTCCTCGTTCTAGCCTAGGTCTCTCTTGCTGTTAATTTCTTCAGCATTCCCTTTTGATTTGCTCCCATCGTGTTATTTCTTCGGGTGTTTTCTTAATCCCTCCACCTATCCTCGCCACGCCGTGTCCGCGGCAACGGCTTTTGGCCTTTATCCGTCGCGGCCACGACGCCCCGGTCTCGCTGCCCCGGGAGCGACTCGCCCTTGTGTGCCTCGGCATTTTTGTCGCCGCTTTCCTAACACCCCTCCTTTGCGTGACTCCTTCTGAGTCCTCCGTATTGCTCTCCGTTGCACGGGGGGGGGTACCCTCCCGCGATCCCCGTTCTCCCTCTCGCCGGTGCGCCGCGCCTCCGGGGTCGCTGGGTTATCGGTGTCGTTTTACCGCGCGTCCCGAAATTTTATTTCGCGTCCCCAAATTTGTGGCATGTCAGCCGAGCCGGTGACAACCTTTTCCGCTGATAGTTTTACTGCGCGTCCCGAAATTTTTCTCGCGTCCCTAAATTTGTTGCGCGTCCCTAAATTTACTGTGTGTCAGCCGGGCCCGCGGTCTTTGGGTTGTCCCATAAGTTCCCGCTCCTAATTTCTTCCCAGGCAGTGGTGCCATCTCTGGGACTACATTGTCTGAGTGAGTGTGAGTGTCCCGAAATTTCCTTCCTACCCTTTACACTCCTCCCTACGCTGCAGGCAGACGATTTCGTCCCTAAATTTCCTTCTGCAGTTGTTTATCCACATGTGTTGCGGTCGCGAGAGCCCGTCCCGAAATTTCCTTCCTACCACGTGGGCCTGTCCCGAAATTTCTTTCGACCCCGTTATATTTGAATTTCCCTCCCTTGTCCTTTACGCCTATGCTGCAGGTGTGCGGATTCATTTTGCCCCTGGCAGCCGGGGCTCCCCTATCGTGGGTGCCGGGTCGGAGGCATGTGCCTCTGGTGCAGCCGGCACCCTTTTCCGCCGTTCGGACAGGGTCAGGGTCATGATGCCGGCCCTTTCCCCCTCATGCGAGTAGTCCGCCCGGCGGGTATGACCTGACCTGACCTGACCTGACCTGACCTGACCTGACCTGACCTGACCTGACCTGACCTGACCTGACCTGACCTGACCTGACCTGACCTGACCTGACCTGACCTGACCTGACCTGACCTGACCTGACCTGACCTGACCTGACCTGACCTGACCTGACCTGACCTGACCTGACCTGACCTGACCTGACCTGACCTGACCCCTGACCTGACCTGACCTGACCTGACCCTGACCTGACCCCTGACCTGACCCTGACCTGACCCCTGACCTGACCTGACCTGGCCCCTGACCTGACCCCTGACCTGACCCCTGACCTGACCTGACCTAACACATGAGGACCATGCCGAGGGCCTTCGGCATGGCCCGATAAAGAATTTTTTGGGGGGGGGACCAAAATGGCGGATTATGGTCGTACTCTTGCCTAAGCCGACCCAACATGACCTGACCTCTCTTAGCCTTACCAGAGCCGACCCAACATGACCTGACCTCTCCCAGACTTACCTGAGCGAATTCGGGTACCAAAATGGCAGATCATAGTCGTACTCTTATTGGCCTGGTCCCACCTGACCTGACCTTTTTTTTTTTTTTTTTTTTTTTTTCCTCCTTTCCAATTCCTGTGGTCCCGTAGTAACCCGGCGCCCTTTGGCATCACCTTCCGGCACTCTTCGGGGTGCCGGGCTGGGACTATGTCCGGTGGGTTCCTACTTCTCCACCCTGCTGTTGTTGGGTGGAGTTCGGATGTCTGTTCCACTTAGGTGGTCATTTTCCCGTCTCATTACCCTAGTGTCCGGTCAGGTCTATCCATTGTGGTCGGCGAGGAGCGTGTGCTGCGTTCTTCGGGTTCCTTGGGGAAGGCCAGGGGTAACAATTTCCTGGGCTTCCTTTGCTTTCGTTCGAAGTACGGGTTGGCGTCCTCTGATTTTCGTCTCGAGTGGGTCCTTGGCCAGGTCAGGTCACCTGACCTGACCTGGTCCCATTTGGTCTCACTCGTGCTCAGCTAGTCTAATCTCACCTAATCTGGTCCCATGTGGTCTCACTCGTGCTCACTGGACACTACATGCTCATTGTTAAACGTTGAAAACTGGACACTGGACACTAACCCCTACAAACTGGACGTCAGACATTCGACGCGGGACGTTCAAAAATTTGCTCAAGCCACCGTTTTGCCTGACTTCGGGAATCCACCCCCTCTCCAGCAAAAAAATCCGGCTCAATCCTGGCTCGCTCGACTCTGAAAACGGCCGCAAATAAGTCGGATTCCGTGAGCAAGAGCTTGAGCCGATGACGTCACAGGCGACTTATTTGACGGCTGTGAATACGCGCGGCGCTCATTCATCATTTCTGGCTCTGGCTCTGGCTCGGCTCAATTTCGGCTCAGCCACGACTGTGAATACGGGCCAAAAAGGGACTGGGACTGGTAACATTTTCCGGTTACGGGTGCGTACAATGGAATGGCAACTTGGCGGGCTCTCGCCTCTTGGTGCGTTACCAGCGCCGCCCCACGTTCACTTTAGGGCACTAATGCCCGAGCATGCACTCTTATACTGTTGCGCGAATCGGTGCGGAGAAATGTTCGCGAATGGGTTTCCCTCAAGCCCAGTTCACTCGCAAAGGAGGTTGATTGGAAAAAAGAAAAGAAAAGAAAAGATGTTCACTTGAATAGCTGGTAAAAACTGGTTATATTGCAAAATATATATATTGTAGCGAATTTGCTCAAACTAATACACGTTTCAATTCGGAGTCCGAAATCGAAGTAAACAGTAGTTTTGCGGGCCCAGGGCTCTGGGCTTCAAGTCTCCCACTCCTGTTGTCCTTGAGCGCAGGGGTGGTCCTCCTCCACGCGTTCAGCCTCGGGGTGGTGAGACAATGGGGTGGCCGCTGGTCCGATGTTTCCAGGTTGGTGCGGTGTCTTCCGGTGACGCGCGCATCTTCGCAAGCTCGCCCGCCTAAACTGCTCTAACGTTGCGGAGGGGGTACGCGAAGGCCCAAGCAGGCCCATGTGGTCAGCAGCCCTCCGGTAAAAGCAATCAACTATTTTTATGGTCTAGCGGCATTGTTACCATTTTCTAAGTTTTCTCGGAAAGGTTTCGGGGTACTCTGTTTAATTTAACTTTAAGTTATTGGCTTTTACCGTAATGCTGCTTGGACCCCATGGTATACTTTTCTTAGCCTTTACAATATAAGGGTACGCGATTGTCTTAAACTTCTCTAAGTCACGTACAAGCAATTTACGAAAAGTTAATCCGGTCCTATTCATCGTTAGTAACAAAACCTTGTTCTTGAGAGTCTAATTTCGCGATACCTACGCGTATTTTCCGAATTGCACCTATTGTATTTGATTTCCGCGCGTTATTAAACTGGTCCTATTCCGCGGCTCGCGAACGCGACGCGTGAAGTTATCAGCGAGTATGAATATGGAATAAAAATCGAGCTACGCGTCTAGAAGTTGCATAATCCGTGCGCGAGCGTTGCGATTCCGCAACAATACCTTGGTGGGCTTACAATATCTTGTCGCGCATGAAACCGTATAGGAGATCGGCTCTCTATTCTCCATCTTGTTCGTCGTTTAACCTTACCCAGAGGCTCAAACTGGTGCACTTCAGATGTGCAAGGCCGTGGTAACGCTTAGCTTTGTCGATTGAAGAGGTTCTGCATTCTCTGTGACTGTCTGCCATTCTCCTTTACACGATCTTCACTGGCCGTTAACCACTATTCAGACATGAAACTCTTCGATGCTTGCAACTGCCTTGGGACCACAACTACGGAATGTCTACAAGAATAATATAAGCACGTATCTCTACGTCTCGATCGTTGCGAGCGTGTGCAGGTGACTGCGACGAGTCAAAGAAAAGAAATAGACAGATCGGCAACGTTCGTGTCAACACTCGAGGGGAGAAACCGCGACGCGGTTTACTTTCGTAATACCTTCGAGATTTTCTTTCGCCAGACCACCAGCGATCCACCTCCTAGAATGGCAGACTTTGACGCGATCTACGAGGAAGAAGAGGATGAGATCGTCACCAATTTCGAGGAAAACTACGTGACCATGGTGCCAGACCCCATTGTCATCCGTGGAGCTGGTAACATGACTGTGTGAGTACCCACGTCGATTCGTTTCCTCCCAATTTACTCCCCCAAAAACGATCACTGCCATTCCGAAGAACCGCTAAACCAATTATTATTTCCCTTCTTCGACCTCCACGATCATGATCCACACGGATCTCGAGTTGCATAGCGGCAACTAGCTAAATTAAACGCCCTGCTCTTTTAGATTTGGTCTCAGCAATCGCTTCGAGTCAGAATTTCCAAATGGATTAGTCTCCAGAGTGGCTCCGGAGGAATTTAAAGCGACTATCATGAGAATAAATAGTGTACTAAAGAAAACTTTGCCCGTCAACGTCAAATGGCTTTTTTGTGGCTGTGTTTGCTGCTGTTGCACCTTGGGCTGTTCCTTGTGGCCAGTAATTTGTTTGAGCAAACGGGTATGTACCGCCATCCTCCCGCAACGTCATAATCTTCCTCTTTCTCCCACGATATACGCTCCCTGCCACCTCTCTCATCTTTCCCTCTTTTACGTTGCTCCCTCGATCCTTTCAGACCCAGCATTCGTTGAACAAACTATTGGAATGGGAAAACAGCAGACTCTACCGTAAGCTTGGACTGCACTGGAGGCTGGCCAAACAAAGATGCGACACCTCCTCCATGATGGAATACGTACGTATATTCCTATGCTATTCCTTTACCTTACTCTAGCAGCCAACGAAAACTCCTTACCCACGGTGTATCTTCCTACGTCTTCCATCTCCTACAAATTATTCATTTTTCTTTACCTATTTCGCTCGTTTCGCAGGTTTTTCTCATTGAATTTATTCCAAAGATACCCATCTATAAACCTGACTAAGAGGAGGATGATTTGGATTTCCCAATACGAGTCGTATCTTACCTCTCTTCCAACCAAGGGAGCCATTCTTAAGGATCAAAGGACGAGAGGCAAAAGTCCCGATAATGGTCATTAGGGCTCATCCACAGTGATTCTCGGATACACATGCTTCTGTAAATACCGCAACTACGAGTTATGCCGTTTCGTTAGACCCAGTAAGATGACGCAGTCGTAGACCATGCTCCATTTCCTGTATATACGTACTGTGGAGCAGAACGACGAAAGTACGGCAGAGGAGGGGGGGTAAAACACAGAAAAAGCACCCAGATATTTCCCACTTTCACCTAGGCCCCTAATCTTCTTCTTTTTCTTCTTTTGTATTTTTCGGCACCAACTGCCACCGCAACACGGCTTACGGCCCAGTGTTTTAGGTGAATTTCCAACCACTTATCATTGCGAAACTCCAACAGTTCCGATAAATTAACAACGTTCGTGCATACCGAAACGATTTTAATGCATGCCGCCAGATCCATCACGTATCGACTACTGCTATCAATCGGTTTAATGGAATGGAACATGTAAATGGGGAATCTAAAGTTCCAAGACTGGCCACCTACGTATGTGGTACATAGTTTTATCGACGCTTTCAAATGCAAAAGTGTGAGAGCAAGCCTTCCAAAACAGGGCAGGACAGAAATTGTAGCTCGCCAATGTACGGGGTAAGGAACATGGATTAATGGAATTTGTACAACCTGTGCAAAAACACTATTCTCCAATACTTCTTTTACAGAGGTCACGCATATCTCTCTACATTGTACAAATATTTTCCACGTAGAGAGCGATGTACACATATTTTATTCTCCTTTGTTTCTTTCTCCTGAAATCGTCGTCCGATGCGACACTTCTTTCCTCTTCCAACACGAAACGTAAATAAGCGATCTTACCCTCTCGTATTCCTCTTTCGCGAAGCTATTCTAAACGTGGCCAATAAATTACTTGTACCTTTTCGATTCGTCGAAATTGTAGCTCAAAAATAATCTGCAATGTGTATAATTATACCGAACGCAGGGAATTCCATATTGACTCATACTGTCGTAAATGGTACCAATGTCTTCAATGACGTTAATTGACGTTAGGTCCTGCACTCTTAGAGTAATACGGCGGCCAATCCGTGCGATAGCGAGCGCTCTTAACGCGTGTACTGTATGTAACTTGTAAAAATTATCACTTCCGTTACACCTGTTCTACGTGTATGAAACTATCTAATACTAACCAAGTACAAAACGCAATTCGTACAGACTAGAAAGAAGGACTCCTCGAGTATGCGGGAAAATAGATATTTTTGGCAGCAGAATAGCTATGTATATGCAAAGATAGTCATCGCTTATCACGCCCCTCGTCTGAAAGTGTCAATCAATGTTCCCCTTCCACCTCCTCGGCACCCTGGTCTTTTTCGTAAGATCCCCTAAGAAGTCGTTGGAAAATTGTACAGAGCCAATTGTCGCGGTTCGTACCTTACGGCAACGAGAAAACCGTGCTCACTGTGGCTCGCAAATGCCGCTTTCATTCCTCTTATTGCCTCTTATTGACACTTTTTGCAAACCGCGTACATCTTTTGTTACGTCCTATGCGCAAGAGTGGTGATTGCGATACGCGGCAAGTCTCATTTTCTCCACACCCATATGTACCTGGCTACCTATACCATACAAATAGACAGACGTTTGCGTCTCACATCGTCTGCACTGTCGATCATGTTTAGCCGGAATAATTTAGTCCTACCATAATTAACGTCAGGTGCGTTGACAGCTTCGAGATAAATGACGCATACTTATCGGTTTATCACTCGCCAGTCGTGATAGGTACCAGTTACTCGATACAACGATAGTGCACGGTGCAGGCATTGTTTGCGATTTCACCGAAAGATATACGATGAATACATCCGACGCAATGGATACGTTTCCGATCGATTCCCAAAATCGCACCTGCTCGCTTCCTTTAACCGTTTTGGATTTTCTCCGAAATTTTACTCAACCGGAATTAGAAATTATATGGCCCTGCGAAGTACGCCTCTACTGGTTATCCTTGCAACCGTTTGTCAAAACTGTACGATTTTTGATCGGATACGTCACACCGCTGGTCATCCTCCTCGGTAATGTTCTTTTCATATATCTGCATACACGCACGCACGTCCACAAGCGCGCGCATACTCTCGCAGACACCTATGTACGGACGTACGTGGGGCGACAGAACGACTATGTCGAATAGACGCGATACTTACCCACATCGACATTCTGCTCTCCAACAGGCGTTATACTCAATGGCATATCCTTCGCAGTATTGACCAAGTCGGTCTTTGTCGATTCCAGTCTCTCTCTTTATCTCCGAATGCTCGCAATCTCCGACAACGGGGCGTTAATTTTCAATTATGCTGTCGGAGTAGCCAAGTCACACTTTACGCAGGTCAATGACGTCTTCATGGTGAGAAGGCACCCAAATTGGATAGGACAGAGCTATCGACGAGTTATGCACCGTTATGTAGCCATACCTACCAGAAGCATTGCACTCTTGCTTCTGTTCGCAGAATAGTCGACTTTTGTGCGCCGTCAATTCCGTGAGTATGGAGTTCTTTCAGTTCACCTCAACCTGGCTGGTAGTCGCTCTTACCTGGGCGAGGCTCTTCGCAATGCTTTTCCCGCTTGGAGTAGCCGGATCCTGTCGCAATTGTTCGCCGTTGACGAGCATCGTGCTACTGACGTGCGTCAGCTTCGTCGTCTCTTTAACGAAATTGTACTCTGGCGGTAAACTACGAGAAACCGAGTGTAGCACCTGCGACCAAAATCTCCTCACCGAAAATCGAATACTTTTCTTATTTCCAGGATACGAAACGGACAGCATCTTCGAATTCGTCCCGTGCCAGGAGAAAATAAAACCCTGGGGCTATGCCATGTATTTCTATATAGCCTTATCCACTTGGTTACCCCTTGTTTTCATATTTCTTGGCAATATCTTACTCATCTTTCACATGAGACGTTCCGAAAGGATACACTGTCGGTTAACAAGTAAGTAGAAAGCAACCTCTAACGCCACGCAAATCCGCGCTTGGCTGCATCCTCTCCACGATTATTTAGCCCCGATTATTTCGCCGATAATTTGCCCGATTCTTTCTCTGGAAAGGGAGGAAATTCTTAGCTGCCTTTATCCTCTTCTTTCGTAGAATATTCCACTGGACATAAACCAAATAGAATGCATCATATTTCCAGAACGTTGTTTGCAGTTTCTACTGTCTATTTAATCTTGCTATTGCCTCTTGGAATAGTCGAGACCTTGGAACTTTATTGGGATGTGGTTTTGGTCCGGTCTCCACCGACGAAAGAGACTCAGACGACCGAATACGTGGAATGGTAGGTGTACGCCAGTATTCGATACCTACGCCGATACTCTTGTCCTTTTCCTCTCCTTTCGCTTCGCCAATTGCGCGTTCGGCTCACTGGCCCCTTTTCGTCGACACTCACGTCGGCGGAGGACGACGATCATGAATTCTCATTTCGTAGGTTGGAAGAAAAAATGCTATTCAAGTGGTGCAGGGGCTTGTGCTTCCATATCTACCATTGGAATTTTGCGATCAATTTTTTCTTGTATTATCTCACCGGCGAGAAGTTTCGTGGCATTGTGCTCCGCACTCTGAAACGCCATACCGCAACGGGAGTTCCGCCATTCTGGTTAAAGCACGTATTTGGCTCCATTGGTCGTTGCGCGTTCTTCCAAGTGTTCGAAGCGCCTGCGAATCAGGATTATTCCGTTCAGCCCAGGGATGCCAATCGACAGAATCTACCGCGGCATGCTGGCCATCTTCGGGGCGAGGATCGGAATGACAATAATGCTCCCGTCGATCTATTCTCTGCCGCTCAATGCAAATACATACCGGCAACACTGCCAGAAAGCATCGCTCATATATGATACATACATACATACATACTACACGGAGTAGATGGATGGTTCGTGCTTCGCCATCGGTGCTAATTCAACTTCTCCCGCATGCAGGAAAAATCTGTCTCTCTCAGATATTATTTTATTTACGCTCATTTATTTTATTGCAGACGCGCGCCTACGATACAAAATTTCCCGTTGAGCAAAGTCACTTGAGTGAACCTTAAAGGTGGCGCGCTGTTACGCAAACCTTAACCTCGTCAGATTAATGGTCCCAACTTCACTCTTTCAATTGCCTACTAACAGTGGAGTATTAGTCCAGTACTTCTGCGGAATCTCCCGATACTCATTTGCGCGATACAAATAACGCTACATACATACATGTATAGTCATAATTTCAGTTTCCACACGCTAAAACATACTTTTATACGTAATATCTAGTTATATACATCATAGTCGTAATGCCGACCGCCATAAACAAAGAACTAGCTTGTATAACTACATTTCTGCTTCCTGGTACTTTCATCAATTTCTTCCACGACAAAATGGCACCACAGGACCGTTCCGATTCGCGCTTTTGCACTGCCGCTCCTCCGCGGGCTACCCTTACGAATCCGTACCGTGTCTTCGTACATTACGTAACTACGGAATCCACAAAACCCGTTGGTACGTGGCAGCTAGCGGCAATTGGAGAGGAAATCTATCCTCAATATTACCTCCGATAACAACGATAATTTCAATGTAACGCCGCAGCATTAAATCCCACTGTTTGGAGTGCAGGCAAGCAAGCAGCCAGGCAGGCAAGCAAGCAGCCAGGCAGGCAGGCAGACAGATAGGTAGGCAGGCAGGCAGGCAGGTCAGGTCAGGTCAGGCAGGCAGATTGACAGACAGACAGACAGACAGACAGACAGACAGACAGACAGACAGACAGACAGACAGGCAGGCAGGCAGGCAGGCAGGCAGGCAAGCAGACAGACAACGAGACACGCAGCCCAACGTCCGGGATTATACCAATGATGCATCCGACGGAATCCTATTTACGTAATTTATTGGAAACTGTCCTTTCCTCGTGCCACATTGGCCATAGAGCCAGTCTTCCGATATTCTCGCGAGTACCGTAATTTTCTCGCCTTCCTGTAACGAGGATCAAATTGAACGATATAAATCTTGCTTTTCGACAGTGACTTATGTACATTGTACTTACGCTGAACGACAAGTCTTCTGGAGTTTCTGCCTTGAAAGAATAAAGAGCCATAACCACGTTGTCCGGGACAACCGACAGAGGTAGTCTAATATCGACGAAACTCGAAGGAAACATTCCCTCGCGATTGCCAATTCGCCCCATCATCCAGTCGTCGTTGATCTTTCGCACTAGCGTCACCGTCTCACCCTCTTTGAAGGACAGATCATCCGGATGCGTCAGTGGGTAATCGTACAACGCGATACCGTACGGTTCCTTGTTACCTGGCTGAAACTTCGGTCACAGTCGGTTGTTGTCTTCCGTTAAAATAATAAAGCATTTCCTCCCTCGCGCGACCTCAATGGTGCACTTTTCAAAAGGGATGGCACAACGATGCCGTTCTACGAGTGTGGGAATTTCGGTCATCCGCGTCTTTTCGCTCTTTCGAGTTAACATCGAATAAATCGCGTACTGTGCAAGACAAAGATACATACCCTCGAGCCAATGTCGTCCGTAGAAGAGCGTGGCAGTAGGGTGGGTGGAGGAATCGTCGCTATCGGTAAGGTGGCACTTGGCATCTCATTCAAATCTAATGGCTCCGGTTTGGCGAGCGCCACGCGAGGACAATTCGGAAAATTAAGAGAACTACAAACGGTAATTCGAGACTGTGACTGAGAGTTAGCACAGTTTGCAGAGCTAGCAAAGTTAGCGAGATCGACGAGATCAGCGACGTTGCCGTAAGATCCCTGTTGTCGGGTATCTTGCAATATTTTCGGCGCTGGCGGTTTCGGAGGCTTCGCGCGTATTATTGTCGGCATCGATCGAACCGATCGAATGGAGTTTGAGGTGGCGACGTTCGATGCCTGCGATTTGCTCCGAACGTTCGAACGAGCATTACCCAACACTGCGGACATCCCAGCAAAAGACGATGCATGCGAAAACGCTTCGGAAGACACTTCCTCGAACGGCCCGAAAGGATCGGGCGCGGCTTTCTTCGCCCAAGAATCCGGTTGCGTCAACTTTCTTGTGCATATACCAAAAAAGTCAAAATCATCTTCAAAGCCACTTTCCGTTTGCGAGGTATTTCCACTGCTCGTAAAGGTCGATGGCGTTGAATTGCCATCGCTGCCAAAACTGTCCACGCTCACGCGGTCGCTACTCGAACGCGTCGTCGGCGTAGGTGATCCTGGTGGGCTCAGATCGATCAAGCACACAGATTCATTCGTGCAGCTGGTCTCAGTTCTGGTAGCGGTTGGTGCGTGTCTCCTCAATCTCACGTTAACCGTATTCTGCTCCTGCTTTCTTCTGCCAAACAGATTGGTCAACAGCTCTGTAGGCCTTGCCTGTACCACAAAATTCTTTCCTAAGCTTTTCCTCCTCTCTTTCAATTTCTTTATTTTGCTCGTGTCCTTACGGATGGCGTACGAGATTGACGTACCGGCTTTCTTTGCTTGTCTCCTTCAGTGTCATGGGAACGAGCGTGATAAAATTTTGGAGGTGGAGGCCTGGGTGGAGGCTTTCTCTTTTCGATGGCTCGTGCTGTCGCAACCGACGTTCGAAGAATACCATTTCTGAAAGTATGAACGTAAGGCGTAATGACCCCAATGACAAGAGACAATACCAAAATAGAGATAAAAGGAACGTAGGAAGGAAGGAAGGAAGGAAGGAAGGAAGGAAGGAAGGAAGGAAGGAAGGAAGGAAGGAAGGAAGGAAGGAAGGAAGGAAGGAAGGAAGGAAGGAAGGAAGGAAGAAAGAAAGAAAGAAAGAAAGAAAGAAAGAAAGAAAGAAAGAAAGAAAGAAAGAAAGAAAGAAAGAAAGAAAGAAAGAAAGAAAGAAAGAAAGAAAGAAAGAAAGAAAGAAAGAAAGAAAGAAAGAAAGCCTTACGAGGTGTTCCATATTTCAGTTCCCTCTTGATGTAATCCCAAAGCCACGGGTAGTGGCGGTGGTAGCAGCGCTGTTGTGGCTGCTGCTGCTGCTCCTGATGATGATGATGATGTTGATGATAACGACGACGACGATGCAGGGAGTGGTGGAGGTGGGGGCGGTGCCGAACGTGTTGGTATTCGCATTTCTCAGCACAAAGAAACAGCGATCGAGATTCGAATCTCCTCTTTGGAAGATAAGACGCTCGGTTCTGGCGACCAAGAGCGTTCGTCAACTGCCGAATTGCTGAATATCGACGGTCATCCAACAGTCCTCACTGTCCTCGCACTCCCAACGCTTATTGCGCTACACACAGGCTACACTGCACTGCACTCCACGAACTCGGAACTCTTGTCTGCCAGAGCCTCCCGAAGCCCTAACCCTTGCTCAGCTTAGCCACGCACACTTACGTAAGTTTGCGTGTACGTAAATAAACAAAGAGTGTGTTTTGGCACGTCCCAGCTGCCTTGCCATCTATATTCCCTAAGTAGAAATCAGAACGGATAAACGAGCTCTCTTCGACATATTCCTGGATAAAGACCAATAAAGACATTTTGACGGTACTGTACGAGCAACTGGAAGTCCTGGCAAGTACTCACAAGTGCTGAACGGTGCTAGACGATACACCACCGACACACAGTGCACAATGCACACGTTGCGTAAATGCGCAACTTGTGCGCATTCACCGCGCAGCTGTCACACGAAAGAAGTTAAAGCGTGCAACTGAAAGCGCGTGTGAGCGGAAACTGCGAATGGACGGCAAAGAGAACCGACAAATATAAGGAACTGCAATTCTGAAATGACTAAGGACATACTTGAGAGCTTGCTCACCTCTATGCTGATGGGTGCCACTCGTATATATTAGAGACTCAGTCAATAGGCGATAATTCTGGAAATTGGGAATACGCCCACTAACTGATATGGCGCAACACGCAAATTACACAAACTTGGTGTTATACGCTCGAATGCCTAACAACGTCAGTAAACGATCTCCTTGCTCCTAAATGTGACGCATGTAACGCCCGTCAGTCGCGTGTCTCGTGTGACACAGTGTGACACTTGTGCCGCTTTTCGCCAATCACAGCTGCGACGGCGCGGTACAGCGGCAGCAGCAGCTACCAGTAGCAACGTACAGCGTGGCCTCGCAAAACCTTGCAACTGCCTGCACCTAGCCCTAACAACAAGCAACCGTGACAATTGCCGACAATTGCCAACGATATACGTACTTACCAATAGTTATGTCGACATCCTCGAATGAGATTACGAAAGATCGAGAGGCACTACGATACGTACAAGGACCAACGAGTATGGCATCTACGTACACAGTGTCATCTGTAAGTGGTTATCCTACGACAGTACGAAACAGGACGAGAATTTTCCGATACATACCTATCAAGATAGAATTCGAAACGATGTAGAGTTCACAATTCAACACTCAATTCGGATACCTACCTAAATACACACAGACACACACGCGCGCGCACACACGTACGGTATGTATGCTTCAGGATTCAACTTTATTTTCATAAACTCCAATCTATTTTCACGTATATACACAAGTTTTATTAACCATTCTATCAATTAACAATTTATTAAGACTTACTGTGCTAAATCTATGTACACCGCCGCGTCGCTTAGTGCCGCTTACACCATTTTACCCTGATGGAAATGATACCAAAGAATTATTGTTTCGCACAGAAATTGTTGCTCTCGGAACGACTTGGCTTGGCAACGATTATCGACGATACTGCCAGGATATAAACGAAGGTCATGTATCTCGGTTGACGAACGCATTCGCGAATTTCGGATTGGACTCACGTAGCAGCCCTTCCAGCAATGCACTTGGCTTCTCTCGGATTTCCGTTGCGCCCGATGCGACCCAGGGTAGCAGGGAGCGTTACGATGTAGTAGAAAATTGATGCGAATGCAAACGGTACCAGCCGATATTGGAACGATTCTTTCCCAATATACTGCTTCTGAAAAAGTGCATTACGATCGAGATGTGTGGTTCGACGTCGACGTCGACGTCGGCGTCAACTTCTTCTTAATTACACAGAGCGAGAATTACGATCGGTGATGCTAATATAAATTAATATCTTCCTACATGTATTGTTATGATAAAACAAAAGTGAGTGTCCTTTCTGACCAGCAGTAAATAGTTGAGGAAATAAACCGTTTGCGCTCCTTCGTGCACTGTAAAGAGCAAACTGTATTTTGACGAAAAGTTCGATTGAGACATACGATTGCGAATTCTAATCGCCGAACTGAATGCGGATCTGCGATAGCCCGATTCGAAGGTCTTGGCGAATGAAACCGGTAGATGGTAGGCGATCATATTCTGATTCTGAGCCATGCATCTTTTCTCCGAAAATGGAATGAGATTTTTGCGAGTTACGAATGCGATGGCGAATTAACTCAATTGATAGCAGTTTCTTTCGTTCGCTTGGTTAATGCGGGTGTGAATGTTGCCTCATCGGAAGCTATCCGAGAACTATCCGAGAGCTATTCGAGAGCTATTCGAGAGCTATTCGAGAGCTCGTCCGCGATGGCCCCAATGGTGGAATAAGTCTTCTTCCGAGGGAAGATTCAGTCTTGAAGATTGTTGGGTAGCTCTGGTACGACCTGATCCTGAGAGGACGATCTTCCGTGATTGTTGGAAAGACGAAAGGGCTTCGCTAGCCAAGGGTGTCTCGTGACATCCTCCGCGAACGGTCTTTCGGAAGGCTCTTTCCTGAGTAGACCGCGAATCAAACACCGAGCGCGCGGACTCAGGCCCTCCGGAACTGCGAATTGTCCGCGCGAAATCTTGGCGAAGAGCGAAGCGTGTTCCGCATCGTTGAACGGATAACGGCCAACGAGCATCGTGTAAAGGAGGACGCCCAATGACCAAATGTCGGCAGCTTTTCCGGAGTAGGCACGCCCAGCCCTTAATACTTCCGGTGCAACGTATGCCGGGCAGCCTCGGCGATCGTTCAACTTGTCATCCTCGGCATCGACGATCACCGCGTCCTCGAGGCTCTCGAGGCGGAGGCGCGTTCTGAAATCCGACCTTTCTGTTGTACTGCATCCTCTATGTGCATACATGCGCAAGTAAATGCAAAGATGCAAAGATGCAAAGATACAAAGATGCAGGTACTATGTACACACATATTGTATATGCGCGTGTACGTACACAGGCATCTATGTCGATAGCCAACAATGCGATCGGTCTTACTTGTACAATACGATTTCTAGTCGTTTGCAATGGAAGCAACGATTCACCAATATTACCTGGCCTCGTCCGCAAAAACGAACTTCCGAAGTTTCAGGTCTCTCAGAACAACGCCGTATTCGTGGCAGATTGCGACGGCCTTGGCTGCCTGTCTGAAGAGCCTTCTGGCCTCGGGTTCGCGAAGCCGCCTGCGTGCCCTCACGTAGGCATGTAGATCACCGTGGTGACCCTCCAGAAGGAGATATTTACGGCTGCCAGTGCTGCCATCGCCATCGCCACTGCCACTGCCACTGCCATTACTGCTGTCAGTTGTCGCGTCGCTACCGCCAATCGGCGCTGCCTCGACGACCCCCGCCACTCCGCTTGCCGATCCTGTACCTTCCAGCCGAAGATGCGCTTGCAGCAAGGCTTCGCAACCCTTATCGCCGACAGCCAGTGCCTAAACACACACCACGGTCCCAAATTAGTTAGTTTCAATTAAACACAAAGCGGCATCGACGCCGATAACGTGCAAGAGTCTATCGGAGCAACGCATCGCGAGATTGCGCGTGCCAATGTCTTGCCTTGCCTTTTTACGAATGCCCATTCGTTCGGCTATGATAAGAAGATTCGACAACGGCGTCGACAACGGCGTCGACAACGGCGTCGACAACGGCGTCGACAACGGCGTCGGCAACGGCAACGGCAACGGCAACAGTAGTTGTTAACTACGGCCACGATTCATCTCGCATGTCGAAATCTGACACGCTTTCGAAACTGACAAGCTTCCATTAGTTTAATAAGGGCACGGTAGGCGTGCACACGCGTGAGTGTGTTTACTCGCGCGCGTGCGCACGCCCGCTCCGTCTTTACGAAATTTCACATCGTGCTCTCCGCTCTGACACGCGGATGTTGGAAATTCGAATCCGATTGGGTGCTCGACCGATTGGGAAACGCTCGTGCCTCTGCCTCAAAGTACCCGCGAACGTCTATGCACGTGCATAACGATACGCGCGACATCACGATCGAAAGGGTGCGTTATGTCAGGTCAATATACACTTTCCATTGGCATACGGTGTATACACAGTGTATGTAGTTACAGCAGCATAACCTCGACGGGCGAATCGGAAATGATTCCGAGGAACGGATGACTGCAAAGAAAATGTCGATTCGTTGATTCATCGATTCGCCCAGTCGACCGACGAGGCTCATCACACCTGTTACCGGCGCGGTGTGACGATTATCTATCTTTCGACACGTGGTGCTAACGCCAGATAGACTTCCTTACAAGGTCCCTCGAATTTGTCTTGGGATAGTTGCGCCACAATGGCAGAAAACTGCTATCTGCCCCTCCAAATTCTCTCATTCGGAAGCGAAATCTCAGTACACAATGAGCACGATCGTTTCGATCGTCTCCTACAAAAGATTTACGTACGATACTACAACTACAATGTATCAGCGAGGGAACTGAGAAATCGTATCTCGAATCTCGAAGGACGGAAAACAAGACGAGAAGTCGATGACACAGGTTTCATCTTTGTTCGACCGACCAGCGATTACTACGGACACACGTGTGCGGTTCAAGTTGATGCGTATGAGAAAAAAGAAATACAAATTAGCATGATTCACCCGCCAGCTGAAGGGGAGTGGGTAGAAACAGCCCTTACAATTGGGACTTTGGTGGTAAACGATCGGATTCGAGTCTCCGCGGCATATCCCGACATAAAGAGAATTCGACGCGATCAATCGACTATCTGCCAATCGGAAAGCCTGCCAAATGCGACACGCGACACTTACCTTTGCGACCAATTGTTGCCCCGTGTGCACATCAACGCATCGGTAAAGAGCACTGCCCTCGGCAGGACCAAGAAGGAGAAATCGATCCCCAAGGACGATAGGTCCATGGTGTTCAGCCGCTGCCGGATCGAACCGTGGACATAGCACCGTGGAAACTGAGCAACTCTCTTCGCCCGATGATTGCTGCTGCTGCTCCAGATATTGCTGTGGCTGCTGCGGCCGTTGTTGCACCTGCTCCTGTGGTTGCTGATGCTGGTGCTGCTCTTGCTCTTCTTGTTCAACTTGATGAACCTGCTGTTGTGCGTTGTAGAGGTGGTGATGATGATGATGATGGTGGTAGTGGTGGTGATGATTGTGCGCACCAGCGTCCTGACTACCGTTCGAATTGGTCAGGAACTTTCCACTGCTGGAGACTCGATTTCCGTGCAGGTGTTGAGGATGCTGCCTCGCGATGGTCACTCTCATATTGCGTCTACCGGTCTATTGGCCCGCACGGCCGCGCACCCGTTCACACCCGTTCACAACCGTCGAAACCGTCTGCCGTGCGACTAGATGTATGACTCGAGAAGAGCGGGCGACGCAACCACCGAACGTGTATTTACGAAACAGAACAAAAGGCCGATCAAACATACACGTAGGGCCGACCGAGTAAGTTTAGTGCGACATTTGCCGCGTGTACGCCGAATACGTCCAACACATTGAACGCGAGTGCGCCGCAACGTAACGAGATATTCGGATCCCAGCGCGCCACTCTCTGTTTCCCGAACAGCAAACTGTAAGCTGGTGGGGCTGCCAAATCCCCTTGGACGGAATAGGGAGAATATCGTTCCAGTGATTCTTCCCCTCGTAAAACTAATCCTGAAACACACAACCCAATCTGCATTTACTCCCTGGTCCAAGTTTCAATTGGTAGGAAACCTAAGGGACCGAAAGAAATTGATCGGGGCGGCGAAGGCATAGCATAGCTGGGGCCGTTGCTCAATTTCGGCTTGGGGGGCAAAAGTTCCACTGGTCGAGTTTCTGATTCATGGACAGTTTCAAAAGACGGTTCACGATTTCGACATTTGTCATGTGTAGTGCGCAATGTCTTTGGAGAAGGGGGCTCGCGGTAAGGTCAGGGATATCGCTTCAAGGCGGTCGTTATGCCATGGCATGTGTTCAACTGCTTATGGAGAATAGAGGGTATAGGCTGACGCAGTGGGCTGTGGGCAGTGGGAAGTGGCCCGACCGACCGGTCGACCGGCAGGCAATTCGTTTGGCGAGTTGTTTGCGCAAAATTGCATCAACCTGCAACATCCCTCAATTAAAATTTCATTTTGACAATTGTACAGTAGTTTAGACTCCCCTCTCAATTTTCTCGGTTTCCCCCTGGTTCTGGGTTACCCTGCTAAAACTGTGCAACTCGGTTATTGTTGCGCGGCTTTCATTGGCTTGCGCCCAATCCGGCTCGAAACACAATAACGCAAAATTCGCCTACTCGGATTGGGAATTCCGACGAAACAGCGTTCTCGTACGACGTACGCGGATCTACGGAAATTGGCAGACTCTCGACCGTCTCGATGCTCGATATTGCTCATTTTTATCGATCTTCGTCTTCGAGTACGCGTTCGCGACCCACGTCATCCGAGCCAAGTATGAATGTACGTACGTACGTATGTATGTAGGTACGTATGTATGTATGTGGCCATGTATCTATGCACGCATCTTCGCGGGCTCGGTCGGTCCCTCCTTGACCGAATCGAACCGAATCAAACCGAATTGAACCGAATCGATGCGTACTCTTGCGCCTTGCCAGGCGGCCCAGACCAGTACCACTGGTATGGTACGTTCCATCTACACATTACTTTTGTCAGGATACGTGTACTTGTCTACTACGCAAGACTCATTGTCAAAGTGAAACGTTCAGGTTTTAGGCTCGTCCGATGCGGATGCCCTTTTCCTTCTTACCGCTGGCTGATGTCACATCGATGAACGAAAAGCTGGATGGTCAACTGGCCGAAATGAAAGAAATATAGCATTTCATTGCGGGGTGACGAAATTGCAAATTTCGTGCAATCGCGTGACTTTTGGGTTAGCGAGCGCGCGTTCCAGAGTACATTGGACACAAAAAAAGGTAGATATCCTTCGATAAGGTCAAAATGGCGGAGTTCCGCGGTTGTGACAACGATATTCCGGGTGCGATTGCATTAATAGCACTCATTCGGACTGGTGCTCGTGCGCGCACTCCATTCGAGTGACGCAATACCATGAAATAAATTGCCTAATATGTCTGCTATGCTCTTGCTTAGTTCGTTAGCCGTTTCTAACTTGTAACTCACTTCTCGACGCTACCATTCGAGGTAGCCGAAATATTTATCAATATTCGGTGCTAAGGTGCTATTCTCCTTCGGTTGGCGACGAAGCTCCGCTGACTGGAATACACCAATTGCTCCCTGAGCAGGTGACAATTAGGAAAACCTGTCGCCATTAGACCCAGCATCACCGCATCGCATCACCCTCGTTGTCATCGTGACAGTCATCGATAACATCGGGATAAATTGAAGCGCCGAAAAGATCACTCACTGATAAATCTCGAATGCAGGACACAAATCAGAAAAGTCTCATCCACTCCCGACCGAAATATTCGAGTATGCGTAACGACGATATATGCTCAGGAAATTACGACACTTTGACGCTTATCCATTTCTTTCCTCCTTTTTTCGTTCGTGCTCCGAGTGTACCGTGGCCATCCGTCTGGCATGCGCGGACATGGAAATGCGCTGAATCGTCGTCAACAGTGGAATTGGTAGAGACCATGCTCGCGCAAATCGGAGTAGTATGATTCTAAGCGACCTGGGAGGGAGGGAAACTGCGTTTATCTACTCTCGCAGTGTGAAAACCCTTTGGTAGGGTCGCGTGTGGGCCGCAACGCTTTCGATTCGACTTGGGTCTCGGGAGAACAAACACTTGCACCTTGCACTGAAACTAGGAAAATGTGGATACGCAGGAAACTGATGGTGGCCAATTCCATAGAAACGCGTAAGCACTTGACTGACGATGAGTACTCGCGTAGCCTCGCCTCGGTAATGCCGGCAGAATGGACAAAAGTCACGAGTCACGATTAACGATTAACGATTAACGATGCACGATTCACAATTTACAAGCCTCAAAGAGAACGAATACGATCGAGAAATCGAGAGGTCGGAATGTTAGCTGGCCAGGATACTCGACGGACGATATGTCGTCCGTATTACGGGAGTTGGATGAAATGTAAACTCCTTTTGCCTCGTTTTGGCTTACCTCTCGATGCCGTTGTCGCGTTGCGACTCCTATCGATCTTGTTCCTACGTTCGGCCGATCGTCGGGTTGATCCGTTGAAAGAGGGGTCAGGTTTCTGGCCTGTTTTGCCCGAAATTGCTCGAGTCTGTCCCGTCGTCCTGCCGGGTGTCACTGGCACTCGTGTCGGTCAGTAACGGCCAGTATCGGCTAGCCGAACAGCCAAGAACAGCCAGGAACGGCCAAGAGCCCTGAGTGAGACACTGGAGACTGGAGAGCCTTGTACAGTTGAAAATTGCGTAGCCTCGATCCGGGTATAGAAACGCGCGGATGCGCAACAACACCAGAAGCAAGGAGCCTGAGCGGATGCAAAGAAACTTGTCGCAAGTATCTTGCGTGATGGACGGGTCCGACGCTTTGGGCCGGTCCACCGCTCAGAAACGACGGCAACGGCAAACGAAACTCATGTTGACTAATCGCGCCATGTTGCACCGCCGCAGTGCACCGCACCGACCGAACAACCAAGGCTGTTGAGCGACAAGCAGAGACGACTGTTGTGTGCAACTGTGTGCAACTGCGAGTACCGAGAAGTGACGAACAGTGGCGAGCTGGCTGCGAACTAACGCAAACTAACGAGTGATAACGAGTAACGACACTGAACCACTGAACGCCAGCCATCGACCACCACGCCAGACTGCACCGGAGCACCCTCGAACCACCAATCGCCAAATCAATTCAATGTCCTACCTACCGATCGAGCAACCTCTCTGTCTTACCAAAAGTAGGTGAGTAGGTTCGACAAGTAGTTAGCAATGGCAGCCAGTACTTGTGCAAAGTTCTGTCACTCTTGTCTTTCTCAACCACTTGTTGACAAGGCATGTAAGTGTAAACACAGCCGAATCCAGTCAAGAGCGATCAAGAGCAATGAGCGATGAAATTCAGGGCTCCGTACGTCGCATTTTAGTACTAAACGCTCATAAAGTATTGTAAGAAGCGCTAGTACGACAACGTTATTGGTCCCACGTTACTCTGCTATCTTCTTTTGGATTCAAGCTAAATCGATCAAAGTCAGGATACAAACCGCTTCTGCACTCTCGCTCTCTGTGCGACAATACTACTGTCGCATACTTGTATGCTCGAGGTATGATCCAAAGTGTAATTCGAGTTAAGAACCGTTAGTCATTACCGGTTATCCCTGGGGCCTTTTAGATTAAAGGCTACAAAATGGAGGAAAAAACGGAGGAAAGAGAGGCTAAGGGCCTTGGCAGGAGGAGCAACCGTAACGACGAGCTGGGGGATCCAGGCGCGTGCAGGCACGGAAATTTCATCAATTATTATAGATTTCATGCTGCGGAAGAGCGGGTGCGACAGCTTCCCTACCAAGCGTGGCCAAGATCGAGCCACCTGTCCCGGAAGTACCTGGCTTTGGATATTGGCTGCAACTCCGGGGTAATGGCGGGTTCCTCTTTTGCTTCTTCCTAAATCTTCCCTCCCACCTGTTGCGTTTTGATTCCTTACCACGACTGCGGTGCTTGTCTCGTTTGCTTTACAGGAGCTCACTTACATGCTCTACCAGTTTCTGGAGGATATCCGGTCCAAAGATCAGACAGAGGTGTCCCTGATTGGCATAGATCTTGACTCGGGCCTGATCGAGCGAGCTCGCGAACGCAACCCTTGGCCGGATGGTGTCCTCTTCAGCTGTCTCGATTTTCTCTCGCGATCCGCCGACATAGTGTTACAGGACCATCTCGAATCTCTTGGAAGCTCGCGCTTTGACGTTGTTTTTTGCTTTTCTATAACGATGTGGATCCATTTGAATCACGGTGACGAGGGTCTAGAAGCATTTTTACGGAAAGCTTGCTCCCTTGCCGAAACAATACTGATCGAGCCGCAAGAATGGAGATCTTACCGAAATGCATCGAGACGCTTGAGACGATTGAAGGGAGAGGAGTTTCAGCGGTTGAAAACTCTCAAGTATAGGGGCGACATGAAGCAGCATGTAGACAACATTCTCGTCAACATCTGCAGGTTCCAAAGGATCGTCGTGACCGCCAACAATCATTGGAATCGACAGCTCCTTCTGTACTCGCGTATCACGTAACTTGCCGATAGACAATTTGAAAGTGCAATCGAGTGTTCCGAGAGTTTTCACCGACCTCTGAAGATTGTCGGGGCATGAGCTGTGTCTGTGTTTGTGTCTCTTGATGCATTCACTATACTGACAATGACAACACCAACGATAATGAATCTTGAATAATGAGAACGAAATGACCAAGGGAAGTGGGAAGCAGTGGGAAGGATGGTTTGAATAGGTTAGGCGCCCAAACGGTGCGGATTTGAAAACGGACGCGAGATGGCGATACGAATGTAAGCCGAGCACCGAGGATAGGAATCGTTTGTCGTACGAATGTTTTGACGGTAATGACAGAGAAGAGCAGGGTGAGCGCGAAAAGACGAGGGCAAAATAAAGTGTAAAAAATAAAGAGGCCAAAGTGCGAGTTGGCGGAAGCCCAACAGAGAGCGTGTGACATGAATTCGGCGAGCAAGGTAAGGGAGAAGAAAGTTTGCGGTTTCGCTGAAAAGTTTCCCAGCGTAGTGTGGCCCGGTCACTTTGGCTCCACGCTCAATCTTCCTTGCAAAATCACAGGTTCACGACACGAGTTAGAAGTGTAGTCGGTGTATCTGTTGCTTTCTTCGCTGTTAGTCACGTGGGTCGTCCCTCGCCTCGAGTTCGGGATACTTATAATTATACTTCCGTACTTGCGTGTACGAGTCATGGAACCCCTAAACGGACGAGAGGTTAGGTCATCTATCTATCCAACTGGATTCGGCAAAATGATTCAAGACTTTGGATAAGCGGATTTTGTCGAGCGCTCGACTCGTGGAAGCGGATACGGACCTTCCTTCGATATTTCTACCATTTTTCAGGTTGGAGAAATCTTTACCGCTGCCGGCGCAGCATTCAACAAGCTTGGCGAACTAACGATGCAGTTGCATCCGACCACGGACTCGCCTGCGGGGTAATTAATTTCATTAAGAATGCAAACAAAAATTAAATCTCCAGCCAGTGTCCCCGAAATGTACGCTCGATACGTACACGAGTTATTCTAGTAAATCTAGTAAATGATTGAATGGTATGTAGCAGTAGCCTACTAACAAAAGTGCACCCTAGTCAAGTGCATATGCGAGTAATCAGCATTTATGTATCGGCGCGTTATACGAGTAGACGCTGACCGGTGGCCAAAGGGCGAGATTCGAGTCGAGTCGAGTCGAGTCGAGTCATAAGGTGACTCTGTTAATTCGAGCAATCCGAGTGATTTAGTTTGCTTCCCGACACGCTATACATATACCGTTACCGTATGTCCCTCTATGATCCCCCTATAGTAAATGGACTGACGAGGAAATTGAGATGCTCCGTCACTCGGTAAAGACCTTCAGCGAAGACTTGAACAAAATAAGTGAACACATCAAGGGACGAACGGTGTAAGTTGACGAAAGGCCGAATCGAGATCACGGTCGTTCCTCAATTTCTGCGTCAGTGTTGGCTTTTCGGTAACCGTCCCTTTCGGTTTCTCGCTTTTTCAGCTCTCAAATTCGCACAACCCTAAAGAAAAAGGCCTTTGAGGAAGCCGGCGTCCCGATTCGACAGCAGCAAGTCGGTCAACAATCTGTGGTGTCCCAGCAGCAGCAGCAACTCTCGAAACAGCAACAGCAGCAGCTTTCCAAGCAGCAACAGCAACAATCAACTGGCAATTCTGGATTAATAGGAAAATCGTCGGAAGTAACTTTAAACATGCTGAATGCACCCGAATCCGAGGTTGACGTCGAGGGATTGCCAGAGGAATGTCAAGTGAAACTTGAATTCGAGGGTGCAACCGAGGAAGTTGCATCCTAATCTCGTTTCACATTTCTGAGCAGCTGTTTGTATGTCTGTCTCTTAGGTTATCTGCGATCTTCGCATTTCGGAGATCCGTTTCAATGAACTTGATACGATTGGTCCCGAGTCGGGGCTAACTTTTTCACGCTCGAGTACATACGCGTCAAGTTGTGCGTTTTCGAATAAAACCAAATACTCCCACGGTTCACTGTGTATTCAGCCATTAGTTATTTTTACTCTATCGATAATGTAGACGGGTGGTCGATCAGTATACTAAACTATAGTTTCCAGGGAAGTGCTTTGTTGCAACCTTGTCCATCTCTCCACATGCGGCAGCACTGCTGTAGCGAAAGATGAGTTGGCTCTCTCGGGAAATGCCGAATTGGTCAGAGGCAGTGAGAGACAGTCGTCGTCGGGTCGGGCGTCCATGTCGCGTCTGTCACTCGGCACTCGTCAGCAGTGCTCGTCAGTGCTCGTCAATCGTGAGCAGTCGTGAGTGCCGTGGTGCTGTATCCGTGGCTCAAACGATGCAGTACGTTACTGGAATCGTTCTTTTTCATGCGATTTCTTTCCCGTTCAAGCTATAGATTTGACGAATGTTTGCACGCAACTCAATGTAACGCGAATCAAAGCAACGGATCAGTTTGAATCACGCCTACCGCTACGTAAGTATTATACTTATCGTTGTTGATCTCCATCAGCTGTTTGGTTGCATCCATTTGCCAAACAACTGTGAACATGACAGCCGCCCGTTGAGTCCTTTGGCCGTAGAAACTTAGACAGCAACATAGTTTTACTCCAAAGACCAACTCGAAGGAAAGTTACCAGTGAAAAAAAGGGATGTATGCCCGTCGGGTGTAGGATAGCAAATTGTCATATCGTCGTAGGAGCCATCGACCGCCGAGCACCGCCGTTATTATCGTCCTGGTGTAACGGTGATTGGCCGTGAACCGACGATACTGATGCTACTGATGTTATTGGTGTATGCTCATCCAGACTGATCAGCGTAGTTGAGTCGAATTGGACCCGGCCCCTCCGACAAATATCGGACAAATATCCGCATAAATAAATACATACATATTTGCATGCTCTCGCATTTGTCAATGCGAATCCGTCCTTGTGACATTCCCGATGATCAATGTAGCGTTGATTCAGTCCGCGCGGCAGCTACATCGGATCACACCTGTGGCTTGTCATCGGCAACTGTATCGAGACTAAAGTTGGGTCAAGGATCGCAACTGGTTCGTATCGTGACACTACTCCACTGTTAAGTTATGGAGGGTGGAATTATGGAGAGTCCAGAGTCGACGCTGGACAGGATGGACGACGAGATTGCTTTACAAGGCTGTTGCAGTCCAAAAAAGCCACCGTACAGATTCCTCGGCTTGGCATTGATGTGCCTCTTGGGATTTGGTAGGCCCGAATTTATTTCTGATATTTACTTCGATAAAACGGAAGATTAATCCACCAATTCGCTTGGATCAATCTTCTGATTTTCGATGTCATTCGATTAGTTTGCTATCCGCGAATTACTGCGCAAAGATGCCGGAATGCTGAAAAGAGTGATGGTGTGCACAAGTAGGATGATATGTTGATTCTGCGTATATATGTAGTGGCACGAGAGAACCGCTATCGGAGATTACTAATGCACCCTGGTATGCGTTTTTGTCTCGAGAAGATAAGGCTTGTCCTATCGAGCGTGTCTCTCTTCTCCTTTGTTCTCAACGACCATTTCGAATGTACAACATGGAATTTGTTGCTGATCGAATCACTGTAAGATACGGACGGACGTATGCAATGAGGGTTGTTGGGCTCAAAAGTGACGTGCATAGTATTCTACATACATATATAGATACATACATACATACATACATACATACAGGTTTACTTGTACATATATCGTGCTCGTGCATGATCCCACTTTCGATTCGATTCCAATGTCATTCCGTTTTTCAGGCTCCTACTTCTGTTTTGACAATCCTGGCGCACTGCAGGACAATTTTAAGGCAGACCTACAAATGTCGACGAGCAAATTCGTCTTGCTATATTCCATATATTCCTGGCCAAATGTAATCTTGTGTTTCATCGGTGGATTTCTGCTGGACAGCGTCTTTGGAATTCGCCTGGGGACCGTAATCTATATGGGGCTAGCGCTAATTGGCCAACTGATCTTTGCAATGGGAGCAATGTCCAACATTTTTTGGCTTATGATGCTCGGTCGCTTTGTTTTCGGGTATGCACTACGATACGTACTATTACCGACTTGACAATTGCAATTGCAGACCATTTGTTACTATGTATTGCTAATTGTAAGTTAAGAAAAGTGCGTAGAGTCAAAATTGTTTGGTTCGTTTACAGGATTGGCGCGGAATCGTTGGCAGTCGCGCAAAACAGCTATGCGGTTCTGTGGTTCAAGGGGAAGGAGCTAAACATGGTGTTTGGACTGCAGCTGAGCTTTGCGCGAGTCGGTTCTACCGTGAATTTTCTGGTGATGGTGCCGATCTACGATTACGTTTCCCGGTATTACTCTGGGCCAGAGTGCATCGGCATCGTTCTCTTTCTTGCCGCCCTCACTTGCGTCGGCTCGATGATTTGTGCCTGCATTCTGGCTCTAATGGACAAGAGAGCGGAAAGGTTGCTCCGGCGAGGAGAAGGGGAGGAAACGGAAGCTGTCAGTTTGACCGACGTGAAAGACTTTAAGCCGATATTTTGGCTGATCGCACTCATTTGCATTGCATATTATGTCGCGATATTTCCGTTTATCGCGCTTGGAAAGTATGGCTTGATATGCACCTCTATGCAGAGATGTGCGTACGATACGCGCACGGTACGTATAGAATCGGTCGATCGTCCTCCTCCTCCTCCTTCTGTTTCAGAGTTTTTTTCGAACGCAAATACGACTATGATCCGTCGAATGCAAACATGGTCAATTCCCTGGTCTACTCGATATCTGCGGTTGCATCGCCAATTCTTGGTTACCTCGTAGACAGGACCGGAAGAAACGTTCTGTGGGTGTTGATCAGCATTTGCGCGACCATCGTTGCACACGGTCTGCTCGCATTCAGTTACGCGAATCCGTATGCGTGTATGGTTCTGATGGGCCTGGCTTACTCGATGCTCGCGAGCAGTCTCTGGCCGCTGGTCGCTCTGGTCACCCCCGAGTATCAGCTCGGTACAGCTTACGGGATGTAAGTTAGTCAGTCAGTCTGGCCATCGGTCTGCCGATCGGTCTAATCAAGCGGAGCTTTTTCTCACACCGCTTTCTCTCGTGCCTGCTTTCAGCGCTCAGGCGGTGCAAAACCTTGGTCTTGCCGTTGTCTCGATTCTGGCGGGTATCATTGTCGATCGGGGTGGATACTTTATGCTCGAAATCTTTTTCCTCGGTTGGCTTTGGGGTAAGCGTTCTTTCGTTGCCTGTGCGCTTTCCGCGTTTCGCGATTTCCCATTCCTGTTAACGACGGTTCGTATGCACGCAGTATCGTTGATAGCGGCCGTTGCGATTTGGGTCGTCGATGCGACTACCAGCGGCGGTTATCTCAACATGTCGGCGAATCAGCGAGAAAAATACGAGGAAATTCAACGTACTCCCGAGAGTCTCGAACGGGAGAAACTCTTGTCGCCCGAGTCCACTTCGGATTTGTCCGCGGATGACCTTTTGCAGCCACAGTCCGATATCAGTATCAGGAATCGATACTTGTCTCGAATTGGAGCAAAGGTACTAGCTCTTTTATTTCGAATGCTTTTCGATCACTTTCAGCCTCTTGATCGATGCGGCGACATTTTTTTAGGTGCCTCCACACATAAAAGCACCGATTCGACGGCCCCTACGATGACGGATCTCACGTAGGTTTGGATTCCCCTAAGCCCGAGGATACGTGCTCGTTTAGGGTCACATTGCAGGATCTGCTCACCGTGTGTCTTCCCGTGATCATCGTGTCTAGCGATAATCTGTGATAAGTCTTTGCCACGATATCCCCCTTAACTTGCGGTTTCCTTCGTCGTCTTCTTCTGACCAAGCCGACTCCCTAAAGCAGAAATTTCGATATTTCTACGAGCAACTTCTGCCTAGGTGTCGGCAGTTGACAAGTGGCAGTTTACCATTGATTAATTCACGCAACGAGTCTTCGGACTATTTGTCTCTACCTCTTACTCTTATTCCCTCACATCCTGATCGGTACAAAGTTTGTCAATTGCACGCTACTCTTCGTGTATTCGTGCTGTTTTATATTATAACTTGTAAGAGTGTACAAATTGGATCTCTGCTAGACGTTAATAAATGAAGGTGATAAGTGTACCCTTGCATAAGTGGGTGCACCCGAAATAATCAAACGAGAGTAATCGTAATTGAATTAGCGGAGTAAGGCAGACGTTTAGTCCGGCAAAGGGGAAAGAGCGCTTGGTCGATCGATAATGTAGAATGGCGGTGGGCGGTTTGCGAGCACTTATCGGTCGGCACGGTTCTTCGTAGTTCTATTGCGATAGGTCAGGAGCAGTCGGGTGCGTGCACGAGCACTCATCTCCACTACTCCACTCGTCTCTCGTGACTTGGTGGCCAAGCAAGCAGCTGCACATGCGCTACTTGCGCATGCTTGCTCGCCAGCACATTGTTTGTTTTCGTGGGTTTCTTTCGCGTGGTGTCGTGCACTATGATTCCCGTGCCAATTGCGCGGCTCCTCGTCTCTCGGTCTTCCTTTGTAACTATAATTGCATCGCCGGCAGTCGTCAGTCGTCAGGATTGTTCGTAGCATCGTCGAGAATACGATAATTACGCGGCAATATGGGAGTTCACGATAATGCCGATTCAAAGTACAATATGATGGGAACTTCGGGTTTCTCGAAATTGGCCCCGAAGCGTCCAAGTACAGTACTCTTTAACGAAAGTTGCAACAAACTGCAAAAGCACGAGGACGGGCAAAGCTTTGCGAGCGAACCCGCCGATAAATCAGCGATTAGTTTACATCACCAGAGGAAATCGCTGCCAGTTTACAGACTACGAAAGAAGTAAGTTTCTTCTGGATTCTCGAGATACACATTCGGGGAGATGCATCGACACGTTTCGTTAGGTTACTTCCCCGCTGCGTTCTAGACGCTACGCGCGTTGAGTGATGGTGGATCAATGGCGGAGTAACGACGACTGATACTGGTCTGTGTAGTAGTTAGGTGATCGCTCTTGGATGGCGGTCGGGTAAAGCGCGCGGCAAATTGAAATTGAAATTGAAATTGACATTGAAATTGAAATTGAAATTGAAATTGTAACTTTACCACACTTGTACCGCTGTCTTTTGCGAATTGACATTTGACATTCGACATTCGAAAACTGAATTTCAGACTCCTCGAGGAGATACGCAGGAATTCAAGTTTGATAATAATTGGCGAGACCGGGAGTGGTAAGACGACGCAAATTCCACAGCTATTGCTGTCCTCGGGAGTAGCGGGTAGCTGGGGATGTATCGGCGTTAGTCAACCCCGACGAGTGGCGGCCGTAAGCATAGCTCGCCGGGTAGCACTCGAGCAGGGTGCCGAGCTTGGCAAATTGGTTGGCTACTGCGTGAGATTCGAGAACGTAACGTCGTCGCAGACTAGAATCAAGTACTTGACCGATGGAATGATGGTGCGCGAGGCAATGACGGACGAAATTCTCTCGGAATACTCGGTCGTGATTCTTGACGAGGCGCACGAGAGATCGGTACAGACCGACGTCTTGCTTGGGGTGACACGCCGAGCGCAGAACTTGCGTAAACTCAAGAATTTCCCGCCGTTGAAGCTACTCATCATGTCGGCTACGATGGACGTCGACAAATTTACCAAGTATTTTCAAGCGCCGGCGGTCTATCTCGAAGGTCGGCAACATCCGATTAAGATTTACCACGTTTTGAAGTCGCAGGAGGACTACGTCTTTTCGGCACTGGTCACTGCTTTCCGTATTCATCGACAGCAACCAGCGAAGTAAGCGTTCGACTCGCTTGGCCTAGGCTTCTAACTTGGCATTTCGAATTCTTTCTGAAGCGCGGCACATTTTCCAGCGAAGACATTTTAGTTTTTCTCACCGGACAAGAAGAGATCGAAGCAGCGGTAGTGAGCGCAAGACAGGTCGCGAAGCAATTGGACGGCCAGGGTTATCCGATTCTGAGGGTCTTCCCTCTGTACTCGGCCCTGCCAACGCATCAACAGCTCGAAGCCTTCAAGTCGTCGCCCCCTGGAACGCGGAAGCTGGTCCTGTCGACGAACGTCGCGGAAACCTCTGTAACGATAGGCGGTATGCCTTTGTCGACCCTCTAGTCTCTAGTCTCTAGTCGTAAGAATCACTCACGAGCATCCGTGTGTCACATGTTGCGTCATGTGCAGGCTTACGGCATGTCATCGACACGGGAGTGGTGAAAGCGCGAACCCATCACCCAACTACGGGGCTGGACGTGCTACGAGTGGAAAGGGTGTCAAAGGCCCAAGCTTGGCAGCGGTGCGGCCGTGCCGGCCGAGAGGCTCCTGGCTCCTGCTATAGAAATTACACGAGGGACGAATTTGAGAGAATGCAAGATATGCCCGTACCTGAGATACAAAGGTGTTCTCTCGCCTCTGTCGCGCTCCAATTACTCGCGATTGGCGTTGACATTACGAGCTTCGATTTCATGGACAAACCGCCCAGGGAGTCTATACAGGTTGCCATCAATTGTCTCGAGAAGCTCGCCGCGGTAAAAGGTAATGCGAGCCCTCACGGGTGCCGCAGCCCTTCTAGAGTCTTTCCTGTCAGTGCTCATTGCGTTGCTTCGCAGGTTCGCCACCACAATTAACGACCCTCGGTCGGACCATGTCCCTCTTCCCCCTGGACCCTCGCTTCACAAAGGTGATTTTGGCTTCCGTCGAGCATCGCTGTCTGGAGGAAGCCCTTACGGTGATAGCTCTCTTGTCGGGTGAATCCATCTTTGCCGATCCGCCGGCCAAGAGACAACAAGCGTATGCAGCCAGGTCTAGGTATGTTCTTCTTGGTATCTTTCTTGATATTTTCCTTGATATTTTCCTTGATATTTTCCTTGATATTTTCCTTGATATTTTTCTTCATATTTTTCTCGTCATTTTTCTCGTCACTCCCTTATTCGCTCCTCGCAGGTTTGTCTCCCCCGAGGGAGATCACGTCACGTTACTAAACGTCTTTCGCGCGTATATCAATACGACGCAGAAGAAACTCTGGTGTCACGAGAATTTTGTGCACCATCGAAATCTCGAATACGCAGCCCAAGTCCGACAGCAACTGGCAGCGCTGGCCGAGCGCGCCAATCTCGAAAAGGCGACATGCGGAACGAACACTGACCAACTGAGGAAAGCTCTTTTGGACGGCCTGTATGAAAATCTTGCGGAACTGCAGAGGGATCAGTCGTACGTCACTGTGAGTAGATGACTAGAGCAGAGTAGAGTAGACATGTACAATAGTTGTCGTTAACATTACCCCGCACAAAGGATCGTTTGACCATCTAGGTGAACTCTAAGCAGCCTGTCAGCGTACACCCCTCCTCGACGTTGCACGGGACGAAACCACCATTGTTGCTTTTCACCGAAGTTGTGGCTACCGGAAAATACTACATTCGTGGACTTTCCGTGATCGAGGCTTCTTGGCTTACCGAAAAAGGCTCGAATCTGGGGAAGGCGTTTGGCAAAGATTAAAATGTATAAATGTATAAATGTACAAAATGTACCCTTTTACCAGTATTGGTGCCATCGTTACCGTCTTCTTTCATCAGAGACTTTTGCAGAGACTTTTGCGGCAATACATGCGACAATGCATTTTACCGATTACTACTCCCATTCGTATTTCCCGTCCATCCTTTTTCTCATTCGTGCTCAACCGTTCGAAGCACCAACTCGCGCTGATATGGTACCTAGCTGTAAGGTAATTGACGTGCAAACGATTCGGCAGCTCGCTCCGGAGCGAGTTTGCTGGCGCGGTTGGTCTCAGCCAGGGGACTCAAACGCATAGTTTCGGGATGATTAAAATCTAAATATTGATGAGTGCTCCTAGCTGTTCTTTGTACATGGCCTTGTATATGGCCTTCCTTTCCGAGAGCCGTGTCAACATGGGGTTGGGATACGCAGATACGTACAGTACCATTGAACGAAGAAGCTGGTCGAGGGTATCCGCTCGTTAAAAATTCCAGCCCTTGATAGACTTGGCCAGAGTCGGGCCGAGTGTATGCGGGGAGGACGATGCGACCCAAGTACGGTAAGTACTCTACTTTGCGTTCCGGGTGCTCCGAAATTGAAGCATGCCCGTCTCGCGTCTCCCTCGCATATTCCTTGCATATTCCTCGTTGCTTTTTAAGCAGCGCCGCCCGTCCATCCATCTACAGTTTACAAAGCATACATTATACCACATACATTGATACATACATGTATGATACCTATGTGGCGGGTTGTGTACGCGTTATGCCCATTGTTGGAGTTGGATAAGGCGACTTACAAATAACGGACCGTTCGTTGACCGTTTCCATCGGTGTATCAGGCGAAAAATGTAGAATAACAGGGACATTGATCTACATGTTTGAAATGCCCATCTTCATTGTCGGTGACATTGTTATCCCCGCTGAGAAGGGAAGTGGCGTGATACTGCAGCCAAGTGTGGAGCTGCCAAAGCATGCAATATTCATGAAGAATAACGAATTTCAAGGATTGGTGGAGATGGCGATACGCTCGTAAAACTAATTATAACGACCTACTGTCCTGATTCGGTGTACGAGTGTAGTCAGCGCTCATCGAGAGAGTCGAGTGTGGGGGGAGCGCTGCTCTTGGAGCAACAGGTAGTCTCAAAAATTGACTCGAAACTTGGAATGCAAAAGTTGGAACTGACAATGAGAACTCGAAGCTCAGAACGCATAACGCGTAACCCCGATTCTCGCGAACAAGCGGACGAGGATGTGAGTGGGAGGGGTTCAATTTTGGTAGATGTAACAACTACAATTTTGTAAGAGTAGGGATTCTACCAAAGATTTTCGAGTTCAGGCAGCCCGCAATTCGTTAAGTTTGTGCTGGAAGTTTATGAAAAAATTGACCATTGCGTGGGAGCAATTCGTGTCATGGACACAGGAAAACGATGCGAAGGGTGGCGCATACATATTCGTAATATTTCTCTCCATGGCAGAGTGAACGAGTAGAGTGAAGAAATGAGGACGGTGCGGCAGGAACGGCAGCAACGACACTACTACGACAGTATCGAGGAACGGTGGAACGGCGCGGCGGGAGTATGCATACACACACGTATACACACGTATAAAAGGATGACGATGAGAAGGGATGTGGGAATGAGGGGCTGGGGGGGGGGGGGGGGGGGGAGGAGGAGGCCGATGTGGAGATGAGGAGATGAGGAGATGAGGAGGAGACGAGAAGTAGGACCGGAACGGAACAATCCAGGGGTTGCCGCGGCGCTATCGACCAGGCTGGGGGTTGGTATGGAACCAGGCGTCGGCGCCGTGGATGCCTCGGCTTCCTCAAGTGCCAGACTATGCTCCATCTTCATCGTTTCTACCGTTCTCCCACCTTCGTCTGTTCGGCATCGTCTTCGTCGCCACTACAACCATCATCGGTACCAGTACAATCAGGATCAATGTTACTGGCGACCACAAACACAGCAACGTCAGCAAATGTAGAGATGTGCCAATGACTCTACCACTATCATCGATTCCAGTAGTAATATGTATGTTTGAGCTCGGCTCTGAGCGGTTGTAGCAGTAGCAGCGGCAGTAGCAGCGGCTGTAGCAGTGGCTGTAGCAGCGGCTGTAGCAGCGGCTGTAGCAGCGGCAGTAGCAGTAGCATCGGCACTACCACCCCTAGTATCAGCACCTTCGCCACTACCACGACTACACCACCCACACAACTAGCGTCAGCCCCACGTTCGCACAGTTACGGAGGTCGCGGGCCCAGCTCTTGCGGCTCAGTAGAGCCCGGGACAGAGATCTGCGCGCACCGGGGGTGTGGACGCTCTCTTGGGCTTCGCGTCAATCCAAGTAGATCTCCTCGTTTCCCAACTCGCACGTTTCGTCGATCCTTCAAATTTCTTCCAGTCGTTTTTCCTCCGTTACTGCCCTCGCGAAGCAAATCGGTAGTCTCAACTTTTTGAGAACCCCTATGGTTTCACGAGCAGATGCGGCACAGCGGCAACATATCGCAGACCGAATGGACCGCTCCAATACAAGTTCCATTCCGACGAGACCGGTTGCGACAGTGACTCTAGTCGACAATTTTGAAACGCGATGTGGTGCCAATCGGCAAATCGAAAGCAAGACACCGCGTGGGTAGAGGTGAGACAAGAGGGAGAAAGAGAGAGAGAGAGAGAGAGAGAGAGAGAGTGAAAGAGAGAACAAGAGCACAAGAAAGGGGGGAGGGGAGGAAGTTTCGTTCTGGGACTAGCCTAGAATCTATGGAAGATATAGAGACGGACAACACCGATTTATAATTCCTCTTGCTCAGTCTCCCCGTGAAAGCGGAGAGCTTGCGTAGTTCCGACGACGAGTGGACTCGTTGGCTGTTCCAGAAATATTCGCGAGTCGCTGATGCGGGTGACAGTCGATGTATGCAATGCAGACGATAGGGTATCCGTCGCATTTCTTTTCTCGTTTCCGTCACTCTTTACTCTCATTCCCGACCTGACGATGGGAGCGAGCCCCACTGCCACCCTCATCCTCGCAATCAGCTTTATCTCCGTCTTCGTCTCCGGATCAGAGTCTGGCTTCCGTTGCAACTGAAAACTTTTCATTTTCTTCTAGTACATATTTTCCTACTCCTGTGCCCAGGCTCCTGCTCCAGTTTTCTGCATTAGTCCCTGGTACGCCCAACTATCCTCTCTGTTTGGAAAGAAATCGCTTGGAAAGAGCTTCTTTTCGGAGACACTCTTACTAATTGTTATACTGTAACGAATATGCCTGTTGGCAGGAAGGGAGGGTGGGAGAATTATTCGATGTCTCAATGGATGTCGATCGTTGCACAATTGGGATATATTGTATGTACAAGTTGGCGTTTCTAATTTCCTCGTGGGGGGAAATGCAAAAGATGGAGAATGTCGGGGGATATCGGGGAATATCGGGTGTCTCCTCTCCCACCCTCACCTCCCTCACTCTCTCTCTCTCTCTTTCGCTCGTTCTCTCTTGTTCTCTCTCGTTCTCCTTCTTCCACTCTCCCTGCTTCCCTCGCTCGCTCTTTTTCTCCCCGACGATCTGTTACAGTGGTGAGTTGTGCGGTGCATTTATTCTTGGGGCCATCCGAAAGATTGCTCTCCCAAGTGCAATGGTGTCTTTATGAGGGCAGAAGCCAAAGTGGAGAACTGTTGGAACAGGAACGGAAGATCCACGGGAGAGAGATCAAGGGAAGGCGAACGAAAGAGAGGTGAGAGGTGGAAGAGCTGTGGAAGAGCTGTGGAAGAGCTGTGGAAGAGGAGCGGAAGCTTTCGCCCATGGTTTCGTCGTGCAGCGCGCGAAACGCGATCCCCTCGCCTTCTCATCGTCGGGCAGCCAGGCATTCGATCGAGGATGGAATTGAAATCCCGGCCGAGAGCGATCAGTGGCCTTGCGTCCAGTTGCACTTGTGTATTTGAGTTTGCGCACTGCCAGGAGGAGTGCCAGCAGGAGTTTGCCGGAGTCTGGGGAGAGATTCATTTGGAGAAACGGAGTGCTGTTGAGGAGGAATTAAAGGAGAAGGGTGAGGAGGAGGAGGAGGAGGAGGAGGAGGGGGAGGAGGGGGAGGAGGAGAAGCAGGAAAAGACAAGCAAAGGAAAAGTGGAGAGAGAAAGAACTTGTCGATCGGGAGGAGCCAACAGATGCTGGGCCCGAAGGGGCCTGTCCGCGGCGGCGTGACGCGATGCGGACGGCCTCCTCCTCTTTACGAAGGAAGAGGAAGCGGAAGAGTCTGCCGGCCACTCGCGATATTCTTCCTCGGTCAAAGATCTCTGCTCGCGGCCGGCGCTCTCCCAGTAAAACTCGTCGCGTACGAATCGAACGAGATGCTTGCTCCGTTCGTTCGAACCCCGGCATCAACGACGACTCATTGCCAGTTGCGACCTGCGATAAGGCAATTTGGGCCCACGCGAGGAGCTGTCAAGACTCTGCTGGGCAGAATGTTCGATTGGCCTTCGAGGGAAAGACAATTGGAAAGATGTGGCACAGATACGATGGAAAAGGAGCACGAGGAGGATACAGTGGCAGTGAGAGTGGCAGTGATGGTAGTTGTATTGGTGTCGGTGGTAGCCGCGGTAAGAAGAGTGCACGCGACACGGCACTCTGGAGGAAAATGTTGCTTTTGGGCTTGTTTTGGGGCCAGTGGAAGTGGTGCGACGGTGAGGCCCTCGCCGGTGGGCAAAAGTACAGCACGCGAACTGTGCGCACACGGTACGGAAGTTTGCGCGGCCTCGAAGCTCGTTCCTCGACGGCGGTCGAAACCTACTACGGGGTTCCGTACGCCAGCCCGCCACTCGGTGCACTCCGATACATGCCACCGGTTACGCCAACGCCTTGGCGTGGCACCAGACTCGCCGACACCATGCCGCCCGCCTGCCCACAGAGTCCCCCACATTCGGATTTGGCCACCCTGCCGAAATCGAAACGCGCCTATCTTGCCAGACTCGCGCCGATTCTCGCCAATCAGAGCGAGGACTGTCTCTACTTGAATCTATACGTCCCAAAAACTCCCCACGGTAAGTGGAAATCTTCCGACTTGGTTTGCTTCTCTATCTCTTTTCTTCTCCTTCAAATTTCCGTTGATCCCGACCACCCCGAGGTTATTCGCTTAACATTTTTTACCGCGTACTTGGCATTAGTACGAATAGTGTTGTCGCATCGGCGAATTCTCGTGGTTGGCAACAAGTTGCGATTTCAAAGTACATTGGACACCGTGGCTATAACACGGGAAAACGGTGCAACAAGTCAACGTGGGTCGGCAGTCTCAGGAGTCCCGGGAGTCTCGGGAGTCTCGGGAGTCTCGGGAGTCTCAGGAGTCTTGGGTGCCCCGGTGCACCCTTGTCCGCATGCCAAGCGCAACCGCTTCGTCCTGGTTCCGAGGCTCAGAAAGTCACGGCAGAAGACAAAGAAGACGAAGAAGGAGGAGATGAAGCGCAAGGAGAGGCACGAGTAGAAGAGGAATTGGGTCGCTGGAGGATGCGTGGCCTTCTCAATTCCGTAGTGCATTGCAGTCGATTGTTCGATTCATGAGAGAGAAGCTGCAAGCACCGCGGGAGTGAGGTGGCTCCGTGTCGAATCTATCTCCTTCGGTATCAGCTGGAAACATGGCAGAAGAGGGTTCGATGTTTAACCTTTGAAGGAGTCAAATGGATTTGGCATACGGGACTAGTACGACGAGTGCGTTTCTCTTAAAGAACAATATCCTTTGCATCCCCCCATCAGCGCTAAACCCGCGATTTCCGTGACAATTAGTTTTGCAGGCACGCAGGAGCACCTACTTACAATTAGTCGTAATTACATACAAACTGTAACTAACAATAACAATAAGAATAAGTGTCTATTGATAAAAGTGAGCCGGAAAAATAAGTAACGGAAGGAGAAAATGGCGATAGCTCCATCGACGTGGCATCGATTGGCCAATCATCGAGAGGCCGCATCCAATCCGAAGGATGGAGGATATTGGGCCTTGCAATATCGTCATGCCCCCCCAATCTCCGTCCACTACTCTCCTCGTTACGCTTATTTCTGCATTCGCCAACTGTTGTCCTCATTGGCAATGAGGCATTATTGGCCTCGTTGCTGACATTTTCCTATAGCCGATTTTATTGCCTTTCTTAACAATTGAATTTACCAAAGAGAATTCAGTTAGCCGCCTACCCTTCCGTTTGTCCACACTGGATTACTTCTTGCCAATATGTACTTATTGTTAGTTACGATGAGCGGCCAAGTGCGCAGTCTTGATTTTGATTCTCGTGCAAACAATGATACTTATTGTTTTACTCGTCTGTCTCTTCAGGCACTAGTCCCGACGCATTGCCAGCTCTCTTGCTGATTCATGGCGATTCGTATTCATGGGGTACTGGAAATTCTTTTGATGGGACGTCACTAGCTGCTCATGGCCGTCTGATCGTGGTTTCCATCAATTTTCGTCTCGGAATCCTCGGTAAGTCAGTCGCACCGTCCAGCCACGAAATGAACTACCCTTTCCTCGCTCCGAGCGCCTTGATCTATACCATCCACTTTTTCTCCGTCTTCGGCGTCGGCGTCGTCGTTGCCGTTGCCGTTGCCGTTGCCGTTGCCGTTGCCGTTGCCGTGGTGATTATCTTAGACCACAAAAAGAGAGCGATTGTAAGGAAGCGAGGCAGGGCGAGATAGACGAGCAGTAATTTAAAATGCCATAGATTTTCGAGATCCTTTCAGTCGATGCACCGACCACACGCCTACGGTTAATCGTTGTCTGAATATTTTACGATCCAATCTTGCCGCTTTGTACGGGGAAAAAAGGAGTCGGAAGGAAACGCGCAAAGTACACGCGCGTTGCACATACCAGATTTAAGCGAGAAGACGGCTTGCTAAATTGAGACTTAACGTCGAGCTAGGGATCGCTCATGGATTACAGCTTAGTTTTCTCTATTGATATTTTCCTATTTTTGGGGTAGATCCGACAATCAGGATTCGTGATCGTTTTCAGGTTTTTTAAAGACCGGTCCAAAAACAAGTATGCAAGGAAACTACGGACTGATGGATCTGATTGCGGGATTGCATTGGCTGCACGAAAACCTTGGTGCCTTCGGTGGAAATCCTGAGCGACTGGCTCTTCTTGGACATGGAACCGGGGCGGCGCTTGCTAACTTTTTAGCCGTCTCCCCCATGGCAAAAGGTAGGCTTTCCCGTGTTAGTGAGTGAATGAGCAAGTGAGTAAGTAAGGGCTTGGTTTCGTTAGTGGTACCGACTACTTTGTAGACTACGCTCTACTTATGCCCCGTGAATTGAAAGAAAAAGTACTGATAAGTAGGGATGAAATACTCAAGACTAGGTAAATGAAGGGAGAGTGAGACGAAAGACGAATTTCAAATTTGGTACTGGTGTCCGTACATTCATGGTAGCTTCCCTCATCATTGTCGTTAACGTAGTTCGCGTTTTCGAGAGCCACTAGAGGCCTTAACAAGCTCCCTCGAGCATCTTGGCTCCTTTGAGAAAGTAGAGACTCGTTGAGAAAGAAGGACAGCCGTTTCGATAGACGGGAGCCAACCAGGGCAGGGGGGTTGGGAGGGTAGGTTGGGTAGGTTGGGTATTCCGTTAGCAAAGAGAAGGCGCTTCTTTTTTCTAGATTGCGCTTCCATTTCGCTAACGAACCTCTCGGTCCTTTGCCCACTTGCCTACTCAGTCAGTCATTCGCTCATTCGTCCATTCACCCATTCGCCCACTCGCCCGCTTATCCATTCGGTCATTTTACCAGCCGGTCGTTCGTTTCAGCCCACCCTTTCCGAGGCCGGTATCCTCTTTCCAATTCTGCTCTTATGTTAGCTTGGCTCTCATAATGTTTCTCTCATTCGTCTTTCGACAAATCAACCGTTCCTCTCTCTCTCTCTCTCTCTCTCTTGTCTATTTGTCTTATCGCCTCTTACTTACTTACAATTATTGGTTGTGCACCCAACTGTCGCGCGATGGGCTCAGCATCCGAAGCTCGCGACAGTATGGCAACGTAACGTAACGCAATCGCATGGAATACAATGGATTCGATACAATTGCACACAGAGTTGATAAAGAGAGTGATCCTGCTGGGTGGTTCGGCTCTCTCGCCCTGGGCAATTCAACGGGATCCGTTGACGGTGAAGCGTCGCGTGGCCGATCAAACTGGATGTCACGGCGACGTTGAGAACGAGGATATCGCAGCGTGCCTTCGCTCGCGAAGCGTCGAGGAGCTGCTGAGGGTGGAGCTCGATTCCCCTCGGTTTACCTCGGGCTTTGCCCCTTTCGTCGACGGAACGGTCTTGCCGGTAGCGAGCAACCAGGTGAGAATCGGACCCGCGGGGCTTGAAAGATCGGGCCTTGAAGGAGGAAAGGAACGGACAGATTGCTCTCGTTGCAGAATTTCCAGCCTACCGCTTCTTCTTCGGGGCTGATTCCCCTCGTGCCCGGACCCGGAGCCGAATTTGCCAATTTCGGCAACCGCGACTTGCTCCTGGGTCTAACCTCGGAAGAAGCATGGGTCAATCTTACGGAGGAGGATTTACAAGTGAGTAAGATGTAGAGTGAGTATGTACATGCATGTACATGTGGTTGGCGACTTGGCGACATGTAGCGTTAACGATAACGCTAGGCTCTGCTCTATAGAGCGATATGGTGAGACGGTGGTGACGATGGTTCGATTGCAGAACGGCTTGAACGAAACGCGAAGGGATCGGATTTTGCGGACGTACGTGCGCAACACCTATCGATACCATTTGCACGAGATTTATTCGACCCTTCGAAACGAGTATACGGACTGGGAGAGGGGCGAGCAGAGTCCTTTGGCGATCTGCGAGGGCTTGCTGTCGCTGCTGGGCGATGGACAGGTCGCGGCACCCCTCCTCAGGCTCGCTCTTCTTCACGCTTCCGCCGAGGGTCGGGGATACTTTGTGCACTTTCAGCCGGGCGAGCGACCGAGTCACAAGGGCGAGGAGCTGCCCTACTTCCTTGGGATCCCGCTGATGCGCACCGAATTCGTTTCCTCCTCCCACAGCGGCCACTACGGCTATTCCGGACGCGGCACGGCCAATTACACGGTTGCGAATCGAAACCTCTCCAAGCTCCTTCTTCACTACTTGGCGAATTTTGTTAGACGCGGGTAAGTCGACGAGGTAAGACGATGGCGCGGCCCGCTATCGACGAAAAACGACGCCCCAAGTTTGACCGTTTCACCGTTTGACCGTTTCAGGGACCCGAACGGAGCGAGCTCCTTGACCTCGGGGATCGATGGGTTGCCGAGCAGTCCGCCGTTCTGGGACTTGTACGATTCGATAAATCAACTCTACCTCGAGGCCGGTGCCAACACGGAGATGCGCTCGCATTACCGCGGTCACAAAATGTCCCTCTGGCTGAATCTGTTGCCCCAGCTGCACCGTCCCGGTTACGAGATAAGTATGCGCCACCATCACCTGGCGGAGAGCCCGGCCCTCTACGAGGGTGCGGTGCGACCCCAAACGATGGCCGTGCCACTGGCAGCGCCGCCGTTGCCGCTGCCACTGCCGATCCCTTCGCCTACCGAACCTTCCTCGGTCTCGAGCATGGGTCAGGCGGAAGTGTCGGGCGCCTCGGTTGACGTCAGTGTTGGCGTAGGGGTTGACGTAGGGGTTGGGGTCGGGGTGGATGTTGCTAGTGCCGGAGGTATCGGGGTCGGAGTCGGGGTTGGAGTCGGCATCGGGGTTGGCGTCGGAGTCCAAGTCGGCGTTGGCGTTGGGGTAGGCTCGCTCCCCACCACCGAGTGCACTCCAAACGCTACCGTCGCAACCACGCTCGCCTCTACGCCGAGGAATTTTCACCAGTCCAACCACGGATCCGCTCCGAACAATCTCCTACGGAAGCTCGCGTCGAGTCACTATCAGAACTACACGACCGCCTTGACCGTTACCATTGCCGTCGGGGTCTTTCTCCTTCTCTTGAACATAATCATTTTTGCCGGAATTTATCACCAACGGGACCGCAACAGCCCCACCGGCTCGATGGCCGCGACAGGTGGGATCGGCGGTGGCGCGGGATGCCCCTCGATCGGCGGTGGTACCGCGCGGCGCGTTGCCACTGGTACCGTTACCACCGGTCGTGGTCTTCTCTCATCCGCCTTCCTCGGTGAGAAGAAGAAAAAGAAGGAGAAGGAGGAGCTTCTGGAGGCGGGCTGCTCCGGTATCGAGCCGCATTCGGGCAAGCAGCGACTCTCCACCTTGAACTTGATGGGGCCGACAAACGGAAACCCGCCACCGCCGCTACCACCCTCGTCCTCCTCCTCGTCGAGTCACAAGACCAAGCTTGTCCAGGAGCTCGAAATGCAACTGCAGCAGTTCCAGTGCTCGCCCCCGCCGGCCGGTGGGAAAAGAATCACTGCCGCGAATATGGAGCCACCCCTCTACACGAGAAGTCCCTGCCTTCAGAGAACCCGCACCCCCTCGCCCTGCATCGACGCGACTACCGCTAGGATTGACGAGGACATTGGTTACTTGCGCGGGCCTTCGCTCGACAGTGACGACGAACGCGATGAGGACGAGGACGACGACGACGACGATGAGGACGATGACGACGAGGATGACGACGACGGTAACGAGGATGACGACGACAACGATGAGGACAACTTGCCGGAGCCACCACCGCCGCCCAAAGTTCCCGCGCCCAACGTCACCACGCTCTCCGGACCGGGTATTCTACGCCAACCCGGCACCCCTGGCAGCACGAAAAAGCGCGTGCAGATACAAGAGATTTCCGTCTGATTCTACTTTGCACCCCCCTTTCCAATTGTCCAACTTGGCTCCTAACAGAGCCATTGTTCCCCTTCTACTTCTTCTTCTTCTTGTTCTTCTTCTTCTTCTTCTTCTTCTTCTTCTTCTTATTCTTATTCTTATTCTTATTCTTATTCTTATTCTTATTCTCCTTCCACTCGTTCGATCTCCCTGCGTCCGATCGGTGTACACGAAAGGAAGGAAAGATAGAAGGAACGTAAAAGCCGATTATGTACCTCCAAGTGCGAAAGCCAGTTAAATGCCATTGACCCAAGGCCTACTATTATACATAATACTACCGCGTTTGATAAGACGATGCTGTGCTCGCTCGCTCTGCTCGCAAGACGCTCGACGCAACGTTAATTACGCTACCCTAAGGCTAACTAATCGTAAAAGTTTCTTTGCTCGTACCTCCTTCTCTCTTTCTTTCCCGTTGATCCTTTCATCTCCGTCACGTACTTCGCTCACTTTGCGTAAATCGAATGGCAATGGATCCACCAGGTGATGACGATCCCGGGACACAGGCTTCGGGCAAGGAGAGGAAATTTGACAGACTTGTGCACACGTAAGACCCTCGCGAGTGTTTGCCAGTTCGTCCTTCCCCCCTCTTACAATTAGATACGATTCGTTAGACACGATTATGTATTGAAATCGACACCTACTGTCGAGGAACGAGGGGATTGATATAATCTCAGGAATTCATAAGACAACGTACGAATTTCTGTTGTCAAACTTCCCAAGCACTTGGGAAGGATTATTCGTGGAATTGGAAGCTCAAACCCCGGCTCTAGGATTTGCTGTAATGTAAGTAAAGCTAGGAAAGAGAAACGAGAAACGCGATAAGAAAATAAAAAAGATGGAAGGACGGGACGCGTAAATGTAGCTAGAGAGTTTCGCGTAAGCCTAAGTACTAGTAAGTACATGTATGTAAGTGGATACGTAAGCAAGTAATTAAGTAAGTGAATAACTAAGCGAGTAACGGAGCATGATAAATAAATAAATAAATAAATAAATAAATAAATAAATAAATAAATGGTTACACGATTACATGATCAAATGGATAAATGAATGGATGAATGAACAAAATGGAGAAATAATGAATAAATGATTAAGCGAATAAAGAAATAAGGAAAGGAGTAAATGAGTAAGCGAGTTACCGAGTCACTAATTGTAAGTGTGTGTCTGTGTGTGTGCCCATCGGTGTTGGAATGCGTGTGCGCGGAGTGTGACGAAGACAACTGACAATGAGCCGGGAAACTGGTAACAAACGGAACGATAACATGTACACTAAATACATAAAGGCTGGACGAGGTAGTTGTGGCGTCGGCCGACTAGCCAATTATTTTTGAAATCCTTTTCCCCGACGACACGACACGACACGACACGCCGCGACGATAGTTTGGCTGTTCCTTTTCGGGCTAACTTTAACGTTTTGTCAAACCTCGAGATTAGTCCGATTTCGTTGAAACGCTGAGATTTTATTGCGCGATTAATCGGCATGCCTCGTGGTTTACGCTTCAAAACAGACTTACGATAGCACCGTCAATACTGCGCTGGCGAATTTAATCCGGCAGTTCCTTTCCGGGGAATAATTAGCCATGGTTCGTGCCGCCTCATAAAGATACGACTGATTCAAAAGTGGATGGGGTTCCACTCGGTCCCACTCGGTCCCACAGAATTTTAGCTACAAAATTGCTTTTACACACACAAGTGCAACTGGGGGTTTGGACTCGAATGCGATTGACTGCCATCGCCTCACCTCCGTCAGTCTCAACGTTCGTTTTTTCTTCTTCCTTTCTTTGGTTATTCTCGAGAGAAATGCGACAAGTGGTGTGTGATGCGAGGAGCAACCCTATTTGCAAAAGTTAAGCCACGCGAAGCCACGCAAAGCCTCGCTAAGCCACCTTAATCCACGTTAAATCACGTTAAGTCACGGTGATAACCGCTCCCGATAGAACTTGAAAATATCGTGAGCCCGATAATATAAATCGGTCCGTATTCGCACGAGTGTGCGAAGCTTAAATCTCGTAAGCTCAACAATAGACCAGCCACCCTATCTTTCGAGAGACCCGATATCCCTCGTGCTATAGACGTATGTATAGGCGAATAGCCAGTGTCTTACGTTAGGCTTTTTCACTTTTCATGCCCAAGTTTCCTAATTTGCTCGGTTTAAATCCATACGCCCACTCCGTACATAGGCAAGTACTTGTGGCTAGTTAGCCATACGGTACTCTGCCCGTAGATACAAGTCCAAGTGCATACTAGATAGGAGTACATATTGGTGTACAGTTAATTCTGATTGTTAGTAAGCGATGAGTGAGGCGTCGACAGGGCGTGAGCAGTGCTAGTGCTTTTGTTCGTGGCAATCTTTTTCATTTCACCCTGAAAGATACTATATGTATATGCGTGTAGAGCCCGCTTAAGGATTTCATTTATTTTGTGCTCCCCCCCCCAATTTATCTCTAATTATGTCCTGATCTTTGCAACTCTCTCTCTCTCTGCCCTCGATCCTCCATCCTCTCCCTCTCTTGCACGCGTGCTCGCACCCGCACCCGCACCCGCGCTCGCTTAACGATGAGGCCGCACTCGCAAAGAATATCTCGAACCATGTAGTACGAGGACTACACATATCGTGAGAAATTCCGCGAAGAACATCGCGCGCGCGCGCAACTTGACGTCGCGGATGCTCAAAAACACGGATGTTCGAACATTCTGAACGTTTCGGCCACACGACAGAGCTTGATACCCTTGGGCCTTGACCATCAGCGAAAAACGGCGACAACCGCGGCCATCGGCGTGCGATTCGCGGTCCGCGAGCCTTGGACCAAACATCGGAACAGATCCCAAGGATAGTAGCCGCTAAATCGCCACTCATTGAGGATACCCGTTTCACTCTACCCTGCTCACTTTTCGATTTACACCCAAATCTTCGTGCGGCATGTGGAAAAATAGGTATGTGCTCTTCCCTTTCTCTAGTGGGTTCTTCCATCTCTTCTTCCCTTTATCGCCTTAAACTGCCTCTGCTTCTGCTTTTGCTTCTGCTTCTTCGTCTGCTTCTTCTTCCCTTAATTGTCGATTTCACTCCAACTTGAGATTTTCCGTGGGTGTTTTTCAATTAATATTTTCCCTCGTTGACCGTTAAGAGCGAGTATCGTGCGTGGCGCTTACTCTTGACGGCCTGCCAAAAGTAGGATTCACATGAAAGATTGCGGCGACATGCCGGCTCACGCACAGGCTAGGGCCTATACTACATTGTATAGCGTGAATCGGCATGTCGCCGCAACGTTTGATGTGCGGCACGGTTTGATGTGTGGACGCTGGGGACTCTCCCTGTATGTACACCCATACACCCGCTGACCTTAGTCACTGACAATGAGTGACCGTGAATCTGATTGACTCGAATGGCAAGTCGCGCGAATGAAAGGATTCCATCCTCGATTTTCGTATCGTACAGAAGGTACGAAGAATTGACCAAAATGCCGAAAGGGCGGGATAAGGGCGGGGATCAGTTTGCGATTGTTCGAGCAAGTTGGCAAACGGCAGAAACGGGACGAGCGTAAGCGTGTTGCGGTCTTACCTACACGCAGGTGTGGGTGCATACGTACCGTTGTTCTACGGATGCGGATTGAGCATGCAATGCGTGGAACTAAATGGATCGCTTCCTACTCGTTACAACGTTAATTAATCTCTGTCCTATTACGTCACAAAATGATTTAACATTTAATCCGAAGAGCCGCAGCAGTACTCGCTAATACTGATTCTAATGCCGACACTGATGTTGATACCAATGGTGACGATAATGCGGATCCTAATCCCGATGCCGATCCGATTCCTCATCTCGAGGTGTGTGGTTTTTCGTAAAAACCGAATGTGCGATGTAGGCATGCTAGATACATAGTCCCGAATGCCTGGCGGTCTCGTTAGGATTTGATTCGGGCGAATCATCGGGCAATCGTGGTTTTCCTATTCGAACAATGTCGAGTCGATTAAGAGTCGCACTCCCGGCAAGGGGCGGAGGTGCATGTACCGCAGGACCCAACTTGACGGCTAGACGGTAAAAGTACTAACAATAAGAGCAGTAAAAAAACTAAAGCCAAAAGCCAAAAGCCAAAAGCCAAAAGTGAAAAGGCAAAACGCAAGAGGCGTCTACGCTAGTCTCGCTAGAGCACAGCGCTGAGCGTTGAGATGCGCGCAAGAATTCCCGCCTAATGAACAATGAAAATTTGCGACTTCCGCGAGTGCTCACGAGTCACGGAGGCATGCGAAATCATCATTAGAAGTGAATGACGGCTGGCTCACGGAGGCATAAAGAGTACCGGGAGCTGGAGGAAGAGGAAGAGGAGTTGAGCGGAGGAGGGCAGAGAAGGGCGGAGGAGGAGGAGAGGGGGATCTAACGTACGTACGTACATACATACCATGTGTGTCCTTACAGTCACGCACATACGTGCAAGGTTCGCGTGTGCGATGGCGACTCGGGATTCGAGAGAATGACTAGTATTGACTAGGGATCGAAGTTGGAGGTAGTTCGGGGAAGAGGCAGTAACGCTGCTTTCGTCTCCCTAACGTTTGGCTGAAGGAAGTCGAAAAACCATAAAGGGATGCAACTTGCATACTCGAGAGATTGACACTGGCACGGGCACGGAGAAACGCGAAACGCGAAACGCGAAACGCAAAATGCGAAACGCGAGACGCGTCTGTATCGCCCACTCGGTGAAAAATGCCCAGGAACTCACGAACGGCTGGTTGACCCTCATGAGCGTACTTACAATTAGTTAGTATGTACTTGCGCATACACGCATTTGCAAGTGTCTCATTCCGGTTGAAGGTAAAACGTAGACAAGCACAAATACATACAACGCCTGGGTCGTCCTACACAGTTCGCGCGTTCTTCCGTTCCATCGGCATTCTAATAATGAAAATGGTATTGATTGTGATATGTTGCCGCGAAATGGAAAGTTCGTGAATCAAGAAAAGAGGGAAAAAGAAACGAATAAGGGGGTGGGAGAAAGGAATTTAGGTGAAGGCGAGGCTAAAGTCCAATCGGTTTATTTACCCACGTATGTATCTCGGTCCCCGACCATCCAGCCCATGGTCGCTGTATCGATGGTATCGACAATAACAATCGTATCGGTGGCATCCTATCAGTAGTATCAATAGTATTAATGGTATCGATCCGATTGACAGTATCCGAGTATGTATTGAGAGGATCGAGAGAGTGGCCTGTACTGATATTGCTACTGTCTCGATACTTATCCGCGAAAGCTTCCGATCCGTCGTGCAATAAAGCAATCGGTACTTACGTACGCGCCCCTCCAACTGGTTTAGGCACATGACGAGAGATTGCATTGTTAGCTAGGAGAAAAATCTCGGGATTCTTGTATTTGCGAGGCGCGTTATCGTGTATCCGTATGATAACTTTGTTTTTCGCGTTAACACTTTCAGATAGATGGTAGCCCGTTAGCATCGTTAGCAAACTATTGCCAAAGTATGAAAAAGCACGTATGTGCCTGACAATGAGAGACGGGACAAGTCCGAACAAGTCCGAACAAGTACGTTATTCAGTTTCTTGGTACGTCCGAGCGAAGCGGAGAAACCGATAATTAGGCTCGATAATTTTCACTCTACAGTCTACGCCGTCCTCCCCAGGGTCCTATGTAAGTAAATAGCGTGTTTCAAATTCCACCAATTTCCACCAATTTCCACCAACTTCCAACAACTTGCACCGGTCTCTAGCAATCTTGTACATCCGTAAGTTCTGTCGGTCTCCGACGCTAGAATGCGTTCGTGGATGCGTACCAGGTGAACGCATGCATGCAAAGATGGCCAACTCGGGCCCTGACTCAACTACCAGCGAATGTTTCTGTCTCACCATAAGGATTTTTTCAAGGTGTACCGGGAAGGCACGGGGAAGCTTTGGAATAAATTCGATTTGAAATAAAGGACCAAGGTAGACCAGGCTATACGTATGCATATGTATGCATAGTATACATGTATGTCGTCGTAGTAGGCTGCGCCAGACTAGACCAGTCTGACAACGCGTTTCCAGCTGTGCCCATCCTGTACAACGTGGTAACAATTGTTTTGACAACCGACAAGTGATCGCGTTCATCGTTCTCCCTACTCTCACCTAAATGAGGATCGTGGCTACTGGCCACTGACCACCCACGATTGCCAGTGGTATCATAGCAGACTGTCGCGCCGCACCGCACCGCTCTTGTCGTTCTTATTGTCGTTACACATTCTTCATTGACAGCTCTAGTTTAACGCGATTTTACCCAGTTTTACGCATAGGTGGCCATCCTTAGCAAGATCCCCCGTTCCAGCTCATCGAGCAGACATGGCACGTCGCATGGCACGTCGCATGGCACGTCGCGTGGCATCCTTTCAGCGATCTTGTTCTAGCGCATCGCGTTTCTGACCGCCGCGAATGCATTCTCGTGTTTCGGACAATTTTGCCTTGGCGTCGACTCATTGACACCGATCGATAAGTGCACGCGGGAACAGGTAGCAAAGAAGCACAAACGAGCAAATTGCGTTGAGGCCTTGAGCTCTGCTAATCGAAATCGCGAACACGTCTGGATATTGTACACGTAACAATCGCGCCGTCCGTTGTCGGCGATCCGATGATCAGACGATCGAAGAATCGGGCGGTCAGGCGGCTCCAACTGGAGGCCCAGTGCCTGACACTCTGCAACGGGTGCAGGCCAGATGACAATGGGGTGCTTAGTTACTCAAAACTAGCCAACCAAATAAGAACCAAAATTGGTGAACCCAACGATCGGAGCCAAAATGACGATAAGACTCCCAGCAGCCTACGATCAAAGAACCGCGGAACTGTTGAACCACGAGCGAGCTAGATTATACAAATTTCATGACTTTGTATGAGAATGCTCTCCCAATTGATGCCGCCACTGTTAGTTATCCTGTTAGTAGCTGGTGAGAGCACCAAACAACCGCGAACTGACAACGAGAAGTGGGAGGTTCGTCCTAACGATACGTCGCATGTTTCTTCTGGCCGCTAATTGTATCCGCCTAATCAGTGGATTTGTATCATTTACGCGATAAGAGATCGGCTCATTGTCAGTAAGCGAAATCGACGAACACGTTGTTGCCGCCGCGGCCTCGAAAACAGTCGGTGCTCCCTCTCCAGCGAGGCGACCAGCGAGGCTGATCCTCCCCGGGTTTACGAGATCCAACAGTGTATTCCTGAATCTTCCGTCTGACCAGTTGACGAGCGTAAGCGAACGGGCACACAGACAAGCTTCGCGTCGGTAAATCTTTGTGATTCGTGGCATTCACCCAGGCCGAGATCGGATACGAGATCGGATACGAGATCGGGATTGGGACCGAAATTAGGGACATTGCCAAAAGGGTCTCCCTGTCTTGTTCGAGGTTCGGGGTTCGGTATTCGATTCGGATTTGGGTTTGGGTTTGGGTTTGGGTTTGGGTTTGCGTTTGAATTCGAAATCGGTAACAGCAAGCAGGCCGAGACTGAGGTTGAGATCGGACGACCCAGATACTCCCGATACCAGGTTGGTATCGAGTGTTTGTTGTGCCGCAATCCAAGTGAATTATCAAAGCAGATTAGCATGGAGGAAGTAGCTGCAAAGACGTCTAACAAGCTGAACGAAGAACACGCGAAAAGACGGGTCTCCATCAGCGATCAGATCCTTGGAATAGATAACCCAGCTTTCGAACATCATCGACGCGTAAGCGCGAGTTCCGAGCACAATTCTGACCAAGGTAGACGCAAATCCATCCTGCATCATGGTGCCAGCAACTACGGTAGCGCCGAAAACATCCCACAATACAAATTCGATCTTGAGACCGGTCGAATTAATGGTAACAGAAAAAAATCGGCGTTCAGTCTCTCAAGCTCGATCAGGGATAAAATCGAATATTCGGAAGAACTTGAAAGGTGAGGAGGGGTCAAGCGCGGGGTCTCTGTGCGAACAATAAGTTTTGTATGTGTTAACAATAAGAACTCTGTGCAAAGAGGTGCATTCAGGACTCTGATGGATGCTGCGAATACTTTCTTTTGTTACTGCTGGTGGTGGTGGTGGTGGTGGTGTTGGTGCTCGTGCTCGTGCTCGTGCTCGTGCTCGTGCTCGTGCTTTAATTATGCTACAATTTCAATCTACACTTTTCTCTTGTCAGTTAATTATGTCTTGAGCCGCCGAAAGTAATACGAGTACATACATAGTTTGTGTTTTACGATGACTGACCAGTAACATTGTTTTTCCTTGTCGGCCCTGTTCTTAATGTGGTGCTTAGATAGCAGCATGTTGCATAGGTCGCGTCATATCGGCCAGAAATCTCACTTGCTTACCTAGTGTTTACACGGAGGCTATCGGAATGATAATAATCCATTATAATAGAGGTGTTGGCTATTATGCACACGGATTGCAACTGTAATTAAGGGTTGGTCCTAGAACGCCGAGGGGGGGGAGAGAAGTCATTTGATAATGGAGTAGTCAAGTAAACGAGTAGAAGAGTAAGAGAGTGCGCGTGGGTTTCAGGTCATGGCTCTATCTGTTCTGCGCGCGATGTCACGGCCGGGAGGACACTCCGTCCTGGGAACCATCTGGTTGGCGAAGAGCATGCCCACAGCCATTCTGTCCGAGCTACAGGAAATTTGCTCGTATTCTTTGCCTCTTCCTCCTGGGTCTTTTACTCTGGGGTGTGGTCTATTCGGTAATCGGGGACGATGCGGCGCCCGGTGGACAGCTCTTCGGACTGGCCGCTCTCAGCATCGCGGCTCACTTTGGTGGCTGGCTCATCTCCTTGACTACTTTGCCGGCTTTGATCGGCATGCTCATCACCGGTATCATCTTACAAAACATCGGCCTGGTTAATATCGAGGGCAATTATACAGTCGTCGTCTCAAATCTCAGGTGAGTCGACAACCTGACACAGTAAATCGGGTCAGATGATTTGCCCGTTTATTAAACCAATTTTCCGTGCACCCAACGGCGACGCGACGCGACGCGACGCGACGCGACGCGACGCGATGCGATGCGGTTCTTCATGATGCGGTGCGGTTCGGTTCGATTCGGTTTGGTTCGGTTCAGGTTAGTCGACCCACGCAGCCTGCGTTACGTTCATCGTTACGTTCACCCAGGGCGGTAACGAAATGACGACTCATTGCGAACTAAAGAAGGAGCGATAAAGCGATGAAGTGATAAAAAGATGAAGAGATAAAAAAAGTAAGGAGATAAGAAAACGGAACGATAAAAAGAAAGGTTCGACGAGGATGACCGACCGAGATGCTGAGAGAATTCACAACACGGAATTGGCAAGTCCTACATTGAGTAACGATGCCGACACTCGATGTATCTAACTCTGTCTTTCTGGTCACGCAGCAGTGACATTGGAATAGCCGAGGAAAGCATCGATATGCGACGGGCTTTGCGTCCGGCTATCACTTTCCTCGCCCAGTTATCGTCTGCAATTGCGCGATCGCACGATTACACGATTGCACGATTGCACACGATCGCACACGATCGCACACGATTGCGCCATTGTGCGGTAGCACACCTGTAAAATTCGACGATTTCACCGGCGTCCGAAAGTATGTACGGTACGTAGGATGTGCACGTAAGTGTACGTGGGCTGTTTCGAAAATCGCGCCATCATCGGCAAAAGGGCCGCTCGTCACGCGCGTCATGTGCGTAAGAACCGAATGCGTATCGCTTACGCACCGTCAAGGGCCCCCCGGTCCCTATCCTTCGTATGGGGAATGTTTACGTAATTCTAACAGCGTACAGGCCCACCAATCACTGTTTGACGCACGCTGACCCTGCTAATTCAGAGCTGCTGACAATGAGACGCGGCTCTAATTGTAAGTCCAAATCTAAACAATCCCGCGTGTCAAGATTGGCTAAAATATTGCACGCCATGCGTCATTGCGGGCGCGTCTCGCGATATGTGAGCATCTACCTAATTGTAATCGCATACTTATTTAATAATGTATGTAAATGAGTACCGATCTACTCGTTAACTTGTTAGTTACTTATGTACCTGCCGACACCTAGCTCACTTATGCATACTACATAAGTAAATACATACTTGTCAATCGTTGCCGACCCCCCCCCCCCCTCTCGCCCACCTCTTCCGGACCGCCACCAAAAGAAAACAGTATTATCGATGAAAAAGATACATAGGTCCTACTCAACGAGACACCCGGACCAAACAGCATCGTTTATTCTCCGTCACCGCTGCCGTTCGTAAGAATAAGTGTTGTTAGCATCTCCCTTATCAGTTGAGTCAATAGTAACGATACATAGGTATGCAATATGTGTCAAAGAATTATAAATATGCACGTAGGAATGATTGCGCGGGGGTCGCCAATACACCCTGATAGTGAGACTAGCCATAGTAGGAACTAACAGTAAGTTGTAAGTACACTCGGATACTTCTTGTCGAAGCAACGCACGTTGTGTGCCCGGTCTCATTATGTGGCCAAAGAGAAAAGAGGAGACAAGGCTTGTGGCTTCACCACCGCACCCCGGGCTAGCTGCACCGATTTCTATGGTTAGGGGCGGTCGATAGTGGCCCACATTAGCTTTTCCGACTTTACCTTTACGTCAGAATCGGACGAAATCATGAGTGAATCGAAGCATCAAATTGATGCGGTTGAACGAGATGCGACCGTCTACGTGTTTACGTGTTTCTGCCTACACGTGTACATACATACATATGTAGTTAACTGCGGACGTAATGGTGGCCGCATCGGGGAATCGCATAACAGCTCTGGAGAGTTATCGTGCGCGGAACCTAGAAAAGTTGTGTGCTTAGGTAATTTATCATAAAGGAATCGGTATCGCTTGTTCAACAGAAAAATCGCCCTGGTCATTATCCTGACCCGAGCCGGATTGGATTTGGATCCAAATGCACTAAAAAGATTGAAGGTGACCGTACCGAAGCTCGGTCTGATACCATGGGTAGTCGAGGCAGTTGTTATCACCGTGATGACGAGATACCTCCTCGACCTTCCCTGGATATGGGGATTTCTCCTTGGTAGCGTGATAGCCGCGGTCTCACCAGCGGTCGTGGTACCCTGCCTCTTCAGGTTGCGCGAGAAGGGTTACGGAGTCGCCAAGGTAATTGAAAGTTGGCGGGTCGGATGACTCGTGCGCTCGTTTCTTGAAGCAGGCTCAAACTGAGGTGGGTTTTCTTCCGTTCCAGGGGATACCAACGCTGATAATCGCCGTCGCTGGGATCGACGATGCGGCCTCGGTGGCGATTTATGGCATCGTCAAGAGCGTTATGTTCTCCCACGACGCCCTGTGGTATCAAATTCTTCAGGGGCCCATCGCCATAATCGGTGGTCTTGGCTTTGGGGTCCTTTGGGGTTGGCTCGCCAAGTACGTCCCGGAAAAGGGTGACGTAAGTGAAGATGTAGATTGTATATCGGCATTATGTATGTACGTGCGTATTGTCATTTCTCGCTTTTCGCTTTTTGCTTTTCGCTTCTCGATCAAGTAGTCCGGTCAGTCTTGGCATTCTTGACGCGGGTCATTATATTTTCATTATCGCCCATTATGCGATGATCAATGACCGATCCGAAGCAATCGATTCGGTTAGATCAATGATCGATCGGCTATTGACGCTGCAGTGAGCAGCACTCGAGTCACCAGCCTGATTATACACATGTACATACTATACTACATACGTAATCAGCGATCAATGATCAGCGACGATGATCAGCGGAGATGCGTTGCCGACTTGGAGTTGCATTCTCAACCTTTCAGACGTTCATGGTACCCCTGCGGGTACTGATGCTACTGGGGGCCGGCTTGTTGGCGGTATTTGGAAGCGAGGCAATCGAGCTCGGTGGTGCTGGACCGCTGGCGGTAGTCGCGGCGGCATTCGTCAGTTGCTACTTTTGGCAAAAAGAAGGCTGGGAAGTGGATAACGTAAGTAACTACTACGTACATACCACGCAGCAGTAGATAGAGAGAAACGTGTCCGCTTCGAATTTACGCGATACGTTATCGAATCACTGCAGAATCCGGTCGCCACCTCCTTCGAGATCTTTTGGATGATCTTTGAACCGATCCTCTTTGGGGTGACGGGCACCCAAATCAAGATCAACGAGCTGGAGGGGAAGACGGTCTATCTGGGCATCGGTTGCTTGCTAGCTGGAATCGTCATCCGCATAGTCGCGACAATTTTGGTTGGGATACGATCGCGACTGAACCTCAAGGAAAAAATCTTCATTGCGCTCTCGCTGATGGCAAAGGCTACCGTGCAAGCTGCCCTTGGACCAAGTACCCTCGACGAGGTTGACCGTGACAATCCCGAGCAGGTCGCTCACGCGGAAACTCTCCTCACCCTCTGCGTCCTTTCGATCCTGCTCACCGCGCCAGCGGGCGCCATTATAATAACTCTCTCCGGACCGAAACTGCTAACGAAAACTAGTGCTCCCGTCCTACCACCGGAGGGCTGGAGGACTCGCAGGCCCTCGATACGCGACATCTCCATCATCAATGAGGACCCAGACCTCGAAGAGTCGGCCAATAGCAACGCGACTCCACTCGCCATTCCCACGATTATACATTCCCCGCCGACTCCCATCTCCGCCGGTTCCACCGTCGGCGTGCCACCGTCACATCTTCACGCACATCTTCAGCAACAACAACAACAACAACAGCAACTGTCCGAAACTACCGACAAGAAACCTTGACGCTGGACGGCAGCCACACCGCATCTCTCTCTTGGGCCCCCGAGTGCCCATAGTGTGGCTCTTATCGAGACCTTTGCTGCCTCAATCGTCTTATCGTTAGCCCCGATCGTCGTTACTTGGTTCTTTCTTGCCGCGGGAACCCAAGGGATTTTCCGCGCTGGCCATTCGCAGAAACCGTCGAAACAGAATAATAGGTGTTGCCGAGATAATGCCAAATGTCGAAAACTGACAGACATTGCAGAGACATGGCAGATATTCCCTGGGTAACGAGAGACGGCAGCGACAGAGGTATCGGCACTGATAGGATGACGCTTCGCCGCGACGAAAATTCATGTAAGAAACACAATTACACAAGCACATACGTAGTGGCGCATAATAGGGCGGGCTTATCTCGCAAGGCTCATAATAATCCATACAAGTAAGTAAGTAAGTGTACCCAAGTGAGTACATACTCATACTCTGTAGCTGAACGCGCGCTTCTAGTCACGATGTCGTATTCGATCATGAGATTCGATCAGGCAAGCGTACCAAGATCGGTGAACGAAAAAGAACACATCAGAAACTTGGGCAAGCGACGAGGGATATCGGAAATAATGGAAAAGGCTTCTTCGGCGTGGCAATGCGAATGCCTCCGAAGATGAGAGCTAAGTAAATGGGTGTACCTAAAAGTACACGCCGCATACGACGTACGGTATGCGATATGCGACATGCGATATGCGACATGCAATTGACAATGAATGTATTATAACATGCCAATAGGCAAAGGGGCAATTACGCGCCTCTTGTATACATATGTGCATATACAATATCTTATACATACACTGCTCACTCAGAATCAGTTGTCCCGCAGTAGCAATCGAAAAGCAAACAAATCGGTTTGCAATCCAATGCAAGCGTACTGTCGAAACAGTCGAGCATCCTTCCTCGGGATGATTCGAGTATCGGGACATGTGGTTATGCTCCTAGAAATTGGTTGCATGCAACTCGACTCAGGCTCGCAGTGCTGGACCAAGTTCTAGCAGTGGACAACCTCGTGAAAGAATATGCGTACGTCTATAGGTATGTAAATAACAAAATATGTTTATATGTAAGCACGAAAAGTATTTTTCAAGTGGTCGTGGTAAGAGCAAATGTAGACGTGAGGGTGCTGCTGCTGGCGCTCTGCTTCATTCTGTAAGGATCTTGGAGAGCAGCCATAGCTTGACTAGCAGCGAATTGGTTCCTCTTTTTGTCCCAGCCAAATCGTTTGCGCAATGCCTGATAGACTCGCGTCTTCAGCGCGAAGAGAACAAATATGAGTAAGCCTTGGAGGCAATTGAACGAATCCGCCACGTAAAAAAGCTCCTCGCGCCATTTGAAGCGCCTTGCGTACTTGTTAATCAAGATCGAAGCGATTTCGGCGACCCAGGAGACACCCATTACGATAAAGAGCTTGACGTTCATGAGCAACCTAGAAAGAGGATCGCTTTGTCAACTTTGAGCCCAATGACCCTCAGGCAATGTGCCTGCCTAGGCAAATCAAAATCGAAGTCGAAATCGAAATCGAAATCGAATTTACTTTGTCTTGTCGGCATGAAATGTTTTGTTTCGCGGGTCTGCCGGATCCATTGCCATTCTTCTGATCTCATCCTTGACTCGGTTGCAGTGTATTGTAGTTAGAACGAAGAAAGTTGCGTTTGATATCAGCTGGATTAGAATCGGCCCGACGAAGAAGATCATTTCACCGTAAAAATCGGGTAGTTCTGAAACACGAACCGGCCCGATCGTCTTCATTCTCATTCTCATTCTCATTCTCATTCTCATTCTCATTCTCATTCTCATTCTCATTCTCATTCCCAGAACGATCACCGATTATAATAATGACGAGAACGAGGATGTTGAAAAAGAACGAACAATTAAGTATTTGTATTTATGATCAAATTATACCTCGATACCCCCGTGGAAGGGGGCATACTCACTTGGAAACCAACAGCTCATCAAATTGATGTTGGGCCTAAGGTGTGAGGGCACGAGGGTGGTTTCATCAGCAAGGATTGCCATTCCAGTCACTAGAATCGATATGCCCCAAGCGTACGAGCAGTAGACGAAAAACTTTTTTCGATGACTGCGACTCCTTGTGCTGCGACCGCGGAGACTCCTGAAACGGTTCATCTTTGGGCATTCGTTTTAAGTGCGTGCGTATCAATGTATGTATGTACTTATGACGATGGTACCTCGTGGCGGATACTACGAGACGAATCACTGTCGAGTACATCAAGCGAGTACTTGATTACTTACTTATTGTTAGTTAGTTACTTACTTAGTTACTTGCCTACTTACTCACTTACTCAACTTGGCGCGTATAGGGTAGCACGAGTACGTACATACTCTGCTAACAGCAATCGCACATTGTTACACGTAAATCTGTCACCCACGTGCACTTTGCACAAGGCCGGACCGTGGGTGACCGACTGTTAGAACAACTATGGCAATTTGCTACGGCTTACCCGAAAGTCCACCAAATATCGAAGCACATGACGTTCAACCAGGAGAACGCTGAGAGGAACGCAAAGAGCATCGTGTATCCTGAAACGAATACAGCGCGTAATAGAATAGCACACACGTAAATGTGTGCTCGAGTGTTTATGCATCTTGAACTAGGAGAACTAGGAGAGTCGACGTTATTTGGGGCGGACAAGGGCCGCACAAGGGCCGCACAAGGACCGCACAAGGACCGCACGAGGACCGCACCTACCTACTACCGAGCAAGCGGCCGTCGCGTTCGCTTCGTCCTCACTGTGGATCAACGTCCAGTAGAAACTGTTGGGCGTTACCCAAGGCACGGCAATTAGGCAAATGTAAGCAAGAATCAAGCTCGCAACATGGCACATTAACGTTTTGCCGTGGAGATTTTGCAGAGCGGGTAGACACGCGTAGATCAGAAGGGTTACGAGCAAAAAGGTGCAACTGATGGCTTGTAGCGTGGTGTTGAAATGGTACCTACGTACAATGTACAATATCGTAGGTAAACATGTTGTAGATAAACCTCTACACACCTTGTACATATGTACACGTACGAAACGAATGCACAAGTCGATTGGAGTGGTCCAATAGAGGTCCACTTTTCTATAACCGGAGAACTGACCTCTCAGGGCTGGGATCGTCCTCGTAGGCGGGGCTGTCGAAGCAGATGAACGGATAAAGGGTGTCCTCGTAGTCCGAGGAATTCTGCACAATTTCCATGCAGTATTCCTCCTGGTGGTAAACGTGGTAATCGGCCGAGTGTACGTGGCCCTCGGACGTCAATGACCAGTTCCCTTCGTGCGGCAGGAGCGGGTACATCCCGTATTGACAGGGGATGCCAATCAGGATGCCGTAGTCTTAATGACCAATCGAAATCGAAAATAGAGTACATACATGTGCAATAATTGTGGCAAGAGAGAGAGATCTGGGCTGTGCTCGCTTTCGGTTCACTTTCGGTTCGTTTTCTCTCGCAATGCATACGTACTGCTGGACGAGGAATCTGGCAGCATACGACTGCTTAAGGCTTGATGAAATCCGAGCACATCGTCCGAATCCCCCAGTCTTTGGCAGCCCCCTTCGATATGGAGAAATTCACCCTCGGAGCAGCATTTTCGCAGGCATCTCTGTCGCTGACAGATCTCCGGAGTCTTGCATACGCGTACCATTATGTGCGCGCGTCGCTGCAACGAAGGATCCGCAGATTCGAATTTTGCATTCGCCGACATCGCGGCATGCGAAATCAACTGCTCCTCCTCATCGAGGAGCAGCTCCAGACACGAATCCTCTGCCGTTAACGACATTCTCTCCCCTGGTGCATCCCCTGCACCGTCCAAAGAGAGTGCAACCTGCGTATCACAAAGGATCGATACCTAATCATTTTACGTACTCGATGTGTCTGGAAAATATTGGAGACACGTCGCGCAGCGCGGGGTCCGTGGGATCGCGGGTCGCGCAATCTACATATACATACGTATGTACATAGATGCTTGCTTCGGACGTATCGTGCGAGGATGTAAGTTATTATAATAGTAGTCCATTAGTAATTCGTGGCGAGTTCCCCAAGGCAAGCAACGTGAAACAATTAGCCAATGAGTTAAAGTGGACGTATTGGAGTTAATTAGTTCTCAACGCGTTTCTTTCTCTTGGAATATACAGGGTGCCTACGTAATTGGGTATTCCGATGCAAAATGCAAGATACGCGCTCGCATTTACGAGAACACGAAAAAAGCAATATTCTGATTACGATGCAACATCCGATGCAACATCCGGCAGGTCCGACATTACAATGACGCCGCCAATCATCAGGAAATGTACGCCGATTGTGCAACGATTCTCCTCTTTCGTTTCGACTGCCGTTCCACGCGAGACCGTTATCTCCGCAAATGAATAAGTATGTATGGATCTATGTATCCACATATACATCGTACACACATGTACCACATATGTATGTGTTTGTAAATTTCGAAATCATATTCGTTTACATTCTAAAACTCCTGGCCGCAAAAGTGAGGACCGGCTGTGAACGGTCTCGCGTAGCTAGCTGGTGATGGAATTACATACTAGCAAAAGTAGCAAGGCCACGATTTTTTCGAAATGAAAAAAGGCAAGATTCAAGGATACCCGTCGACAATAAAACGAACCGAGCTGTTACTGCAGCACGACAAAGATACACCTTTAAAATCCAATCAGTTGATATCGTTTCGTATCTCTCTCAAGAAGCACAAATGCCAACATTCGTCCAGTCTAGTTGAATATCTTTAAATATTTGTCCGCGATGCATACACGATGCACCTGAACGAAAATAATGCCTTCCTGGAATCGTTCGGAGCGGAGTGTATCTTGACACAAAGGTGGGGAATGCGGAGAATTAGCGCATAATTGCAGATGTATTTAATCGATTGTAGGAATAAACTGTAAACACAGTAGACTCTACTGGAGTAGAGTAGAGACGCCCTATGTTTCAACTCAAGCCCGGCACGGTTTCTCTTTTCGAAAATTTATTGAGGTAGATCCTCAATTGCACGGTTGAAATCTGTTGAAATCGGGTGAAACGTGTTGGTCTGGTTCGTCAAGTACCCACCAAGAGGCTCTGATTATCGAATAGCATGTTCGCAGTGTCGATTCGATAATCATAGATGGTGGTATCGCATTTGGGAAGTCCCCTCTCGATCATCAGGAAACTCATCGTACGAATCGCCTCGGGCAACAGGCTAAGCAGCCCTTCGTTTTCAAAGTGTTTCGCCATGGAGAGTAGTCTCTCGGGTATAGGGACGCAAGCCCTGACAGTCGCATCGAATATTTTCTTCCTTGGGCAGCACCTTCTGATCGGAAGGACCTTTGGACCATGCGATGGCAGTCGGGTCGCCTGCTTCGCTTCGCTCGTTTCGCAGTAAGCCACTATCGGGTAACTTTCTTCGGACGTTTCGTTGTAACGAATTTCTATGCAAGTGGGAGCCTGGCAAAGTTTGGCGAAACTATGGTGAATGCATACATTAGAGGTATTGGTAGGCGCACAATAGTAAGGGTGTCGTCTCGATTTCCGGAAAATGGTGTCGGAAATCGACGAGAGGTTGTCAAATGCACAATCAATTGTTTCTCTTACCTGCGGTGAATTGGTCGGATGCAGGTCACTCGCAGGTACGATCTTCGTATCCTCGATTAGAAGATTTTTACAGGGAAACTTTGAGAAATGTGCAGCTCCTCCCGTTTCGGGGAAATTCCCTAAATCACCGAATTCGAGTTCGTAAAGTTCGCTCGCTCTCGGCGGCACTTGGATGCAGCCGAGAGCGAACGGCTCATCTACCAACACCTGTCCGTTTGGACAACATTTTCGCAAACTCGAATTCCACCGACCGGATAGGAATTTCAGCACTGAAACCGAATCGTTCCGACTCGTACCGATAGCATCGTGTAGACCGGGAACAAACGTCGTCGACACTAACAGATACCACCAACATCCGAATCTACCTTCCGTTCGCATTATCCAAAATATCTGAGGGAAGAAGCCCACGTACAAGCACTACCCAAGGGCCCGATGGTCACATTGCCGTCGCGTTGCCGTCACATTGGCGTCGCTACCACCACAAGACTCTCGTAGTCTTCGATCCGGCTCGATTCATTGCTCTCACACTCTTTTCCACCTTTAGCGAGAAAAATACTTTTGCTCGAATTAATCGTACGAAGCACCTAGACTCGGGTCTACACTATATAGGGCCTCCCTACTACCGAAACGATGCCGTATACCACTATTATGAATATCTTCCACGTAATCCTCTTCGTAAAGGCTACGTTGTTAGTGGCCGTTCCACCACTCTTGTGATTCTGATACTTCTGAATCCGAATCCGAAAATAGACTTTGCAACCCCGTTCGTTCCTTCGCCTATCCCTCGCCCTCGATCTCTCCTTTCTTATCCGTTGTTTATGCTTTTCCGCGCGTTTTCCAAATAAACCGCTCTCCCTCTCTAAGGTAAACGAGCACCACAGATGCGATCGTGAAACCTTTTCTTCTTCGTTGCCACGATTAGAATCTTCCTTTTGATTTAAACTACGGCCACATACATATTTTGCGTCGACTCTCGCGTTTGCTCTGGACAAAAAAAGTCAAACCGTCGAAATTCTCCAATGATAGTGCGTGAAAGAAAGTGAGCGCGAAGAGGACGGCTGGCAGAAGCTTACGATAATTACCAACGCAGAAACGCGACTGACCACACAGGCGCTGGTATTCGCCGTCCGCGTTTGCGTCCGTAATCCTCCTCACGGTCTTACGAACGAGCAATCGCCGCAGAGAACCTGTCCAGTTTACGGCGAGTTCGGTTCAAGGCTCATTCAAACCGGCTTACAATTAGTGGATCGGGAAGAAACTACGTAGCAACATGTCCGGTCGCATCGAGCTGTCCACTTGGACACTCGTCGAGAGAAAGACTGATACGGCGGACGTCTCGTCCAATCCAACACAGTCGCCAAACCATACCCAGGTCTGTACGTGAGCACTTGCGTAACAAAGTATTTAATTCTAAGTTGTATTTGAGAGGTAAATTTTTTGCCGTTCGGAAGATCACGTCTACCGCATGCCGCTGTGAGAATCGTATTGGCTAGGAAATCCTGGCTGGAAGGTCAATGAAAGAAGGTGGGAACTGCATACGATACATGTACAATGTATGTACGAGCATATGTACGATACAATAAACCGACGACGAGGAGATCGTGGTAAGAGTATTCTTGTATATGCATGGACAGTACAGTATATATGGTTGTTGTTAAGCCTGTTGTATACCGGCGCGACGACGCCGATACAACCTAGGGCAGTCACAAAACAGCGAGTGAGGCCGAGACTGCGCATCTGAAACCAAGGTTTCCCGCCGTTGTATCTGGCGTATTTTGACTGCGGGCCGCACATCGATACCTAAAGCAATAGCTCTCCTGACAAAGATACGATCCTCCCTTTTTCACTTTGTCAGTTCCATTGGTCGGGCCCGTCTGAAAAGGAGCAACAGCGGCGTACATGGTACGTAATGGTGTGAACGCGGAACAAGTCAATGTGGGCTCGTGTCATCCAACACCTACAGGATTCACGAGCTCGCGATCAGGATGGCTCGTCGTCCACCAATCGGACGTCCACTCCCACACATTCCCAACCATATTGTATAGCTCGAAATTATTTTGAAGAAACTTATCGACGGGTGCCGTAGCTATAAATCCATCCTCGGCAGTGTTCGAGTCGGGAAATTCACCCTGCCAAACGTTTGCCCTAGAATCAAGAGTATACCAGACGAGATAAACTAATTGTAGCCGTATTGCTATAACTACAACTACTGTACACGTAAGTAGATTGACTCGTGCTCGTGATCCTCACAATCAGTTGACGTTTTATTCTCTCGCTTCTATCTTTCTGTCGTTCAACCGCACCTGAATCGATCGTTCGGAGTAAATTTGTTGCCCCAAGGATAGAGTCGATCGGACAGTCCGCCACGGCATGCCACTTCCCATTCGGCTTCTGTCGGCAATCGTTTACCGGCCCACTCGCAGTACGCTACTGCGTCGTTCCATGAGACGTGCACAACCGGATGATCCATCCTATCTACATACGAACAATTCTCTCGTGACCATACGGAAACCTGAGTCTTGGGAGACCTCGAATCAATCAGAGAACTTTTCTCTCTTGAACTTGGTTAGCCCCTACGCGCCTACTCGTTAGTTAACAGTTTCCAAGCATGTATCAGCATGTATGCAGTGACATACGTACGCGTTATATCGGAATCAGGACCTTCCGGGTGGCGCCACGTTGCATTTTTAACGGGCAGCCACCAAGGTGCTCGCGCAACTGCTACCCGAATCTTTTCTCTAGTCTCGTCGTTCAGTAGAGAGCCGAAAACAAACGAATCCCCAAATTTTTCCGCTTCCGTTGTATACGCTGCTGACGTGATAAATTCTGCGAACTCGCGATTGTTCACTTCCGTCCGGTCAATGTAAAACGCATCAAGGTAAACTGCACGTCGTGGCCCTTCGCCATCGGCTTGAACGAAGGGGGCATTCGTGCCGATCGTCGAGGTACCAGACTCAATTTTTCTCATGTTCCTAAGTTTCGGTGGTTCCGTTGGTTTCGACGATTTCGACCCTTTCGGTGCAGCAAAGCAACCACCCTTTTCCTCCAAAGGGCAATTGTCCTGGGCTTGCCCCTGATCTCGTCCAAGAGAAGCGCACCCACAGTACCCATTACTATCGAGAGCGTGTGTACACTGATGCAAAACTGCCAATAACAATAGAACTGGAACGTACGAGCGCCGCAAAATAGTCATGTTGTACCGACAGTATTTGCTAGCTCGCATTGACTGTGAAAAACTAGCACAGCAATTGCCTTCGAGACGCAGTGGGGTTAATATGGTTAGAATGGTTAGATATTGCTGTTGCTTTAGCAATGCACTTTGGCACGAGCAGGCACGGGATAAAACTACCTGCTATCTGCTGCCCGAATTGCCTGACGCGCCTGGCCTGCCATTCAGCTCAAAGCGCTCAGAATAGAAAACAGACGCGAAGCTAATGTGAATTTCGCTTGGTAACAGATGGCAGCATGTGCCCACCCACGGTCAAAATGGATAAATCGTGAGCAAGACGCGACGCGCCTCACCGGCAGCGTTCGATCCACACTGATTATACATATTTATCGAGATGCAGCAACGTAGATGGACGAAGCAAAAAATTGTCGAATACGCGACATTACTACTGCCGTAATCAATATTGGAAGTCGCAAAGTGGCAGCCGTATCAGGGCTTAAAAACCTAGCCTAGGAAGATTAACATTAACGTGATATGTACTTGCAATATGTATGATGTACATTGTACAATGTATGTCGGAAAGAGAATCTCCTTCGTCTTTCCGCCCCCCTCACGCGTACACACACGCACGCACTTTGATGACTTTTCCTATGTCGAGCAAGGCACTTGAATCAATCGTACTACGCAATACACATACATGCATGTGATGTATACTATTGTATACATGCACCCATATGCCGGACTAAGTAGGAGATGCTCGATGTACGGGCTGTCGTAGAACCGTCAAACGAATGGCACAAACACACAAACTCAAACGAATTTATGAAACTGATAGTATTTGGGACTTACCGAAGCTGCGTTCCCGTAAAATCTTCAGAAGAACGATATTTAGTTTGTGACGTCACCCCGGTTGACGATTCCGAGCCTAGGAATTGGCGGATAATTACTCTTCCCGCTATCATCTGTCCCGAGTTCCATATCTCCCAAGTGCATGGACTCCCCAGAACACTTTTGATACCACTCACGATCCGGAACACTACTATTTGCCACTTTTATCGCGAATTTTCCGGAGCACAGACTCGGATCTGTTCGTTGTGATACTCGGCGGCGGGCAATATGGCGCCCAGAGACGGCGTCAATTTCACTTTTAAAACGAGTGCTCTGATTCGTCAAAGGAAGTTTAGCGGCAAACAGAGAGAGAGAGAGAGAGAGAGAGAGAGAGAGAGAGAGAGAGAGAGTGTGAGGCCAGCGAATAAAATAGGAAACTGTAATACCGACTGCTGGTAATTGCAATTCCTCAAATGTTTGCGGCGACTGCCACACAATCTCTTCAGCTCCCCAATATGGAATATGTACAAGTGTACATAGTACGCCATGGTACGCCAGTATGGTACGTATTGCATGCAACTGCATCGTACATAATAATGGCACATTGCCATATATTCTAACTGATTGTAGCATGTTGTCATGTAAAATGTTTCTGTCGCATATATGTCTGCGAGATGAGAGCAGAATAGTACTGCTATGGAGTTTGGTAGAGCTTATTGTATATGTATTACGCATACGGATTTGGGAGTAGGTAAATAAGCACAATAGAAAACGTATCCAATTCTCCTTCACATTTTTTTTAAATGGATACAAATAGGTTTGTAAAAAGGTCGGGAATCAATATTGAGTAATTAATTGCTGCGAGCTATCAGTCCGTTAAGCTCAGGTTGTAAGAAGTCCGATACAATTCCATGTACCATCTCGTTTAAGGTACTGTGCAACTTATCCAGATCCCTAGTTTAAATTAAAACATATACGCGTAATGAATACCTCCTCGATTTGACGATAAGAATAGTCAAGGGAAAGAATAAACGATGCCTACCTCTCTTTGGGCGATGCGCATAACTCTGTGTAGTATTTGATCTTAGGTTCGGTACCACTGGTTCTCAGTGTTGCGACTAAACCATTTTCGAATGTAAACGTTATCATTTGACTAGATTTGGAGACGGGCAATACCGCTTTGTTCCCTGGCTTTGTGTTGTCGTAGCCTGTCGTTAAGTCTCGTACACCAGTTATAGTATAGGCACCGTCGAGGATATTAGTGGGGTACTTGAAAAAATCATTTCAGTTTAATATCCGCAATAGTAAAATAATACGTTTGATTGACTTACGATAAATTGAGATTTGGGCGATCCTCCAAGAACAATGTCAGATGATAAAGCGACTGTACTATTGGTATACTCAAAATAGCAAAAAGCAAAAAGGGTATAAGCGTAAGGGATATCAGTATTATCTGCATCATTGCACCGAGTGGCCTAACGAGAATCACTAGTACGTTAATGTGCATACGCCGAGCAGACTCGTTTCATATTCCATTTTCACCAGACCGCTATCACCGAGTATCAATCACAGTCGCGACAGGCAAATTCTTTTATACGGAACATACGATGATTGCCTGAGCAATTGAATTCGGGTGTGGATGTTGGAATGTACAGTTCGATCGTAGGATACGAGTGAGAGAGGACACTCTCTACCGTTGAACAATGCGGTTCCAAGAAAGATTGAATCGAGCAGATCGCATCAATAACACAATTACGGCAAAATTGGATGTTTCTCACGCTGTGGAATATGCAACTGCTTGCTGACTTTGCCCGTACTACCTTGGGTTACAATGCCGCGGGCGGTATCCGTTATATGCCACGATATATTCCAGCGTAACGTCAGAGTGATTAAGCACTGTTAAATTACCGGCCTTACGCTCACACTTGTAACTTACGCCTTATGTAACGCAATTAAATCGAAAACTTTGATCTTGGAGCGAGAAATACAGATGTGTAATTAGACAAATAGGAACCTATCACTTTTTTCATGGAATCTCGAGCGAAAATGAAAACTAGTACTACATCGATGTACGCGTGTACGCGTATATATGTATACACCTATACACAGGTAGGTGTATACACGCAGTAATCGCACCAGACTGTTACGTACCGTATTTGGTAATCCAGAGTAGTTGCGGAGCCGTTCGAATATCGCTGTGATAGTGGTCGAGTCGTTGCAAATCCAGTAGGAATTCAATGAAATGTGACGTCCATACCTTTATCGGACATACACAATGAAAGATAGATAGATAGGTAGGTAAACAGACAGACAGACCAGGTAAATAGATAGCTATCAGATAGCTAATGGATAGCTAGATGGGGCACGGCGATCCGCCGTGGGAAAAATCCCCGCTTGTGCACTAGATACTGTTTGTGTAAGGTGTAAGGTCTATCTAATATTGTACATGCATACTGAAACATGTCCGTACTGATCATAGATTTCTTCCAACTTATCCTCGAGCGTAAGCCCCAATGTTTCGAGGTAAGCTGCCAATTCCGCTACTCGAACTCCAGCGCTAATACCATCTTTATCGAGCACTTGCACCCCACACATGAATCCAATGGCTTCCTCGTATGCGAAGAGGACCGTCTTTCCTTCCTTCTCCAATTCTATGGCTTTGTTACCCATCCATTTAAATCCTGTTAGAGTTTCCTGTTGGCAAAAACAAAAGTTTGACTATTGTGTGGCCGTACGTATCGGGTCAGGTGAAGGATGAGATAACTGCGAATCGCGTAAAAGAACTCACTTCAAAATGAAAGCCTTCGTGTTTGGCCATCGAGGCTAAAATCTTGCTCGACACTGTTGAAGCTAACATATATGCATTCGACAAATCGGCATCGGGGTGTTGCGTGCGGTAAATATGACACATCCACCATCCGCACAAAGCACCGAGCTCATTTCCCGAGAAGATGTGCCATTCGCCACTATAACCAGAATCAACGATAGATAATGCTCGTTATGAGAAGTGTGTGTGTGTGTGAGACAGAGAGAGAAAGAGAATCAAGGCAAAAATTGCCATTGACCGTTCGTCAAATGTCAACACGTACCTACGTTTGCTTTTCGTCGCGCATGCAAGCCGATCGGCATCAGGATCATTTGCTAGAATCACGGTCGAGCCATTTTCCTCTGCTGTCTTTATGCTAAGATCCAGCGCACTTTTTCCTTCCTCGGGATTTGGAAATTTCACGGTCGGAAATTCAGGGTCCGGTAATTTTTGTTCCTCCACCGCTATAAATGGCTACGTAAAACAAAATTGTCGGCAATCAGCTATGCTCGACGATATAAAGTTATTTGTCTCTGACGATTAGTGAAATACTGGTCCAACGTCTACCTTAAAGTCTGCTACGTTAAAAGCTGCAGTCATATAATCGTATCCCACGCCATGCATGGGAGTATAGGTGAACTTGAGTATTGTGTTTTTGTTTACTTCCGGATACAGGACACTTTGCCGAAGAGCAGCATAATAAGACTGCATAACCTGATCCAAGGGATCTTTGTACAACGACGACCGGTACAGCTGTTTAACATCCCACGAAGATTCTTGAGGTTCCAGATTCTCAAGAATCGTTGCTTGAATCTTTTTGTCATGTGGCGGAATGATTTGTGCACCATTTTTCCAGTAAACTTTATAACCATTGTCTTCTTTAGGATTATGGGAAGCAGTAATCATTATTCCAGCGGCACACTTGTATTTTAGTACGCCGTAAGGTACAAACGGTGTGGGAACAATTTTAGAAAACAAATAGACCTTTATGTTATGGGCGACAAAAATTGCAGCAGTCAACTCTGCGAATCTAAAATAGGAATGGCAATAGAACGATGTTTCAGGACAGCCCAAGATCTTGTTCCCGTGTTAGAAAGCAACAGTCTCTATGTACCTTTTACTACAATGTCGACCGTCATACCCAATTATGACCCCCATTTCAGGTGCATTTTCTACTGCGTTGAGCAAGTACCTCGACAATCCTTGGCCAGTCTGTACTATAACTAAATCGTTCATTTGACTATATCCTGGTCCCATTCTTCCTCTTAGACCGGCAGTTCCGAACTCGAGCCTCTTGAGGAACCAGTTGCACAGTGTGTCATTCTCGGAATTCTCCATCAGCCTATGGACTTCCTTTTCGGCGTTTGGGTCCTGCGATTCGAGGTCACAACGATAAAGTAATATGCTCTCTCGGTAGATTCACCCTTTTTAAGCGCATAATGTGCCGTATTGGGGTCAAGGAATATTGCTTCTCAGAATGATTACCTTATTCCACTTGAACCATTCCTTGACCTTGACATCCAGGTCATTGTTACCGGTATCAATCGTGATACTTGGTGCCATTGCGGTGGGAAGCTCGTAGGTGTAAGTGAATCTAAAACAAACATTTCGATCGTTTAGAGTGTTTAGGCAGACCATTTAGATATTATAGATCATCAGGATGTTGTTACGATAAGGTAGCATGATCGAGCGGGCTTCAGTATATTACATGATAATTTAGTTGACATGCCGAACTAGCGTTTATTGCATTTAATTAGGCATTTGATTTGCATTTGATGTAGGTTATCTTCTCAAATGACTGTATCGCCAAAGTGTCGATAAAGTAGTTTACCTATGTATGTTAACCGGTCGACGATAAGACAGTCGTCAAGTTGCTTGATCAATAGTTTCTAGGAATATGCTTTTGAGAGCACGCCTCGCGAACATCCAAATTTGACAGATTTCGGCATCGAGTAATTGATTACAGAAAATAACCCTAATTAAGTTGATTTAAGCGGCAGAAAGGAACAAAAGCTCGAGACGGATGTGAAAAATAAACTTGTGTGTCTTTGGGAGAAATTGGAAGGCGCAAGACGATAGTGCATAAGGTAGAACGAGAAGTCTAGCGTTGAGTATCACAATACAGAATAACATGTAATAACTTACCTCTACTATCGTTTTCTGAATATTGAATAAAGAAAGGAATAAGGAAACTTGCGTATGTAGTGATTGAAGCTAAGCACGACTGTGAACGAGCTCACCACGAGTTGCGAACAGCCGAGGGTTTTGTCGGTTTGTCACGAGTCACGAGTTCGTCCCTGTTCCTCACCACCTGTCACCACCGAACTCTCAAATCAAAATTGAACCACTCAAGATTCAACCCTAATCCACTAATCATTGCAGTTGCAAAGGGGTCTCGGGTTTCGGCTGTTTCAGTTGGACCGACGCGCGCAGGGCTGAGCAGGACCTTGTCGCGATTAAGGGCTAAGGGCTAACGACCCGATGCAATGATCCTCTAACAATGCAACAATATACATAAGTCATAAGTAAACTGTCAACGGTGAAAATCCAATGCAGAATGATCATGCGGGTCGTGATCTCTGGGTTGGTGCAATCGAGAAACCCTTTTGTTGTCAATCGATAATTAAAAACTTACCACGCAAAGAGGTTTACGCCGGAGAGGGCAGTCTGCGGTTTGGAAACGAAATGGCTCGACGGATCTACAATAGAGGAAGAATGCCTGTATAACCAGGTATAACACCATGTATAACCAATAACCGGAGGCGTGGTATTGCGCGGTATTTCGCTGTATTCAACCGAAATATGAGAGATAATGTCGATCGTGCCCACGCTCGCACTCATGCTCGCACTTACGCTCCCGCGATGCAAAGATCACTCGGATAGTTCCAGGGTCCAGTACAGGACGTACAGGACAAGTCGAAAAACGAACTGGCCGTCTCTGTCGGATACCGAGCAATCAGTTCTGTTCCTTCCTTTAGTGAGATTTAATGACGCTTGACGGACAGATTCGATCGGGTGAATATTTTATCGATGCGTCTAGCACGATCCCCCAACCCGATACATGATAGGCCTTATCGCTAGTTAGCCGTGTACGCATCGACACCCGCGTACGCACTCGAACGTACGTACACACCAACATCACCGGTATACCAATTGCGAGAGTACTTCCCGCCGAAAGAGAGGTACGTGCTCACTTGGGTATTACGTTGATGCGGGCGTGTTAAATATTCTCGCTCACTACTCTATTCTCCGTTCTTTGTTCTCTGTGTGCTCTCTGTGCTCTCCATTCTCTCCATTCTCTCCATTCTTTGCTCTTCTGATATTCGCATTCTAATAAACCAAGGCTCGCAAAAGGCAATTTGACGATGCCTCAGCCAAATTATCCCATATCCCATTTACCCATGTGATTTTGTCAAAAACCCAGCCACAAAGTGTATAATATTAAATGTTCGATATCAATAAGGTCATGTACTTTTTTCCAGAGAATTTTCCTGGTGTGGGATGTGAAATGGGGTGATATTGAGAATTATTCAAATGCCATGCTGGCATAAGCGGAAGGTGCATGGTGCAGTTTATGCGATATTTTGGATAGGGCCTATGGCGACTGACTTAAAGCCAGAAATAACGTACGGCAGGTATGTTGGTCACAAAGTATAACTTTTCATTCTCGTCGTTCTATGTAAACGAGGAAAGGTTTTCTGCTCGCTCAGCTTGGCCTATTAGAGAGTATCGGTAATGACAAGCGCTCGCTAGACGGCGTGCCTCGTACGATGGACATTGGAATCGTTAAAATTGCTGAGGACAGCGATTTTGAAAAGTTAAAACAACTGTACGACGATAACAACGAATGGAGGCTCGACTATAATAAACCAGATTTATCGGTGTGGACAAAGTCGGTGCCAGGCATTAGTTTTAGAATGGTGAAGGTAATCTACCGATTGTAAAAAGGACGAAATAAGTATTCGAGTAGACTGCTCTCGTTCCGCTGTATTAAATCGAACGTTCTCGTAGATCAGGACACGTTTCTCTGACGTTTTACCAGAGACCCTCTACGATGTATTACACGATCCTGAATACAGAAAGGTTTGGGATACCCACATGGTTGAGTCAAAAGATATTGGCTTTTTCAATCCCAATAATGACATTGGATACTACTCGAGTGAGAACCTGTTGTCGAACGATAAAACGAATTCAATAGCTTCCCGTGATCGGCGATCGTGATAACATTCTCTTATCTGTTCCAGTGGCTTGTCCATCTCCGTTGAAGAACAGAGATTTCGTTTTGCAAAGATCATGGCTGGATACCGGCGTGGAACAGCTTATTATAAATCATTCCGTTTTTCACAAAGACTATCCACCAAAAAAGCATTTCGTCCGTGCAACGTCTTACCTGACAGGTGAAAGAATTGATTTGAAAGTTGGTTTCGCGCTTTATGCCATAAAGTTCTCTAATGTTTAAGGTTACATTGTAAGGCCATCAAGAAACGGGGACGGTTCTGAGCTCGGATACGTATCCCACACGGATCCACATGGAAAATTGCCAGTTTGGTTGGTGAATAAAGTTACACAGATATTTGCGCCGAAGGTAAGACATAGACACGTTCTACGTCAGCTCTACCCGCTGTTTCGTTCTCCAGCTATACACTTTACTGTCACTACAGATGGTGAAAAAATTACACAAAGCATCGACAGCTTATCCGGCTTGGAAATTATTGAACCATCCTAATTACAAGCCATGGCACTTTCCAGAGCAAATTATAGCACCCAGGATAAGAATTGAAGATGTGAGTTTTCCTATATCATAACGGCTATTGTTGTTGACCGGAGATTAATGATTATAACGAATTTTGGCCAGTGTGTGAAATCTGCGGAAGAACGAAACTTGAAGAACAATTACGTGGACGAGTCTGAATTGAAAGACGGCTGCGGCATGGACAGTGATTAGATCAGTTAAGGCGAGGCTCTTTTACGAAGCTCTGATTGTGAGTACGAGGATGGCTGGCAGAGAATAGAAAAAATTAGCTTGACTAAGAGGTTCGCAGGATTATGGAATTATGTAGGTTCGGAAAAATTGACATATGATTACCAAGTTCGATTTACACACACACGCACACACACACACACACACACACACACGCGCGCGTGCGCGCGCGCATCCACACATTTCTAATGTGATTGGATCGTCCAATCGGAATGTCGATAAGAGAAAGCTATCGTTATCGTGTTTCGATTGATGTTTATCAGAAACGTCATTATTGGGAAGAGAACTTTGTGGCCTGCATTGGCGATATTGGCTAATGGTGATATAACTATTTACAAGGATTGTTGTATTGTGTAAAATATTGCCAGTGCAAGTAACGATTCTAATGAGGGCCAGTCAGCACTGCGTCACCGGTCCGCATTCCCTATTGTTTTTGATTGGAGTCGACAGTCTTAAAGATTTACAGTGCTGGCACTATGTAGAATGTAGAAATCGCTAGCTGTAGTATACGGGTCAGGTAATATACATGTATAGGTGTAGGTATAGTAAAACAAAGCAAAGTAGGTTTTGAAGGATTGTTTTCATCGATCGTCAGCAGAATTGACTAATATCGTCGAGTGTTGGTCAAATTTGGATCGAGTTTTTCTTAAAAACTTTTAAGACTTATCCGTCGGAACACGACGTTATCTGCCGTTAACTATCTACGATAAAAATTCGAGCGCCTCGAGTAGTTGGAGCCTTCGCCCACTCGGACTAAATTACATCAGCATAAATGGTGCCGATAACCGAATACGGCAGCATTGAGTGATGCATAAAAACAAGTTACTAAAGCGATATACATACATACATACATATCTATTTCCACGTATGAACGCGTGGCCGCTCGCTATTCCTCTCCCGCACGCGCATTATTCGATGTGCTCTCTTCGAAAGTTGGTTCTGCATGCACGCCAACTCAATGCAAGCACGTAACCTGCGGTATGAAACGGTGTGTGAATCGTGTGCATGGTTTATTCTCGCGATATACATAAATCAGTCGATTATAATTAGACGGTCCGTTACGAGACATACAGGTAACAAAGGAAAGTACAATTAGGAAATTGATCGTTGTTATTGGGGTATGCAGCACTCCACTTTTCGCAACTTTTCGCAACTTTTCGCAACTTTTCGCAATTTTTCGATCTCGCCCGCATTTCGTATTGTTAACGATGATGGTGACTCGCGACAAACGTCCGTGTGCAATGCATTTCTCGTACACGGTTAGCATACGCTATGTATTTTCTCTATTTGATTCCACTCCAATGCAACACGAGTATCATGTTGATACTAGAGTTATGCGAGACGTAACTTGAAGATTTTGTTGAAAAAGCTCGGTGAATGCGTTAAAGAGTCGAGAACGATCCGCGGTGTCAATTGAAAGACAAATAATTTGCTTCAATTGTCTTTACACCGGGACTGATAATTCCAGTTTTTCTAGTTTAACGGGCAGGAATCTTTTTGGCATTGCACGGGTACGAGAAGCGTGCTTTGAAAGGGCATCTCACCCACTGTTCGTTAAGTGTTTGCAGACTAAATGAGAAGCGGCCTTTGCTGTAATACACAATACATATATTATTACTGTTGTAATTGTAAGGCCTTCAAGGCCTTCTGACTGATATACATACATTGTACTGTGTACTTACTTCTTTCTTTCTTTACTCGCATCTACGTGCTTATGTACAAGCCTAAAAATTGCTTTTTATCGATAAGCTTTCGTACGTGGACGTACGTATAAAAGGGTGATACAAAGATATATTTGCGTGCAGGAAAAACATTTGTATATTGTGTATGTTTTTCACGCGTTTCTTTCTGTAAGAGAAATACTGACAATGTGTTTTGCGTCAGCTTCTGATTCCATGGATGAACACTGACGCGTTGAAACCATGACCGTGGGGAGAAATTGTTTTTTAATTGAGAACTTGTGGAATATCGAGTGCTCTGCTCTGTCCTACTCCATTTCCTTTAATTCGATATGATCTTCCGCTGTCTAGTATTAAATGCATATGTATAAAAAGGTCCGCAGTCTTAATACGAATTACGCAAAAGCTTTCAACCGGTTGACACAGTTACCCCGCAGGTCACTCGATCTTTTTATCCTGGTTATGTATATAATACAGATTATATGTATAAATATATTGGCAATAAAGGGAATTGACCGTCAGGCTCTGGTGTAACGTAGGCATAAAGTAGGTACATGTAAAGTAGTTTGGAATAAAGATATTCATTTCCAGAAATAGGGATGAATATCTTAGAGCAATCAAAAGTTGAGAGCTTAAATGATTCTTTTCGTTGTCTTTGACTAGATTTTCGAGAAGATATATGATACGCAATAGACGTGTACTAAGCATGTAACATAAGCATAAGGAGTCAACCACAATTTGTATTGGCGAGATGCGAATGTTTTATAAATACTTTTACATTGATTGATTCTAGAATTTGTAGTGGTTATTGTGAAATATAGTTTGAAGAAATCTTTCAAGGTACGCCTGCCGTAAGACTGTTTTCAACAGCGCCGTACGAAATGCGCAAATGGGCAACCGGCAGTCAGTACTGGAGGCCAGTCGTAAGCCCGTAAGTAAGTCGGGCCTACTCACTCTGCACTCATCGTGAATGACAGTTACAATTATTTTCTTATACTCGATTCTTTCTACGATGCATGATAAATTTGTAAGAAAAAGGCCACTGAAAAAGGCCATTCAAAAAGGCGAAGTTTCGACTTTGGTCCGTATTCGCGTAAACATTAGCTATTTCTCATTTGAATCTGGTGAAAGAAAAAGTTTTATGAATAAAATGACGAAATGACGTACACATATCGGATGTGTAAACGTATTTCAAGCGTTGGGCCCGTATACATACATACATACATACATACGTGTACGGTGTAAATAGTCTGGTTGATAGAAAAAACTTTGTTTATTTCTTACCGTACACTTATTTCCACTATTGTGCCGCACACGATACAAAAACTGTACAGTCCTGTTTCTGTCGCATAGGACCGCTTTGAAAAATATACAAATGCCTTAATTGTAAACTCTGTATCTGATTTATTGCATCGGAGCACCATGCGGTTGAGTTGCGTCAATTACTTTTAAATGGTCTGGTTTCTCAATGCTGTCAACTGTTCGGTGTACTCGAGATACAATCTTTGCCAGCGAAGGTGGCCACCAACCACCGATAACACGTCTCCCAGTAACTTGTGCTTTTTTATTCCCTGAAAATGAAGAAAATAAATTGCTTGACTTTCTCATCCTTATTCTTATTTGGCGGCAATCGATCCGTTACCAGTATCAATGGGTCCCAAACGCTCTTCGAAGCGGTCGCATGGCTCGGCCCGAGTAGATCATCCAAAATTAATCTTAAGCGCTTTTCGAGGCCATCTACAATACAAATGGGTCGTTATCGAATGCTAACGGGTTCTTTGGGGGAAAATAAAGCAGACGACGATGGGGGAATGCACCTTGCATGAGTAGGAACGAAACGAGTGCCATCAGCCAGTGAACGTATTCTTGGGAGCTTCCAAGAGCTTTCGAGGCAAGTAACTGTTGTTCCAAGTACGACAAGACACTCGGTGCACTATGCGGCAACCTTGGATTGGGCAGAGTATTCCCAGCCGTCCGTAAGAGTCCTTCCTGCAGGGATGATAGCGGTCCCCGTGGTGGTCTGTTTCCAAGTGTTCGCGAAGCGTTAAACGAAGCCCACCGCCACACAGGATCCTGACTGTCACCAATCAGCAACCACGTACCTGCCAGTATGGGGATGCGTATACATTGTACAAGGACATGTATGTAATTCATTGTTTGTATGTACGTTGCACGTTGCGCGTTGCGCGTTGTACGTTGTACCAACTGTGATACCTACCCATATCCTTGTGGTAGACGTATGCTCGCGCGTTGGTAAAGGCCAGATGTGGCATTCCGTTGTAGAGAGTGCAGGACAACAGAGATGTGCCGGGCACTGCCAAATGCGCGGCCGAGGTCGAAACGATCATCCGGCAGGTATTTCCAATATCCCAAACGCGTACGTCTCCGCAACTCGAAATCACCATCACGGCACTTCCAACCGCGTGGACTTTTGCCAAAGGCGCTGGTGGTACCAAAGGCGGTGCCGATCGGCACCCTTTCGCAGGATGGAACGTGTGCAAGCTGCCGTCCTCCAAGCCTAACGCTATAATAGCCGGCGATGCCGCGAGGGCGACTGCACTGTATCCCAAGTAGAGCTCCCAGGTTGGTTCAGAGTCCGTGCCCCGAAACACTTGCAGATGGGAGAGTCCCTGATTATTGGTGACGGTGACGGCGTAATGGCCGGCTTGTTGGGACAACGATCCCGACGGTTTTAACGGCGGCAGAAGGATTTGGCCGCTGCTTCTTTCGGCGGTTACTTTTAGTTTCTTGTTAATGGAGGCAGAATGGTGAGGCTTTGGCGTAGCGTGTTCCCGACGCTTTAGGCTCAGCGAGGACGGAGCTGCGTTCGTGTCGCTCGAATTTACCAACGAGGTCACGTTCGGAGCCACAACGTCGTTACGCTTCTCTATAACTATCGAGCTTTTCCCCTGACTCGTAAATGTCGGTGCCGTCGATCCCCCAGTCACCGACGTGTCTCTGCAACATTGTCAAATTCCAATTTCTCCCGGAATCTCTACCTTATTCGGCGCGTAAAAACCTAACTGTGGTATACTGTGTGGTATACTTTCATTCTGCTTACATTCCGTCGGATGACGGTGGAATAAACATTGGCGTTATTCGTCTTTTCCCATCCGACGTTCTGGTCTCAATCTGTTTGTTAATTGGCCCCTTCGCGGGGGTGGTCGCACCACCACCACCACTCACCGTGGTCTGTGGGTGTGCGGAATTTGTTGGTAGGGTCGTTGGTAGGGTCGTTGATAGGTTTGTTGGTAGGGTCTGACTGGTTTGTGTCGGGGCTACCGAACTTTTCAGATTGAGCAGTTCCGGTGCTTCCATCACCGTACAACCACCTTGTACCAATGGTTTTCCGTATAGTCTCTCGTGGAGGCTACTCTATAACGCATTAAACGCGAGAAAGAGAAAGAGAAGAAGATAGCGAAAGGTATGTAGCAAGGTTGTGAGAATATGAGGATAATCGATCGATCAGTATTGCGGGTAGCATCTTACTTGCTCGGCGGGATCCAAAGGCTGACCCAACTCTTCTTGGGAAAATTCAATAAGGACAACGGTACCGTCCCAGGAACAAGCAACCAGCCGCATGCCGCAAGGCGACCAACTGGTGTCCAATACGGAATGCGTAAAGAGATCGTGCACAACTACCAGTGGCCGCTTTAGGGAGGTCAACCAAACGGAGAGCGATCGGTCACGCGCGCCAATAGCGACACAACAATACTGCTGCGGTTTTGACGAATTCGGTTGCTTCTTTTGTAGAATGTTGCCATTGAATCGCTAAACAGGGATTTCATGAAAGTAGACCGCCATAGTCACAATTCCACAATCCCGAAGACTGTGTGATTTAGTTAGCTGAACGAGTTTACGTACGACACACGTAACCGCTTTCCGGTGACCAACAAAGTCCTTGTCTTGCGTCCAGCCGTCTCTTTCGATGATCGAGGCGGTCGGTCCACCGCCGTTCATCGCATGAGCAGACACCAAGTACTGGCCGTCCGGACTCCAGGAGAGTCTCAAAACGTGTGTCGTGCCACCACATTCGTCAAACGGCTCCGTTATTAACGCAGCTTCCGTCCAATCTGTCGTGCGCCAGACTCTTAATGTTTTATCGTCCGACTGGGACGCTATGTACTTTCCCACTGGGTCCCACGTAATACCCTTGACAAACCCTGTGTGTCCTTTCAGTACGGCAATAACGGCAGGGAAATTGGAGGCATCCCATATGATTATACTATTGTCGACCGAAGCTGACGCGAGCCACGGGCTATGCGGTGCCCATGCAAGATCGAGTACGTCTGCCTCGTGAGAGCGTAAAGTCGCAATGCAACGCCAGGTTTCGATGCTTGCCTTTCCTCCGAATAGGGAACTTCCACCCGGCCCACCGGACAGCCTCCAAATCATAATCAATTTATCCACGCCGCCCGATGCCAACAAGCCATTGTTGCTCCATCTGACACAGTTGACGCACGCTGGAGGAGCAAACATCCAGAGAGATTAGCGTGGGAAGAATTGGCCAATGCTATATAACTTTATAACGAATACCAAGATGATTGTCCAATTGACAAAGAATTCTGGGAACGTTGGTGTCAAATTCTGCTGCTTCGTCCAGCACTGGCTTCATATTCCAAATAACGACCCTTCCAGAATCTTCGCCTACGATGGAAAAAGCAATTGGGTAGATTTTGTTCTATACGCAGTCGAATGGCACCGATATAGAGCGACATAGAAAGACATAGAGAGCCTTTGATCGGTACCTTGACCACCCGTGGCAAATCTTGTACCATCCGGATGTATATCGATTGAAAATATAGGATAGCCTGAAAATGATTTATAGAAATGTAAATATTGCGAAACATTGCAAAGAGGCATAGTTAATTGATAACGGATCGCACGAAGAGACAGACCATCGTGGGTAACCCAGCTAGGCTTCACCAGCTTCATATTTCGTTACTGATGCTTGCAATGTCTGCGGTGTTTGCGGTGTTTGCTCGCTACAACAAAACGGTCAGTAATTGCCAATCGGCATTTTGATTCGAGTGCACGGTCCACGTAAATAGCTCCCTTTTCCGTTCAATGGATCCTTGTCACAACGGGATAACCTGCGTCTGTTGCGCGTAAACATAACTCCACCCACTGCCGGTAACAGTAAGCACAACCTGGCTCGATTACTGCAAGTACGTTAGACACGTAATCTTTGCCATGACAAACTTGTCATTTCTACATTAACATCGATGATGAGCACAAGTGGTTCTGCGTTCTGCGTGATTTCGCGAGCATTACGCATGATTACAGATTGCAGGTTCCAGAACAGGCCACTCTTCCCTGCTTGCATCATTTGCGCGTGGTTGAGGCTCGTTCATGTTAGCGTTGGTACGCTCAAATCAAACAGACTGAAGTTGAAGCTGCAGCTGTATATGTACCCTGATAGCCTGGCGAGGGCAAGCCCACCCCTGAAAGTCAGACGTGGTATGACCACTGCGTGATGTCATACTGATGCCACCGCGATGGCACAATCTACAATTCGAACCGAAAACATTATCTTATATTTCTGCAAGTGTCTCAACGAAATATGTATTATGAACGAGTCATACATGTACATGAATGTGTCGAGCAGTGTAGAGTACAATTAAATGATATGTGTGTTCTAAATATTTTTAAATGTAACCCAATTTAATGTACCCGGGGCCGGGGCCAGTGGCCAGGACTGGTGGCCAAATCAGTCAAATCCACTGGATTTGCACTGCAACAAGACGTGGATTCCATGCCAAAGCGTGATGACTACCCGTGGAGGCCCTACGTATATGTTTCGGCGCCACATCATGGGATGAACCCCGATAGGTATACATACGAGTATATACTCGTACATATACATATAGTATATACTATATGTATATGTATGATACAGCGATTAGGAGTATGGCCGTTGGTCCGAATTGGCGGGAGTTTGGAAGCTGCAAAATTCCACTCGAAACCCAAGACATCGAGGAGACGAGGATAAGGATGAAAACTGGTGTGAAAGTATACTCTCCTATAGGAGAAACGTGCCGGTACCAGGGATGAGGTATAACACATGCCAGCAACGTCTATGCCGGGGCTAGAAATGCAATGAGAGTTTCGAATGGTAAATCGAACCAGGAAATGTACAAGATTCAGCCTAGGAATCAAAATACATGAAATTTTCGACATTTAGAATAAACATCCGAATCTTCGTAGTTGTACGTTTGTCTTTTGTAACTCGAGTACTACCAATGTAACTACAATGTATATTTGCTTACTTGTCTGAAGTCTAAACGCATCGAATTTTAAGTCAAAATGGTGCACACGTGTTGCGTGACATCACGTGACGTAATACAACTGACGTTGGTAAACGGTTGGACGACGCTATGCCGATTGGAGGAAATAGATTTGCGTGTCCAATAGAAAACGCTGTTTCTCCGCAATGGTCCGCGTAACGTGTTCAGCCATTTTGTTATTATTTTCGAAAATCTTTAGGTTGGTTTTAACGAGGACGTAACGCGGCGTTTCCTCGTTTTTCGTTAAAAGTGGAGGGAAAGAAGCGAATTTGGATGTGGGTCTTGCGAACGGGATAAGAGGGAGAATTGCCTCGGTGGGTATCGCGCGTTTCTCCATTCTCGGTGCAAAGCAGTCTCTTGGTCTCTTGGTTTCTCGGTCTCTTGATCTCTTGGTATCCCTTCGTATCGTGTCGTGCCCGTGTCGCGTCCGTGTCGTGCCGTGCCGTGCCGTGCCGTGTCGTGTCGTGTCGTGTCGTGTCGTGTCGTGTCGTGTCGTTACCCTGTCGGGTCAGTGCTACTCCGTTCACGTATTCGAGAACGAAGGGCTAACGGGCCCGGATCCCGTTTACGGAGAATGCAAGCAAGCAAACCCAAAGACACAACGATATAGCGAAAGGTACCGAGACAAGGGCCATCGAACGGGCAAAGACAGGCGGTCAAGCAAGCAGGCAGACAGGCAGGCAAGCTAACCAACGAGGCAAACAAACCAGACAAACGAGAGACAAATGGCAATGTGTGCATGTGTTTCGTGGCTGTGCAATATGTAGCAGCATGTAAGGAGAACGCGAGTGGTACGGGCCTCCTCTGTTTGCCTCAGCTGCCTATGTACGCGCGCGCGTGCATATCTCTGCTTCCCCGCACACACATACGTATGTCTTCCAGTGTAGGTGGAAGTCGCGATAGGTGCGACTGTGCGACTGTGCGAGCAACGGATGGTAATGGTGGTGGTACGGACAGTACGGTACGATGTGACGATGTGAGGCCTGCGACGCGACACGCTACACACTACGGAAGGAGAGGGATGGTAGAAAGTGGAGAGTGAGAAAGAGATGGTGCGAGCGACTGAGAGAAGGAGAGAGCGAGTGTGGCTGTGCATGTGCAAACGGGAGAGAGTGAGAGAGAGCGAGTGTGCGAGAGTGGGAAAGGGGTGCGACAGAGAGGGCGAGAGAGCGAGTGCTTGTGTGAGAGACAGAGGAAGAGTACGGTACGTCGGTAGGCAGAGTGGGAGTGGGGAGGGTGAAGAGGGGGGACGGTAAGGAAGAACGAAACGAGTGTGTGTGAAACGAGGAACAAAATTGGTCGTGCGCGGGAATCAACGATTGTGTGTTTGGCCCTTCTGTGGTTGTGATTTGCGTCAGGGAATTGTGATTGAAATTGCAGAACGTGTGTTTTTTATTGGCGAATTGCGATTCTACGTATGGGAGTTGATGCGGTATGTTCAGATTGTCTTTGCGCTACTTTATCCCCTCGGGCAGAACGACGCAACGAACCCAACGCAACCCAACGCAAATAAAATGCACCCGGGCAACGGAAAACCGCGACTTTGTCGCTCCGTTTGTCGTACCGATCAACCCGATTGGAAAGCCCGCGCGATACTCGCCGAGTCCTCGACTGATCGGACCGTCGTTTACCTTCCTCAACGATCCAACGCACAGTCAATTTCACATAACCTTTGTAACGCTTGTCAAATGTAGGTTAGGTCGGGCGGCCGCAGTGCGGTGACCTCCCTCGTTGCGCGTTCACGCCGATCCTGCCGATCCCGCCGATCTTTTCAACTTTCGGCTTTTGGCTTTTCTCTTTCCTCCGAGTTCCGTCCAAAATTCCTCATCACTCGTCAATGTTTCGCCACTCTGCTCGCACACCGCTCGCCGACTTTTGCCCCCCCGTATTCTTCTCTCGACTCTTTGCTCTTCTTCCTACGTATACCGATTACGGCTGGAGGAAACGGTCACGCTGTCTATTCCGATCCTTTGTTACGGTGATCGTTTTACCCATTCGATACAATGTAATGCGATATCAGGGGTCTTCAGATACCGAGGACCAGAGATCAAGATTCCAACCACTTTTCCATGCCGGCAAACCTCCCAGCAAATGCTCTTTCCTCACCAGTTGGCGTAACTCGGTCGACCTGATCGCACGAGCTAGCCAATAAGTTATCCTCACGACTAGATCTGTCGTGCGACCCGCATCGATTAAAGACCGGTGGAGATGCCCCCCCATGCAAAGTACTCACGTGCGATCTGAACTTTCAGATACTGTGTGCGTGAAATTAGAAGACTCTGTATTAAGCAATGGCAACCTTAGCGGAACAGGCATCCAAGTTGTTGGATTTTAATCAGAAGCTCGATATAACGCTTTTGGACAACGTAGTAGGTTGCATGTACACTGGGATAGGCGAACAGCAAAGAGTTGCACAGGAAGTATTAACCTCGCTTAAGGAACATCCAAACGCATGGACCCGAGTAGATACCATCTTAGAATATTCACAGGTATGCTCTCTCTCTTACTCTTTGCTCGAGCCATTATATACACGCTTTTCGTTTACCCCTCGGTTCGTTCTTCTCCGCAGAATCAACAGACAAAGTATTACGCTTTACAAATACTGGAACAAGTTATAAAAACAAGATGGAAAGTATTACCGAGGAATCAGTGCGAGGGTATAAAGAAATACATTGTAGGCCTTATTATAAAAACGAGCAGCGATCCAGAAACAATGGAAGCTTCGAAAGTTTATCTCAATAAACTAAACATGATTTTAGTGCAGGTAAGCCAGGCTAGTCGGTTGCTCCGTCGGTTGCCCCGTCGGTTGCTCCGTCGGTTTGCCACTCCATTGGTCACTCGACGGCTGATCGACGATAATTGCTTGTTCGGCAGGTGTTGAAACGCGAATGGCCGAAAAATTGGGAATCCTTCATCGACGACATCGTTGGGGCGAGTAAAACGAATGAAAGCCTTTGTCAAAATAACATGACCATACTAAAACTATTGTCAGAGGAAGTATTTGACTTCTCCAGTGGGCAGTTGACACAGACAAAAGCAAAGCACCTAAAGGACACAATGTGTAGTGAATTCTCACAGATATTTCAGCTTTGCCAGTTTGTCCTGGACAATTCGCAAAATGTTCCACTAGTGGCAGTAACGCTAGAAACGCTTTTGAGGTTTTTAAATTGGATTCCGCTCGGATATATTTTTGAGACAAAATTAATAATTACCCTAATATTCAAATTCTTAAATGTGCCGATATTTCGAAATGTAACACTGAAATGCTTGACGGAAATTGCCGCGGTCTGTATGCCGTCCTACGACGATATGTTTGTAATATTGTTCATCAATACTATGCAACAGTTGGAACAGATGTTGCCGCTCGAGACGAATATCCGTCAAGCGTACGCCGTAGGTCAGGATCAGGAACAGAATTTCATACAAAACTTGGCAATGTTTCTCTGCACTTATCTGAAAGATCACGGCGAACTGATCGAGAAGAAGCAGCTGAACGATATTCTCCTGAAGGCGTTGCATTACTTGGTCTTGATATCGGAGGTCGAGGAAGTCGAGATATTCAAGATCTGCATGGAATATTGGAATGGGCTAGCAGTCGCTTTGTACAATGAGAATCCGTTTGTCTCGACGTCGCCGCTATTTATGCCGAAAAGCACGTCGCTCGCACCTAGGAGATTCTTCTATGCCCCGGTATTGACCAAAGTCCGATACATTATGATCAGTAGAATGGCCAAGCCCGAGGAAGTCCTCGTCGTCGAAAATGAGCACGGCGAGGTTGTCCGGGAATTCATGAAGGATACCGATGCGATCAATCTTTATAAGAACATGAGAGAGACACTGGTATACCTGACCCATCTTGATTATCTCGACACCGAGCGCGTAATGACGGAGAAATTGCAAAATCAAGTGAACGGAACAGAATGGTCCTGGAAGAATCTCAACACATTATGTTGGGCGATAGGAAGTATTTCCGGTGCAATGCACGAGGAAGACGAGAAGAGATTCCTGGTAACTGTCATCAAAGACCTTCTTGGTCTGTGTGAGCACAAGAAGGGAAAGGATAATAAAGCTATTATAGCTAGTAACATAATGTACGTAGTTGGGCAGTATCCAAGGTTCCTGAAAGCCCATTGGAAATTTTTAAAGACTGTTGTAAATAAATTATTTGAGTTTATGCATGGTACGTGTATTAGTGATTAATATTCGATTAATAACTCATTAATAATTGATAATTGATAATTGATAAATAACTGATATTCACGACCGATCGATAATCTATTGATCGACAAGTGTTGAGAGTACATAGACCGATCGAGGCAAATACGCCCTTTGCTGTTCATTCTTTTCTTTTCTTTTCTTTTCCTTTCTCTTTTACAGAAACCCACGATGGTGTGCAAGACATGGCCTGCGACACGTTCATTAAAATAGCACTAAAGTGTAGGCGGCATTTCGTGACGGTACAAGTAGGGGAGGTCGTACCCTACATCGAGGAGATACTCTCGATGATCAGTAGCATCATCTGCGACCTTCAAACACAACAGGTAAGGAACAGCGGATCCCCCTTGGCCGTGGTAGCAATGCCACTCGATTACTCGTCTCTATACTCACCTGTCCCGTTGAATCTCTTTTATGTATGTAATAGGTGCACACGTTTTACGAGGCAGTCGGCTATATGATTAGTGCGCAGACGGACACGGTGATACAAGAACAATTAATAGAGAAATACATGCACCTGCCAAATGTCGTTTGGGACGATATCATAAGCCAAGCAACCAAAGTACGTAGAGGTCGTAGAGCCAACTCATGGCAGGATGGTCAAACCCAATGACCAATGGCCAATGACCAATGGCCAATGACCGATTACGACGATCGATCCCAATTTCATTCTTTTCTTCCAGAACGTGGACGTCCTAAAGGATCAGGAGTATGTGAAGCAACTAGCCAACATTCTAAAAACAAATGTGAGGGCTTGCAAAGCCCTCGGACACCCATACGTGGTACAATTAGGAAGGATATATTTAGATATGTTGAATGTTTATAAGGTTTGCTCATTCCCGCATTCTCCTCGCGTTTCCCTCGCCGTCGCGCCTGACGATTCACGCAATTCATTACTGATATCCGCAGGTTATGAGTGAAAATATAAGTGCCGCGATCGCATTGAATGGTGAAACAGTAATGGAACAGTCCTTAATTAAGAGTATGAGAGTAATTAAAAAGGAAACTCTAAAGTTGATCTCGGACTGGGTGAGCAAAACAACCGACCACCAAATGGTAAGGATATTGACGGTCACTACCTGGAAAATTCACCAAAATTCATCGAAATTGATCGAAATTGATCGAAATTCACGCAACTTGTCGTTTCTTTAGGTCTTGGAAAATTTCATACCGCCCCTGCTGGATGCCGTACTGTTGGATTATCAGAAAACTAATGTTCATTGCGCCAGAGAGCCGGAGGTGCTGAGCGCTATGGCGACTATCGTTTCGAAATTGGGAAGTCACATTACCAGCGAAGTACCAAAGATATTCGACGCAGTCTTTGAGTGTACTCTCGAAATGATAAACAAAGATTTCGAGGAATTTCCCGAACACCGAACAAACTTTTTCCTATTGCTGCAGGTAAGCAGAATTTGCGAGGGGCTCGCCGCGGGGCTCGTCGCGGGGCTCGCCGCGGGGCCTGGCCCAGGGCCCGACGAGAGGCACTCTTCTAAGAGTATCTACGCGATTCTCTTTCAGGCAGTCAACAGTTTCTGTTTCCCCGCATTCCTTTCGATTCCGCCAGCGCAATTCAAGCTGGTTCTCGATTCCATCATCTGGGCGTTCAAGCACACGATGAGGAACGTGGCCGACACGGGGCTGCAAATTCTTCATCAGCTCCTACAAAATATCGAACACGAGCAAGCTGCTCAGAGCTTCTATCAAACCTATTTCACCGACATTCTTCAGCATGTATTCAGCGTGGTCACGGACTCGTCTCACATTGCAGGTACGCATCCCTTGGCCTGACCCCACCTTCCTGGTGGAAACCCTCCTCCGCCATAATACGCCTAACTCGTAACGATACATTTATATATACATAAAGATCAATATCAATATCAATATATATATACGTGTGTGTGTGTGTGCGCGTGTCTTTGTGTGCGTATGCAAACAGGCCTTACGATGCACGCCACCATTCTGGCGTACATGTTTTCACTGGTTGAATTGGGACGAATCCAAGTGCCGCTCGGTCCCGTGCCGGATAACATGCTTTACGTTCAAGAGTTCATTGCGAGGCTACTGAGAGCGGCGTTTCCACATTTAACCGATAATCAAATTAAAATCACGGTCCAAGGTTTGTTCCACCTCGATCAGGATATTCCCGCTTTCAAAGAACACCTCAGGGATTTCCTCGTCCAAATCAGGGTAAGTGTATGTCTGCCTGTGCCAGTACCTACGCGCGCAGTGATAGCATACCTAGTGGTAAGGAGAAACAATCGAAAATAATACTACGAATAATAATAATAATAATAATAATGACGCGGCGAATCGGTTCAACCCGTAGGAGTACACCGGCGAAGACGACTCCGACCTTTACTTGGAGGAGCGGGAGACAGCTTTGCGGCTCGCGCAAGAAGAGAAGAGGCAACAACAAATGGCAGTTCCCGGTATCATCAATCCGCACGAAATGCCCGAGGAAATGCAAGATTGAAGGATCTAGAAATGGGACGGGCTGTTGTCTCTTCTCTGCCAAGGACTAATGTATCCTTTGATCGAAAACTTGACCCACAAGATATACAAAGTCTACTTATCGTATCGACACGGAGAAGATACGTATTGCGTACATTTTAATACCAGATTTTCCGATTTCCCGATTTTCGCGACTCTCTTCTCGAAGAGGTAAGCCAGGAGAATAAGAAGCGTGGCGATTGTTATAGGATTTTAAATGAATTGGAGTTTTTGTTGTGGAGAATACGTAGATGCCTGCTGAACGATGCTATTTCATGTAATAGTAAACCGCGATCGATCGAACGATCGATAAACTATGATCGACAAACGATTCATATTTTTTTATAGACCACCTATAGCATAACGGTTGCGATGATTTTTTTCTCAAACAATCCCCATTGAACAGTCAAACGACAAGAGCATTTCTTACAGAGGACGGTAATGGTAGAATTGCGCGGGCCAGACTCAATTTTCTTTCGTCTGCATTTTGCATCCAGCTTTCCTACTACATGCATTTGCTACTACACCCCACATACCTAAAGTTATAAAGTTATAAAGAAAGTTATGATTTTTCACGAAAAAATGTCCATTGCTTCCGGTACGTGTGCTACTTTTATCCTTCCTTTGTTCCTTCTTCCCACTTTGATATTCCTCTAGTAAGGTACCTATCTATTAGGGGCATTGCTCGTGTATACCCAGGTGACGTGTGATATACTCAAAGTAATGTAATCGACCTATGACCTGTGACTTTTGTAATGCAATTCGCGTATTCTGTCGAGCGCGCTCCTTGGTGATTCCGTTATTCTTTCGTTTACACGAGTAACTTTCTTGCAACTGCAACCGCGACGGTAACAGAAACGATTATACATACATAGAAAGGGACAACAGTGCACGTCCGTGAACAAACAAGAGGGGGTCATTTTTTTTTCTTTTTTTTCGATTGCCGTCAAGGGTTACGTCGACGGTTACGTACATAGTAGTAATACACGGAGTACACGATCCTCACAAGTTTATGATAATTAGGGGCAATAAGTAGAACCAACCAGTGACTCTAAACTCTAAAGATTAAGCATTTAGCACCAACACGAGGAATTTACGTCCTGTTTGCTATGAGAGACCAACGATGTTCAATAAAGTGTAAATACTTCAGTGTATAAATAAAGAGTAAAATTTGATTTTGTAAAGGACATAATATTATAACTGTCACTTTCAGATGATTACATGGCGTATTCTAAGGAACTTAAATTTTCCAGCACAACGGGACTGTTGCTTATTGCTTGGAATGAATCCAGCTCGAAATATCTCTTCTCTACAGCATCTTCTTTCAAAATTATGCATAAAATAGTGTCGTAATAGCAGGCTCCGAGGGTGATATGATTGTCCTAAATGACTATGTGTGTTTTTATCTGCATAAAGTTGTACAATAATAAGATTATTATTACATATACATATAGATCGTATACATATATGATGCATTACGAGTCAAAGTGGAATTTTGTAAATTAAAAGTGGCTGTCACGTGCATTAGCATTATTTAGTTTTGCCATCCTTCATTTTCGTATCGTTCTTCGATTATTCAATAGTCATAATACGTTTCTCGCCATCATCGAGTGATGTGCATTTTCTTCGTTCCGTTGATTGATCTGTTTTCGCGTGAGTTTACGATGAGAGTTTGCGAGAGCGTTCAATCTCACGATACCTTGCGATACTTTGCGGTACCTTGCGATACCACCTTGCGATACCACCTTGCGATACCTTGCGATACCTTACGATTAGTTGGCCCTTATGTGGATGGAAGACCTATTCCGATTGCGTGTGAATGACTGAAAGATGAAAGATGAAAGTTTGCAGAGCGCATATCTAGAGTGTTTCGTTTCTCAACTTCCGAATGAGTCGCGCGCCACCGGACACATTTGAGTTGTCAACTTGATACGCGAATGCATGCCACAACTCACAACCCACAAATCCACAGCCTACGACAACACAATTACCGTTAGCAGCATCGCGTAATCCATGCTTTAACTCTTTCTACACGACTACTCTGTCTGCTGTTTACCCACGCGTGGTGGCGGCGGGAGCCAAATACACAATATTACAAAGCTGCACAATTCTGACATTGAGACGAATATGCCACTGTTTCATCGAGCGTTTGAGGAAAGGCAAAGGAACTACAATCTGTAGCATGATGTATACGAGCAGTAGCGAACTGTGCCCCAAGTGATTCACATTGTGTCTGGAAAAGATGTGAGCGTTGAACGACGCTGACTGTCGCCAAACTCAGGCTCTTTGGTATCCAGACCCCTCGCCGCTCTCCGCAAACTACCGAACCAAAGCAAAGGAACAGACAATTAGACGCCAACAGTAGTACTGTGCCGTGAAGATTCGTGAGAAATCTCGTATCCATCTGGGTAAATTGCCCAATCGTTTACAATTGTTCCACTGCTTTACAGCAGTTGGGGGTCAAAGTTGACAGTAGCGGACCTGAAAATAGCCGAGTGGTGCACAAGTGGTCTGCTTCTTGGATCCGTTGCCGTGCACTGTGCTGACTGTAATTCTTCGGGCAAACCACACGTTCGTTTTTTAACGCAATGAAAATTCAATGGAAAGGGAAAGGGTTTCGGGCCATATTCGATCATGTTCGACGATAGTAATGTACATACAAAGATAGTTTGTTTCTATCTTCTACTTCTGTACAACTACGCGCCTCTTTGGTTTTCTCGCTCTACCAACCCCAATGCTCCCATTTTTTTTTTTTTTTTTTTTTTTTTTTTTTACTAACAATAAGTGGCTACAGTCCAAGAACAAGAGATCGTTTTCCTTCGTTTTTTCCCCAGAAAGAGGATGGCGGCGTTACTCCCTTTGGGAAGGGTTAGTCGATAGGTTTTTCAAGCTGTTGAGCGATTGTTTGACGATAGTATGAGTATGGAATAAGTTTTCGAGGATCAGAATACGCAGTTATGAAATACTGTCACGCATGTTTGAGTGAGTGGATGTATAAGTTAAGAGTTTTATCAGTTACTCATTATAATGGCAAAGTATGTAAAGAGTTTAATAATACTTACTAATAAAATAAAAAATGCCACTATAGTTGCGGGCGGCATATCCTCATCGTTTGCATCTTGTTGCATCTTGCGTACACATTACGTAGAAATTTACATTTGTTCATCGTACCTTGCCACAGAATGTCGTCCGCATTCGCGTTCAAGTATACAAATTGCTTTCAATCCGCTTTGCTTAAAATTGTTGAAGAATTTTCCGAGACTTTTACAATTGTAAAAAGTTAAGTTTTGCAATTTGAAACATATCGAAACCACGAGTGCCACGGTACGTCACTTCCGTATGACTCAAATAATTTGGCGGGAATAAATCGCCATCTATCGGTAGCATATGCCTCGAGTTCTCTTACAATTTGAATTGCTGAACGCTGAAGTAACGCTGAACCATCAACCGCCACTGATCAGTCTGGATCAGTATCAGTCGACCCACACTGTGCTACACTGTGCCACACGCACCAGGCAACTCATCCAGGATAAAGCCCAATCAAAGGAATAGGCTGCGTTAAACTATCTCTGTCGCATTTGTCATAATACGTTGCAGAATGGCCGTGTGCGCATCGTTTTACCGTAATGTGGTTCTACTAACTCAAGTTGTTCCGCCGAGCGCCGATATGAAAAAATCATTTCGAGAGGTAAGTTTTTCCCCTTGATGTTTCATATGACAGTCAATGACAGTTCAATCAAGAATATGCTAAACCGGCCGTTACATTTTTCCAGGGAATGTTCGATAGGCCCAACACAACTGGTTTTATACATGTCTCGCATTACCTACTAACAATATACGACGCCGAGCGTTTTAAGAAGTCGATAGTATGGCCAGTAACTTGCAAGAAGAGCGAAACAAAATACAGAAACGACGTGAAAGATTTTCTAATGGTAGTAGCAGCCAAAAACCCTGATGTTGGTTTTCCTGCGATCGCCACGTCCCATTTGTTTCATGCGAGTGGATCCAAGTTTATTATGATTATGTCGAAATTGTCTCAAGTAACCTTAAGAGCATACGTTAAACGCGAAAGTAGGCTTGATGAGCAGACTCAATTTGAAGCGAGTAATTTACCGTCTATAAATTGTCTTCCTCTTTGTCTTTTTCCATAGGCACCGTCTGCGATATTATACCGGTGCCCAAAACGGGCGCAGTTGCTGCACTAACAAAAAAATTTCTATCCGAGGCCACAGCCAAAGTCACCTCTAGGACTGTGGAACAACAGAAAATTCTCTCCCAAATGGAACAAGTCGCAGGGTCTGTTTTGGCGTAAGTCTCTACCTATTCGGTTTTAACGCTGGCTCATCGAATTCCGACGCGACTCTGTTCCACTATTCTTTTCCCAACTTTTCCCGACTATCTTGAACCACCAGGAAACAAACGAAAGATTCAGAAAAGATCAAGGCAAATATCTTTGAGATGGAAAAAGAGATTGGAAATGTCGCGAGCAACGCACCCGTGCATACCTCTATTAAGAAGCGATTGGTGGACATTAACGACCTGGACGTTGTAAAACGTGAGTCTCGATAGAACTGAAATCGCGACGGTCAGTTGGTACTTGGCAATCGGTTCGCTCAACTGATTTCTTCTAGTGTGGAGAGAGAGCATAAACGAACGATCGAAGCACATTGATAAATTCAATGAAGCGTTGAAACGCATCGGACGGCTCAGCAATAAGGTACAAGACGTACTGAAAAATGCCAATCGCGCCAAAGTATTAGATGGAAAGGGATTTGAAGCGGCGCCCGCCATCCTCACGCAAGAGACATTTTTGCCTCCGGAAATCGAGGTAAGGCTCGGTCGGTTCCCCTATTCTGGCTTGATAGTAATATATCTATTATATCTTTCCAGTGTCTCTTCTATCAACTGTACAAAGATAGGCACTTGGTACTAGATATATTTTTCCAATTATTTCATTCGCTCCTGAATCAATTGCATCAACGCGTTCGGACAAATGGTTTGGAAGACCCGTCCGACTGGCGCTCCACTGTTTTCGAAAGTCAGAAACTCGTGAATTTGATACTCGGAGAATTACAGTCTCATTTGGTTCGCATTCAGAATCTCTCGTTCGAAGCGCAATCCTTATTTAGCCAGACCAAAAATGAATGCAATCCTTATGACGTTACCATGTCACCCTTGACGGATAACGTACTTCTAATGCCTTCCCCGCACATCAACATCGATCCTAATGGCCATCCGAGTACCGGTAGGGATTTACAGAGACGCCTGGAGCTTACCCCAGTGGAAGGTCAGACGACAAAGATTTTTTACCCTTTCTACCCCCTTTTTTTACCCCCTTTTAAAATGTTTTCTTCGTGTTGAATCGGTCTTAGGGGCCCATAAGTCGCTCTTCTCAAGGTATCTTCGACAGAATCACAGCCAACCTCCGAATTGCACCGGTCTTTTGGCATCCGGAGGAAAGGGGAGCCTTTTACTCTCAAGGAGGAATCTTGCCGGTACGACTTTTCTAAATTGCAGTGAAAGACAGTTCTCCCGGCCGCGGACCATTACGCCTATGTCCTGCCACTCGTCGGTTAGACAAATCGCCAAGTATTCACGCCTGTTCTCGGTCCAGAATCCCAAGAACACTACCAGAGCTGGTTGGTATTTATTATCCAAGTATGCTCAATCTTTGCGAACTCGATGAGGAAGAGGTGATTTTCGTTGCAGCAAACGCGAGTGTCATGTCATTGCCAAGCTCCGGAACGGCCAATTCTACCGTCATCACAAATGCTGCGGCAGGAATCCAAGATATATCGGAGTTTAGTTTGGATATTACGTCGAAAAGTTTTTCCGACATTGGCATTCAATTTTCCACCCCAGGTCGGTCGCACCATAAGGGTCACGTTAATAAATCATTTTCAACGTCCGAGGAGGACAGCCAGAGCGCGCACGCTCATCCTACGGCGGATGGGGAAATATCGAAAGCAAATCAACAGCCCGAGAAGCAGTCAACGGATGACTCTAATACTTTTCAGGCTGACCATTCGAGATCACAACGACGATCAATAGGAGATTTAGTTGAGCGGTACAAAAAATTATTGGAAACTCGCAATTGTGCGTCAAGCCCACAAGTTGCATGTATACAACAAGAGGATGATTAGTTGTAAAACCATGATTATTCTTATCTACTGTATCCCTCATCTCTATATTACGTTTGTACTGTACATTTCGAAAAACTTGTTGTCGAGCGGCTCTTGCCGCCGGCTTTTCGTACAACAGACTTTTCTCCAAATACCTTCTAATACTTTCTAATACTTGCTTCGTAAATAAATAATTTCTTGCTTCGGGGTGTGAAAGTATGTATGTATGTAGTTGTAGTGTGTATTCATACACCTCTGGAGGACATTCGTCGAAGCCACTGGCCAAGTAAGCCATCTACTTGGCCTTCCGTCGGAAAGATTAGCCGTTGGTTTGCTGAGTCAATAGGTTTCGGGAAGCGCCATTTGCAAAATCGGCCATTTTGACAGATTTTGGCGCGCGCTACCTTATTCGAAGAATCGAACGAAATGCAACAAAGTCGAGAAAATTTTTCCTGGTTTTTACTCTGATAGTGCAACGGAAAGTCCGGTTGGATGAGCTGTTGCGAAATCATCTCAAGTACAAGACGGTGCGGAGCTCTCAGCCCCTCATCAGAGTTTACAACGGAAATATATAACTACCCTGATAGCCAGGTGGGCTCAGAGTGGCCTCCTACGTGATGCGGAAATTTGAAAAATCTGACGTCGGATCCATTGCCATCTGTTTCCGGAAATGGTATGGAAAATATGATCCACGCGCGTGGATCACTCTTTCGGACAAACGTGGCATGTGGATTTTGTGCCACTTGCAGAAATATAAGATAATGTTTTCGGTTCGAATCGTAGATTGTGCCATCGCGGTGGCATCTGCATGACATCACGCAGTGGTCGTACCACTTCTGACTCTCAGGGGTGGGCTTGCCCTCGCCAGGCTATCAGGGTACGTATACGTACTGATACGTACCAAGTTGAACGTCGCGTCGTGAATCGTGATTGATCGTGATTTTCCTGTAGGTGTATTCAGGTATATTGCATATGGTTTTGCGACAACTATATAGGTGATATGATTGTATCTCAATTCTCAATCATCGATGCACATCAGATGTTGGATGATATAGAAGAAAAGGATACATAGTGCACAATAGAGAAGAAAGAAGAAAACAGAAAGAAATTGGCTACTACATCCTCGATAATACATCTTCCATAAATTCCTCGATTCTTACAGCATTGTTGCTGATCACTGCTGATTGCTGCATTGAGCTGCATTCCGTTACAGCAGGTGAGCGATGTCCTGCCAAATTCGAAGCATCGCAAATCTAACAAATATCAGTAATATCAGAGAGGTGCTCTTTACCGATCTCACCGCTAGACGTGAGTAGTTTTTCTCACCTTTGCCGTTTCAAGTACTGTCATTTCTCCTCTACATTGCTCGTTTGCTTGTGCTTTTTCTTAGCCGATCACATTCCACTAAATGAATTGCCACTTCAAGAGTGCTGCATATCGCTGTCGTCGGCGGGCGACGTCCTTGCAATGGCATATAATACAAAGATGATAATACTGGTTTGTACGTATGGTTTTGCGAATCTTACTTTTGCCTGATCGGAGCCTTTCTTTCCTTCTTCCCGACTCTGTCTCTCTATTCCTCTCTCTCTCTCATCAGTCTTCTCTTTTGTCGCAGCAAGATGGGATTCTCAAGAATCGGACGAGGTTAAGAATAAATTTCATATGATTTGGTACGGCGAACTAGCCAAAGGACCAAAGTAAGCTCCTAGCCCAATTACGTTAATCTCTTTTCTCTTAAGACCAACGAACGTCCGTGTTTCTTTACAAATATGCCCATATACTAAAAGTACTTTTCAGCGAATGGATTACATCTGTGATATGTTTACCATTATTGTCTCTGGGAAAGGCTGGCAGTGGTGCTAACCCGGATTGGACTTGTGTCGTGGTAGGGTTTAATACTGGCCACGTTAGATTCTACACCGAAGTACGTTCCGCCTTGGTTACGCGTATAAACAATGTACGGGGGTGTGCCATGGATTTGCACTTTCCTGCATAATTCTTGTTGTTAGACCGGTGGATTACTCTTAACCGAGCAGCTGCACGGTAAACCAGTGATTGGGATAAAGTGCCAGTCGTTTGCTGGACCAAAATACACTGGCGACGTCGGGTCTGTGGAGGAACTTTACATAATTTATAGTACCGCGGTGTGCGTGCTGCAAGGCTTCCCATTGTTTTCGACACTGCGTGCCTGTAGGAATCATCTAGCGAGAGGTATGGATATTTAAGTACGTCCGCCTACGTTACGGCAGTAGCTGCAAATTGACTCATAAGTATTCTTCGACTCGTGCATAGTACAAGCAAATTGCGAAGATTTGCCACCCATGACGAATTTGTCGTACAAGAAATGGGGGTATAGGAGCCAGGATATTGTGAACGACGCGGAAGTAATAGGTAGTACGTCGGTGGATAGCTTTGATCATTTGGTGACGGCTTCGATCTGTGGTGGGTATAACGCGGCGTACCGATCAAGCGCACCGCAGCACAATCTGGTCGTCGCTACTGGAAAGAGGCCGTTTATCGGGTTCCACTATGCGCTCGAGGGGGGTAATGTACCAGTCCTGTCCGACGTTGCTATAGCAATGGCGAGCAAATTAGCGAGTGCCATTGGCACAGCTGTCCCGTGAGTTCTTTCGGACTACGTTTTAGATTTTAGCTTAGATGGTGCGCGAGAATGGCGGCCAGCCGATGCGCCAAATCATCCAATTTGATTTATGCCCCATCAGGTGGTTCCGTGGGAGTGGGAAACAACAATCGGCCGTCGAGAGCGCAAAAACAGGTGCACAGGAGCCCGCGGAACCCATGACCTGCCGATTCGGATTAAGTGACATTACTCGTGAGGGTTACAGCATAGTATCGACCCCGAACAAAGCACTTTCCGTACTCTCCGATGCACTGGGAAGAGTGTTGCTGATCGAAACGAGACGTGGCATTGCCATCCGGATGTGGAAGGGTTACCGTGATGCTCAGTGCGGATGGATAGAAGCGGAGGAGGAGAGACAGTCTGGGCTACCAAGGGCAATTAGATCTAAGCAGACGTCGCATCCCAGAACCGCACTCTTCTTGGTCATATATGCCCCTAAGAAAGGAATCATAGACATTTGGAGTATCCAACACGGTCCGAAAATTACGACCTTTACCGCTAGCAAGAATGGAAGGTGACTCTTTCTCCCTCCCGTATTTAACTCTAACTGTAACTGCAACGGCAATTGAGCAGGGAAAGAGAATGAAAGAAAATTCTTTTGTAGGCTACTCTACATCAATTACGGCCTATTGGGGTGTAATGATAATGCGCACTTATCGAGGAACAAGCCACAGTATTCGTGCGTTTTCATGGATCCAATTGGTGGACTGAAGGAGATCTCCGTGCCATTTCACTTTGCATTGAACAGTACGAACGGCAAGAGGGCACGGGACATACATTTGCTGAAAAAGCTGAAAACGTTCCTGCGCGAAGAAGACTTTGACGAGGAAGGGCTGATTTTGGAAATTCGCAAAACCTGCTTTGAAATAACGACTAATGAGATGCGCGTACAAATCGTCGAAATGCTAATGATCAATAGGAGCATTACGCCGGCCGCGTTGTCGGCCGCTGTTTGGTGTTTCAGTGAAAAATTGCAAGAATACGGTACGTTTACGGTATGAATACGGTATGAATACGGTATGAATACGGTATGAATACGGTATGGATACGGCACCGGTATTACAGTAGCGGTATTACAGTAGCGGTATTACAGTAGCGGTATTACAGTAGCGGTTGTGTGCCCTTGCAAAGGAGATCTGTACTTTGTCTATTGGTCGATGATTTGCAGATGAGGATCAATTGGAACCAGCAGGCAAAACTCTTCGCTCATTGTGCGCACAACTGCAGCGAGTAATCGAATTCTACGTCTATGTCAATGACCAATTCGATCTCCCTCCTGATTACGATAGCATGGACCTCGACAGTGAGCTGACCAGTAAGAGTTTGGCCTCGATTTTGTTGACGTCCGAGAGGGAAGTGCATAGAACGTTAAAACTATTTACGACTATAAATAGCATTGGAGGAGGCAACCCCCGAACCGACAACAAAGTAAAGTTTAAAGACGACGGCAATCTGCTTTCGGACTTTTTATCGTGTTTTGAGTTTGGCACATCCAGTGTGCGGGTGAAACTCCGAGTGAAGGATATAACCTTCGAGAAGAAATTCCGCGTTTGTAAGTACTAATATGTTTCGGCTAATCTGTAGCTGTGCCAGTCACGGTGCATCATGTTGCTTTCGATTCTTCTGCGAGCAGCGCGGTTAATGTACCAAGGATCGATGTGCTCGAGTGGGATTATTGATGCGTGGAAAGAAGTTGCGGGCAAAAGTCAGATCGAACCGTTTGTGTTAATGGAGTTTGCTTTGATTTACTGGTTGGGCAAGCAAAATCACGTATCTCTGTCCGCTGAATTGAAACGTCTGACGCAAGTACTGAGCGCGGTTTGTTCAATACCTGGTAAGTGTCATACGCGATACAGCTTTCTCTCTGTTACTTTTCGCATCATCGAAATAGTGGATTTTGGCGTGACAGCTATCGAGGAGATTTGCGTTGGATACAATCAACTGTCAACTTGGTGGAAAGACGTTCGCAGTATTCTGACCGAAGCGACAGAACCGTTCAGCGCATTGACAGCAGCGCTTGCTTGTCGGGCAGTTCTAATGACTCTTGAAAACTGCCAGGAGAAGTTCTCGTGTTCGAAACGGGAGATGAATGTCGACAGTGAGGAAGAAGAAACCAATGGGTCTCGTCGAGGGAAGGGAGATGGGATAGAAGGAGAAGAGAAGGACAAGGAGGAGAAGGAAACTCGCCGAAAATCCGAGGAAGAATCAATCGGTTTAACGAACGAATGGGAGAACGTTAGCAAGGATAGTTGTCAGTTTAGCTTATTAATCGGAAGCCTCGAGGATGTTACGGTATTGCACGCCATTGTGAGGTAAGTAGTCGCGTATCGAGCACTTGGCTCAAGACAATCGCGTGCAGTTATTATCTTCCTTATCAGTCAACCACCACCAACGGACAGTACGACGAGGTTCTTTGCCCTACCTTTTGTCAATTGGGAGATTTCGTTGAGTTCAATTTTGTCGCGGGGTAAAGGCTCCGTATCTGAGATCGTGGCAAAGTGGCTCAGTTCATCAGGTCTCGATCCCGTCGAACTCGTCGACACAACGGACGTCGAGTTTGATCAAGTCGGCTCGACGAGCGAGGCGAGAAAATCGGAGGGCTCTCTGGAAGAAGCTTGCGACGTGGGCGTCGAGGCGAACGCAGATCACTCGAACCTGCTCTCATTGTCCGTGGAAGTTGGAAGCGAGGCCAAGAGTGACTTGAGTGCGCGCAACTGCATTCTCGGTAAGGATCGCAGTGTTTCCTCGTGTTTTACCCCCACCAGTCAAGTCTTACTCGAGGGGCATTTTTCATTTCTTTTTCTTCTTTTTCGTTCCTTTCGTTCCATTCCTCCCTTTCCTCGTCGTCTTCTGTTTTTCCGCAGAAAGGGTGACTCTGCTGAAGCGACATTTTCCGTACAGCTTAACCAGCAGCGTTCTGCTTGCTAATCTATGTTGGGAGTATGCTATGTCGTGGAACAAAGATGTGACCGAACTGAAGGCACTCGATGCCGCATTATTGGTGTTGCGCCAAATTCCCATGAAGCGCACGAGGCAGGGTAAGTGTGTAAGGCGACTAGGCTGGTAATCACCTTTGTCGAGTGTCGCTCGTTAACGATCATGGGCCACGACGGTGTGTGCTACAGGTGTTTGTTGTCTCTTGTGGTCGGTTCACATAAAGAAAAGACTAGAAGCGGTGGCAAAACTGATGAACAAGAGGGGAAAGTTACCAAAGGAGCGTTTGTGTATGCAAGATGTGGGTCTTTCGGATATACAGCTAACTATATTTTTACAACACTGTGTCACGTTTTTGGAGATATTTCTTGATGTAAGCTAATTAATCGGTTGTACGCAAGTTGTACGCAAATTGTACGCAAGCATAATCGGCCATTTTTCGATTCGTTTCAGAGCGAAATATTGGACTCTGAGCAAGATTTGTCAATTAGGTCCGAAGAACTGTGGGAGGGGTATCGGGCAGGTCCACAGCCTTTCGCAGCATTAGCCATTTCACAAGTACCAGCCTGGTATGATCTTATTCTACTGCATATTCAGGTGGCCAGCGTTTTGTACATGATGGCTCAGTTTAATATTAAGATGCAAAAGCCTTTGAACACTTTATTCGAGTCAGTGGTGCGTATCTTTTCTATCGAGTTGCATCGAACTGCATCGAGTTTTATCAATTGACACGTCCATAGAATGTTAAACGTCACACGTTAGAGAAGTGTCTTTATTCGCACAGGTTCAGCCCTATTTCTTCCAAAATATCGCCGACAAGATAATATTGACGTGGTATAGGGACGATAACAGGGATAAACTTAGGACGGAATTTTTGTGCCGCGTAATTACAGCCTCGATGGATTACATCCATCGGGAAACCACAGACGGCAAGACTCTGAACTCGAGTCAAGCGATACAGTGGATGAGTCGATGTCAAACGCTGGCGTCCACTTGGAAGATCAATAACGATGAATTGAGGATACATCAAGTTTGTCAATTATACGTCAACGGTTTCGACCGATTGGCGGAAGAAGTGAGTATTGAAATTGGAAATTGGAAATTGGAAATTGGAAATTGGAAATTTGCGCTAATTGAGATATTGCATTGAATCTATTTTTCTGACGATGACAGGTCATCGCAGCCGTCAACGACGTAGAAGGACTGGCTAGTCAATTACTTCCCATAGCTGGACGTAGAATGATGAGTTACCTTTCGCGATCGCCCGATCTTCTTGGAGAAGTGGCTCGCATAAGTCCGGCGCTGACCAAGTATCTCGAAAGTTTGGTACGTATCTAGTGGGATTAATAGTTTCGTCACCGCAATCGATGCTCACGCGTCTCCTCTTGCAGAATGTTCCTCAAGTTGTATGTGCGAGTTCCTCGAACGACGACACAGTGGAGTTGGTCCGCCGAGTATCGAGATACTTGCCTGAGAGTAATCCGGACTATCATGTGGCGCAATTACTGTTAGATGCAACCTTCATTTACGAGTGTGATGCATGATGTGGTAGGTCAATCGCAGTGACGAATCGAGCGACAAAAGGCTGGGTGAATGGCTAGACGAATGTCTAGACGAATGTCTAGACGAATGGCAGGACGAATGGCTGGACGAATGGCTGGACGAATGGCTGGACGAATGGCTGGACGAATGGCTGGACGAATGGCGGAATGAACAAAACGAATCACACCCTTGGTTGCTCTCAATAAAGTAGAAGAACGAGTGTTGGTTCAGGTTCGTTCACTCTTCTTGTGATACGAGATTCACCAATGCTGGGAGCTAGAATTGTACTGCAAGGATCGTGGAGTCTGTGCACATAAATTTAAAAGTCTGTTACATAAGAAACTGTACTCTTGTTTTATTCACGATCTGTTGGGTAAAAATCAACGTTTCGTTCATCTCCGATTGTCCACGGAGGCTTAGTCGGAAAAAACGAGTAAACGAGAAAGGTAAGATTGGCTCGAACCAAATTACATGGGCTGTTCGTTGGGCAGAGTTAAAAAATGAAAATGACTCTTCATCCTCACTGTTGGCGGCACTTTGCTACGCGTCGTCGTCGTCGTCGTCGTCGTTAGGCCTAGAAAAATTGATGGACGACACCATGTATGGGAGGGTGGCCATAATTTGCCGTATTCGACGAACGTATGCGGTTGGCGATTGGGGATTGACAATTTGCGCTTACACTTAGAATCGAATTGTATAACCTTTGTATTGTGGCCTAGACACAGTTTCCCAATTGGTAAATTCGCAGTGATGAATTTCACTACCGGGACTTCCCACCGAGGTTAGCCATTGCGCCCTGAAACATATTCAAATCGGAATCCGTTCACGGTTGCTTCTCCGAACAAATCATTTAGACTACTTAGAGTCACGATCTGTCAAACTTGAATGGGACCGAAGGTGATGCCTTCTGAAGCAGATTCCACAAGACTGTCGATTGAGCAACCCGGTTACTTTACCCTCGATCGATAAGGCAGGCAGACAGACAGACAGACAGAGATGGGGTCAGTGCGAGTTTCGTCGGTAAGGTAGGCAGGCTGTTGCATCAGCAGTTTCCGGTAATATGCTTCAAGAGGCGCTTTTTACGAAGCTCCAATTTTGACAATATCGCCCCAAATACATACAGTATGTACATGTACATACATAATTTGTGATAATTCGATTTTGAGGAATTAAACTTAATTACGTGGAACAAACGCTAAATAGAGGTTAAAGAAAATTCGATCCCTTATTATTGATGGAACAGGTATTATTCAACTAATTTGCAGGAAAGAAATGAGTTGTTGCAGGAGTATAGCAATTCACAGTCGAGGGAGGCTTTCTTACAGGTGACGTTGTGTCTCGGGAGAATCGGTTCGAAAGAAAGTCGGTTTTTCGGGAGAATTCGAGTCGGAAGGCGTGCACAAAGGCCAGAGTAGGTGCAGTGGACGTAGTGGTCGTGGTGGATACAGCGTCTAAAGCGCAGCGGGTGCATTCGGTCGACCGGGTCGACTGGATTGAGGCAGTCAGCCGGGGAGGTTGGAAGCTAATTGCCGGTATGTTGTATGTTTGTATGTTTGCACTTTGTACTTTGTTATCTATCGACTTATTTACTTAATTGGCTAACTACTCGGCCTTTCGCATGTACATACACGCATATGGATTTGGGTAGCTACTAAATACTTGCTGAATCAATTACAACTAACTATGTACATATGTATGTACGTATGTGCATTCGATCCTGGTCCCTTTGTGGCCCCTTTCGGCCCCTTTTCGGCCCCTTTGCGGTCTTTACGCGAAAGGGGTCACTGGGCAAAGTGGCCGAGCCATAGAGGCACTTACGATTAGCCGAGGAGCATTTAGTCATTTAGCGTAGGTACGTGCACGCACAAGTCGCTCGCGGCCAAATAAACCGGTCGATGCGATTATGCATGCACTATCTTTGACGGTCGCGACTACATCGATGCATAGCTTCGCGCGCTGCAGCAATTATAATTAGCGGTTAATCAGACCGACTTGAGATATTTTAAGCTGCTCGCTATCGACATGCCTAAGAATCAAAGTCGATCAGCTGAGCCGGATGACAATGAACGTAAACTACTGGGTGCGTGCATAACCGCATAAGCGTATAGTAAATGCATAGTAACGGCATTCGTGATTGTGGATTTGGTTTTGCCATCAAATATCCGACGTATTCGAGGGTAATCGATCAATTATCCTGGTTAGTTTTCGTTGCACTCGTGCCTACCAATACAATATACTAGATTGCTGGATGTGGATCAGTGGGTCTAGGCGTCCTCTCCAAATAGCGATTACACAGTTTCCTTTTTGTTTTTCGTGGGACGTCTGTCAAACTCAATTTCGCGCTCTCCTTTTGCAATTGTCGTTGACTCGATGCGCGTCTCTTTGCCGCGTCTGCATGCCGTCAGAAGATATGCAACAAACTAGCTACCAAGTACTTACAGTACAATTGGTGTACAATTGGTGTACAATTGGTGTACAATTGGTGTACAATTGGTCTTGTAATTATTTGAAGATCGTTTGGCCGTGTTCTTCACCGTTAACTGGCCACACAGTTATCGATAAGGTGGCAACGTGATTTTTATTTTAAGTATCTTCGATGATGTAACCGCTGGTGTATCGTTTACGTCAGCTAGTCAAATCTTTATTCTTAGATGGGCCATACTTAAACACCAAAAATGTATAATAAAGTGAGGCAAAGGCGGCAACGACGAACGCGGACAGAGTACGGTACGGCAAAGTACGGCAAAGCACGGCAAGCCACGGCTTCGCCATTATTTCGTTAAGTCGTTTCGTTATTAACGGTCCGATCCAATTGTTTAATGCCTCCACTGGACAATTTACGACTAAACTCATAAGCCTTGCTCAAAAACAGCCAAATTCGAGTGCACCGTGTACCGATGATTGCATATCCTTTTTTGACATTGTCACTACGCACACCTGTGACTCTCTATGATTCCTTCCTAGAAGTAGGGGGCTAGGAGAGGGCGCGAGTTGGGACACATGGAGAAAAACGCCACGTCGCGTCGGGTGGGCTAAATGATGGGCAAAGACTGTGCAAAAACATTCGCATGCCCCCGCGTTCGTGAATGAGTCGCGAGAAAAAGGACAGAGGGTCACTCACATTTGGTCAACGAGCGCTCGAGGACCTTGCATTTTTCCGAGGATTGTCCCGGTTTTGCTGTTCTTGACCCAACCGCAGATTCCCAACTGGAGACAGATATCCCTCACATATTTTGGGAAATAGAGACCTGAAAACCCATCGAACTGCTATCAGCAATTCTTCCGTCCCGAAAGGTACGAGTTTCTTATTTCTTCGGCCCACTCCCTTTCTTTCTACCGTGCTGTTTCGAGGAAATAGTTTCACATTGAGGAAGCGAGCGGTAAGCAACGGAATAGGGGAATCGCGAACGACACGGACGTAGCGTTAAAATAATTCCGGGTGAATGTTTACCTTGTACTTTACCAAAGACCTCGAATTCGACGGAAACCAAGGGTTCGTTGCAGAGGGGATCGTCCGTTGCCATTCTAATTGAGAAGAGTGTGGTTCACCGTGCGGCCAGACGATATTTCGGAAAAAATCAGCGGAAGCCGCGCCTCTTCGTAGAATTTTGCAACCCCGTTGCAATCGTGAAAATCAACCGCACGTATCGTACTTACTAGAAGGGCTCGCTTTGTTCGCACCGTTCCTCACGCACAACCCGTTCTTTCTCGGCGATTTGCCACTTCACCTTTTCTCGCGATACGACCTACCGACTGATTCTCGTTGCAGTGCGACGTCGCCACGCCTCAAATAGACTCCCCACTCCGTTGTCGAAAAAGCAATAGCCATCGATCAAGAATCGATCGGTCGACTAATTAATTAGGTTTCCTGTCGAGGGAACGATAACCATAGCAAGAATCGGAAATGGCAACCCCCGAGTTCCAAAGTCGCAGACACAAGAAGCATGCTCGTTTCGACGATAAAGAGAATCGTGAGGAAAACTTGTGCCCTACCTCTTGGTGACCTTTCTTTTGCGTCGAAGTAGCTTCTCGCGGTCGTAGTCGGGTCGGTTCGCATTCACTTTCAAGTCGCTTCGTAGTCGCATCGGCGTCGCTTCGGCTATTGGTGCGAAATGCACCAATTGAATGCAGTTTACCGTAATGTATACTTTGAGACAAGTTGGCCAAGTTCTCACTGTCAGGAGCAAGACAATGACGATTGATGCGCGGGCACGTATTGTTAGCACACAAGCGGGTAAGAAAAGGTCGGTCGAGAGTGTCGAGACACAACCTTAACATTGCCAGTTTTGCGGGGCTGGTGCTACAGTTTCACCAAGAATCCTAGTGAGGATTAAGGAGCCGCGCTAAATCGATTGCCAGGAAGCAGCGCAAAACAACAATTGGTTTGTCTCTGGGGGGAAGTGTATCGGCATACCACACTTGTTGACCTTGATCAACGGGGGTGGGGGGAGCAATCAGCGCCCACAATGGCCCACAAAGGTCCACGTTTGTCGGAAGTCTCGGAAAGGTGGAAAATTGAGGAAAAGGTATTTCTGCGCCGCACTGGCCGTGTTGCATCGGATCTCCACTCGTCTCGTCTCGTCTCGTCTCGTCTCGTCTCGTCTCGTCTCGTCTCGTCTCGTTGCGGAAAGATCAAATGTGGGTTAGGAGGACAGCAGGACAGCCGCTTATCATCGAACTAGCCACTTCCCATCGATGTGCCAGCCGCCCATTGTCCCGTCATTATTCCAGTTAATTAATTATTAGTATGCAGTGAGGTCGTAATTGGTGCACAAGAGCAGAATCTGCGGGGTGTACAGGATGCGGGGGAGAAGGTTATAACCCATTTATAATGATCGTCTAGCAAGCTCCTCTACTGGCGTTGTTATCGCCAAGGTCTCGTCGAGTGGTGGACGCCAAGTTTCCTCGAGAGTATTAGCAGAGATTAGCAGGCTTACGGAGTGGGATCGAAAATTTTCCCGGACCTTGTCGCCTAGCATTCTGGATAGTTTATGGGTAGTTTTCGTATGGTAGCCGGGTTTCGTACAAGAGTACGGTGCCAATCAGCCTCGGTCCGAGTATAATTTATTCGTTATCAGCTTATAGGACAGATAAATATGTATATACAGGCTTTGCTTACAATTGACCCTTTGCCAATAGTCGTAGCTAGTGGAGTTTGGTGCACGCTGGTGACATTAGTGAACAAGTAATGTTGCAGACAAGTTGCTGCGACAAGTTCGCAGAAATGCGTTTGCTCGTGCCTCGGAAAGTTCCTTAGTCCCCATTCTCCAAGCTGCCATGCCACCCCCTGCTGTTTCTATGTGTATGCGGCTACTTGCACGACTACGTGCCTTATGGGTTTCGCTACTTGTCAATCGGCCTATCTATTATTGAATGGTTCGCGTTAGGGTGTCGTCGTAGACCCTACTAACAACGAGCACCTTTTCTTCTTGGGGTCTCTTCTCGGACTCTGACGCCAACGTGGACGTGGACCGTTCGTTAGCATTGCGCACTGTACGTTAACCCGACACGCCGATTTCGAGTGAGTTGAATCTCTGCGATAAGTAGGCGCGACCGATCGATTACATACATGGGTAATATCGCGAACACAGCACTTTTCTTCCACTCAAAACTTGCCAACATGGAAATTTCAAGTCGCGTATAAGTTTACGCCGGAGATTCCGGATCAGCCGATAGGATCGACGTTGCTTTGCTCTCTGAGAGGAGAGCCCCGGTTTCCGCATCTCTCGCACCGTTTCCCGCGTCCTTCGAGGTCACCAGTAAGTTTCGCCGTTTGGCTTCCTTCTTCTCGCGCTCGATCTGCAAAAGATGCGGAGCGGTTCGCCGCGAGGATGAGTCGCTCGTGAGGAAGCTTGGGAAGAAAACGAGTGACGAACCTTGAAAAAAAGTCGCAGATACTGACAGGAAAAGGCGACGCACTTTCCGTCCTCCTCCTCGGCGTCGATGTAGACCCCGCGCACCAGGACCGAGTTACTGCACTTGAGGAGTACCAGGAAGACGAAGCAACCGATGTGGGTTATCCAGCAGGAAAGAACCGGATTTGCGGGCAAGAACCAATTATCGAGGGCACCCCAGATGCCCCGCCATACGTTTACCGTGCCCAAGAAGCTCAGCAGGAGGAACGCGTCTGCGACGATCAATCGGCGGATACCCACCAATCGAGCACATATCGATCTCATCAATGGCTGCAACGAGAATGCCACGACGACTATCGCGTATCCGATCACCTGTCAACACAAGTCTTTGCTGTTGTTTGGCCTTTCGCGTACCAGAGAAGAGAAAGGAAAACGGGTAAGAATGAGAGAAATTCGCCATAATCGGTCTAGGTCGTATACGTATTAACTTTTGAGAAACTAGCCCGCTTTAATCTTTCGCAGAGTTAGATAGATATTGCGAGCTACAGAGTAAAGTGTAAACGCTCGCATTGGATGACCCTCGCGCAATCATCGACCCTCTTTGGAATTTGCGTTATTGCAAGCATAGGAGACGACCGTGTTTTACCACGCGTGCACTGTCCTCCTACCTATACGTATGCACATAGGCGTATTCATATTTACGATTTCCAATTGAAACTTTTATCCCGTTTTCCTATTGGTTAGCGTTCCTAGCGTTTCTTTCCTTCCTGCATCCGCGGTGGCTCGTATTCAGTGACGAATGGATTTTGGAAAAAGTTGAGCGAAACGGAGGATAGGTACGAACGCCCGAACGCGCGAACCCTAATTTTGCACGAAATTATCGGGAAATTGATGATACCGTTAATATAACGTAATTCAGGATGTTGCTACTAAATGAATGATACTCCGGAGAGAGAGAGAGAGAGAGAGATGGAGCGCACGGGTAAGAGCGAGAACGAGAGCGAGAGCGTCAGGAGTGGGGTGAATGGGGGCGAAATAGAGAAATCCCTCACCTCGACGCTCCTAGGAGAGATTAGGGTTTATCGGTGGTGGGCAATACATAGATGCAATAATGTATTCCTTGCGGTTCCGACGTTTGCCGCGTGCCCGTCCTCGCAATCATGCAATTGGCGAATGTTCAATTAGACGATCGGACCGCAGCGGACGGCTATCGGCGTGTTAGACGCGAGCGTGCGCTCAATAACGGGCGGCACGATTTTCAATCTCGTTCCACTTTGACTCGCTCTGCTCCATGCGTGGAGCGACCGAGAGCGACCCGACGAGACACGACGAGACATGACGTGGTGATACATTTCGGATTACCAAATTCATTAATGCAGAGGGGAAAATGAGGACGTATGTGCTCTTACAATCAGTCATTTCGCTATCAAAGCCCATTGGGTTAACGACCCCACCCGCAGAAGGCAAGGTGATGCCATCATTAAGACGGATCTTCTGCGTATGTATGTATGTATGTATGTACTTACCTACCACGTAGATGATACGTAAACAGTAGATACTGAGTCATTGGGGAGAGATAGCGGAGAACTATCTACGCGTATGTATAACCACGCGCGGGATCCTTGCGAGTCGGAAGCGAAATTCGAATGATTATCCATCATTTTGCGCAAGAGCCAGAGCTCAAGCGGAAAACTAATACGTAGTTGAAAAACGTCATTTCTCCATTTGTCGCCCAGTTACTTACGAGGGATCCAATTATCGAATACTTTCGGTCCTTGGGATAAAGGTAGAAGTCGAAAAGTATCCAGACTCCTCTCCACACGAATACAACTGGTGTACCAACAACGACAACGCTAAATGCACAATCCAATAAGTACCATAAACGGTTCGTCGTGCTCTGAAATAATGAGAGAAAAATACAATTGTTCAAGCGGAAAAGAAACGACGCAAATTTCCGTGAAGCTTTGCTCGTTACTCGAAGCTGGCAATGAGTAAACCCGGCACAGTGCGTGCGTATGATACGAATGTGCCTACTATCATTGCACGTTCAATGGATAATCCTCGCGAGAATTGTGAGAACAGAAAGTATAACGAGCCGATCCATTTGTTTAGTTCCGCCAAACTCAAGTTTGCAAAGCGGTAACAACGGTTTTAACAATTTCAACAATTTCAACAATTTCAACAATTGTAAAACCTTTTTTCAATTGGACTTATTATACGAGTATGTGGTGGACTCTTTGCGCGCCTAGCGGCGGACAGCACTCTGTCTGACGAGTCGTTTGTCTTTCTTCTTGGCTATACAGCAGGTGGTTTTTCATCTTAGCGATCGGGCGAATCGAAGAGCGGCTCTGAATGCGAGTGAGACGGAGAGTCGAATGAGATGCGTGCGATGTTGGCGATGTTGGCGATGTTGGCGATGTTGGCAATGTTGGCGATGTGTGCGATGCGTGCGGTACATTGGAGAACGCGGTAAAGAAATTAGTATAGTCACTTGAACGCGCATGCAAAACTGCATGGACGTAGTGGCCTAGGGTGGTGTTGGAGCATCGGAGGATTGAAGAATCGGAGGGGAAATTGCCGGAAACTGTGCTTATGGCATATATTGCAGATAGACGATATGCAACACTACCGGCTCGAGTGGCATGGTGACACGATGGCACGGTGGCACGGTGGCGAGTCGCAGCGCGTCTCGATACCGTCGCCGTTCACCTGTGACAATGGATTACCAATGCATGAACGGACGTATGTAGCTGTAGCAGTTGCGTGAACGAGAGCGAGAGCGAGAGCGAAAGCGAGAGCGAAAGCGAGACCAAGAGTGGCTACTTACGTTGATCCGGTACATTGTTTGTACTTGGAAATATTCGGGAGAAGAGTCGAGACAGAGGGCGAAGGGTGGTGCGGAAACATTTCTGACCGCTCGCATTATCACCAGGGCGAGAAGACTGCAGGCGGTTATGGCGGAAACGGTGGTTGGCGTGTATTCGGTATAATTGTCGAGTGCCTGCCAGGCCCCGCGCCACGCGTTAACGCAGCAGAAACCGAAGACCGCGGTGTAAATCCGCGATCCGACGTAGTACGTGAGCCGGTGCTGATCCGGGTGCAGGAGTTCGTCGAGTCGACGCTGCACGACGGTAAAAAAGAAAAGTCCGGTGAACCCGACCAACATCGAGATCAGGCTACTCGGACCCGGCTTCTCGGGGAGGATGTAAGCGTCTCCCAGGCCCCAAGTGCCGCGCCAATAGCCTACTACCGCTGGTGCGACCAGTACCGCTGAAAATACCGTGTCCAGAGCCGTCAGGATCAGGTGATTCAGTCGGCGAACCCCCGTGGATCGACCGTCCACATCGCCTGACTTTTCACTCATCGTTCCGCCAGTATTCTCGCCTTGCATCTCGACCATTCGAACCCAGTCTTGATCGAGCTTAGTTGCACCGCTGCTCATCAGCGAGCTGCGAGTGCGGTCTCACACAGTATCATCCACGCGCATTTCACACACTTTTCGTTCTTCTTGCTCTGCGTAGCCACTGTTGCGATCGGCACGGTACCCTGCGACCTCGCCTTGCCGCTCAAACGTCATCTCCCTTTAAGAAACCGCACTTGCCGGTCGTTGGTTCTTCGATCGAGATTGACACCTGCCGATTACTGTGCTTTCTTCTCCCTTCTGGATTGGGCCTAATCGGCTGGAACGTGTCTTTTCCGAACGCCCTACCTCGTCGTCCTCGCTGTCATGAGGATCAAGCTTGTTTCTTACGGGTGAAAGGTAGTGATATGGCTCGTGATAGCGCCAGGACCTGGGCCAAGACCAGGGCCAGGGCCAGGGCGAGGGCGAGGACGAGGACGAGGACGAGGACGAGGACGAGGACGAGGACGAGGACGAGGGCCAGGGATAGCAACGGGGACAGGAGCACGGCCAAGGACAGGGGCAAGGGCAGGAGCCGGGACTGGGGCAGTGGCAAGGACAGGGACAGGGATAGGGGCAGGGATAGGGGCAGGGATAGGACGAGGGATAGAAACAGGGACAGGAATAGGGATAGCGACAGGGACTGGAACCGGGAGTGGAACCGGGAGTGGAACCGGGACTGGAACAGGGACAGCGATAGAGCCAGGGACAGAGGCTGGGAGCGGGTGCAGCCACGATAACGGGGTAGATTTGTTGATGAAGAATCACAGCTATCCGCCAGATCCACCACGAAAGGAACACGAACACTGTTCGACGCGTGGGTCCGCGAAACTCCGGCGGGATTGGCAATCAGATTCCGGACTGAACCTGGTACTGGCAGTGTACCGACGATGCCCCCGGTGCGTGTAACGCGAGTGTCAGCCGACAGACAGGCCGAACACCGGGTGAGCACTGGCATCTGTTCAGTCACCGCTATCTTTTATCAAGTGCTAAGCACAGACCAACACTATCGCATTATCGTGGACAGCTTCGTCACGCGGACGGTGGCACGGAGAATCGCATACCGCTCCGCTCTTCCCTTCCCTTCCCTTCCCTTCCCTTCCCTTCCCTTCCCTTCCCTTCCCTTCCCTTCCTTTCCCTTCCCTTCCCTTTCCTTTCCTTTCCTTCTCTTTTCATCTTTTCTCTTCTATTCTGCTTCCCTTCGTTGCTCTTTCATTCCTCGGCCTTTTCGACCACCCCCCTTCCCGCCCACTCAGGTTTCTCTAATGACACTCCCCGGAGAGGTATGGACGCGCACCGTACTTTATTGCAAATTAAGCTGAAACAATGTGCCCGGTCAAATTTCATGCATGTACATATTCGGAGTGGACGCTTGACGAATTCTCTTTTTCCTCCGTTCATACCTCCGTTCATATCTCCGTTCATATCTCCGTTCACCCCTTTGAATTTTGTACTTGGTGGTGCCACACCATTGTCGGCTATTGCGTGCATAGATTCTATACCGACATGTATGTCGGTTCAGTGGCGAGACGCGCAAAAGTAGAAAAGTGCTTCATCCCCTTGCCGTGCTCGTTTTAATTGAGAATCGGAAAATTGGGTTCTGCTTGCATTCAATTCTTGTTGGGTACAATGTTTCGCGATTCCCCTGGCGAGTTTGGCCACCTGTAGAATTATTATTTTCAAAGTCACTTGAATAGGGAACGGGTGGTGGGTACTTGAAATAAGTTGATTGATAAGAAATCAGATACGTGCCTCACAGAAAGCGTTTGCTGGTTGTCGGTGCTTTGCGGTGCGTTGCAAGCCACCTTGAGGCTTCATTTTTCTGAGTGGCGTTTCCTGCTCGAGAGATTCGTCGGGCTTTTGTCGCACCAAACGCACCATTAATCGCCACCTTTTTGTGCGCCAATCAAGCTTGGATTACGACGATTCTCTCACCTTGGCCCGTGATTTTTTCCGTGCAGTCTCTCTCCCTCTCCTTCCTTTAGCGGTCCCTCGCATTGAGTGGTGAACATCACCCCGCCAGTTGAATCGCGCGTCAATCGCCCTACCCGTTTTGCGACTTTTTTTCGGCTCTTTTTGCGCAGGTTACTACTATACTTGGAGAGGTATTCCAATCTAATAGAGTTTCTCATAGTTCGGTCCCATAAGTGCTTCTCGAAGAACCATTTCCAAAAGTGAGTGTATTTACGCAGTTGGCCATCAAGCATCAGAGTGTGCGTTCTTAATAATCGCAGAAAGCAAGAAATGATCGGTACGTGGAATGTGTCAGAGTATCGGCCGCGATAGGAGAACTTGGTTGGCAAACCCGTTGGGAAATCTCTTGCGATTCAAGGAAATCAGTATTTATTCTGCAATTATTCCGATTGGCGACGACTACCAATGAACGCGACGCATCTGCGAATACATAATTTCAACTGTGGCGTCAACAGTTTTCTTTGGTCAGCAGGAGCGAATCTAGTCGAGATTTCCGCGTTGTACTACAGGGCGGATCTCCATGCTAGAATGAAACTGAACCAAACTGACAATGAGAATTGCGTGCTGCGGTTATTCACCCTGTTTGTCGTTTGTAGTTTGCAATTGCGATTGCGATTGCGATTGCGTTTGCGATTGCGTTTGCGATTCCATTTGCGATTGCATTTGCGATTGCGCTCGCGATTGCGCTCGCGATTGCGCTCGCGATTGCGAGCGTGAGGCTGTACTGCCACCGATAGCGGCATCGAGTTGATATCGCGAGGATGCATCGACGACGCATCGACGATGCACTCAAGACCAACTCAAGATGATGGATCGATGGCGATTCGATAAATGGAATCGGCAAAGACTTACGGCTTTGAATCTCGTCGGAAAATCGAAGCTACGATCGAGGCTGTCGATGCAGAGCATCGTAGGGGTAGTCAGGAGATTCCTCGAGGATTTGAAAACTAACAGTAGGCCGATCATAATGACCGTTATGTATGCGCAGCTTCTGCAATTAAGAATTCGCTCCCTTGGATATAGGCGCGGGCTTTTGCACGCGCTCATAAGCGCGCATGTAAGCGAGTAAGCGTTAATAAATGCGAGCCGCGCATCGCGCTCGAATGCGGAAACCTTACCGGGCGTTACCGAGGAAGTAGAGATCAAAGATGATCCAGCCGCCCCGCCAAATCATGTTGGTGGCAAGCCCAAAGATGTACGTGTAGAGCGTCTGAGCCAGGTTCCAAGTCCCGGAGCACAACTCGCGGGAGAAGGAGGACTGTCCAATTGGCGTGGAGGCGCGAATCGCAGCATCTTGCAACTGACCCTTAAAGGTCGCGAAGAGCAGGTGGATGATAATGCCAAAGAGGTAGACGATCCAACCCGGAACCCTTGTAACGAAATGTCGCTCGCGACAATAGAGAGCTACTTGTAGGCAGAGATACCAGTTGCCGACGACACTCACGAGTCAATCTCCAGGTCCATTACGGTCCATATTCCTATCCAGTATCCAACGACCAATGGAGGAACAATCGCGAGGGTAAAGAACGCATCGAGTAGCAGGAACGCTCGCCGTTCTCTCTCCGACAACTCGGCGGTTTCATCCTCGATCTAGGTAAAGTGAGGAAAAACCGACGGGCAAGAAAAATTCAAAGAATCGACAGTTCCTGAGTAGCGAACGGGTAAACTGATCTTGCCTAACCATCGACGTCAGCGCAGGGGAATCTTCCAACTGATTCGCCATAATTCTTTTATCTTCGTCCAGTTTTCCGCCTACGAAATCGGTCGGTCTCGCCGATGACGTAGGTGTCTCGTTCTCTTCGTTTCTCGGACTTATTGTTAGCCCTAGAGCTAATGGCATCTCTAATGGGATCCCTAATGGATATTACGTAACGTAGCCGTACAAATTCACTTACGATTATTACGCGATTATTACGCGATTATTACGCGATTATTACGCGATTTTCGCAGAGAAAGACACTACTTTGTCGAGTGGTTTTAACCCACTCGCGTATCCCGCGACAAATAAACGTACTCGACTCTTCTACCGTTCTAGACTGGTTGTGAGAGCCAACTTGCTAATGTTTTTAACGCGAATAACGCCTTTCCGTAAATCGATGATAATCATAATGATACATAATGCCCATCCGCGGTGGCTACTCACGGGGAATGGGCAAAAAGAAACGTGGCGAAACGTAGCGAAACGTAGCGAAACGCAGCGAAACACGTGTACATGGTACGCGCGTTTCCTGCCAAAATACCACGTTAGAGCTTCACTGATTATTATTGAGGTTCTTATCGGTGCTACTTTATGTCTGTTTGTAACTTTGAGTAGTGCTTATCTTTATATTCAATCCGCACGGCTCAGCAATAGGGAACTTAATTTTGCCGGAAAACGCCACGCGTCCTTCAGTTTTATTATTTCCATACGGTCATAAAAAAGTGATTGTTGCCTAGCGGTGAGTCTTACCTAGCGGCTCTTGACACTTGCTTATTATCGGCTTAGTTACTTACTTCCTTGCTTACTTACTTGCTTACTTACTTGCTTACTTACTTAAAGTAAAGCTGGCGTTACATATTGTTGGCTGTTATAAATTTGGCAGCAACGTTTTTATCAGCCGACAACAGAGCAGTCGTGACCATTTTGGACTGAAAAGAGATAGAGTCCCTCTGATTGCTATGAGATGGGAGATACGTAAGACTGCGTATAAAATCCTGTTTTTCACATCTAATCGAGCATCGTATCTTAATCAGCTATGTAGCATCAGTTGTAACGCGATCGTAGTGTTATCGTTTATTTTTGCAAAAACTTGTGCTTGTGCCTGTGCTCGTATTTGCATTTGAATTAGAATCTCTATACATGTTGCTGTACCATTGCCGGTGTCCGTGTCGTTGTGCACGAGTTGAGTTGTTTACGTTTGCGAGGGCGTAGAGCAAATCCGAGAAATGTTTGAACGGGAAAAATCGCACGTGTGTTTGCGCTAACATTCGGATGTGGAACTTCCCGGAGATTAAAATTGGATCCTCGTAGGCCGAGGTACCATTGGGCTTTGCAAATATTAATTATTATCGGTAGTTTGTCTGCTCGTTATTTATGCTGCAAACCCATAGTTATGCCAACTGGTTCGATCAATTATTGAAACACTGTCTTGATGGATTATACGCATATGCAGACGGAAGATGCGAAGCGGATAACTTGTTGCTAACAGTGTGACATGCATAATACGATGCAACGTATGCAAAGTTGCAGCTCAGCTGCTTCAAGGATGCAGGTCACCGTTATTGAATACACCACCCAGGATCAATGGTATAAGTCTCGTTTAATCTTAACTTAACTCAACTTAACTCATTTTACGGGGTACAGTAGTACCCCGCGTTTGCCAAACAACTGTGTTTCTGGATAATCGTGCAATGTCGATTTGATGCTTTCGCACAATGAATATGGATGGCTCGTTCTCTACGCAAAGAGGTGGTCGGCTCCAATAATCACGATATCACGATTCGAGATCGTGATCGCGATCACGGGATGGTTTGCGCCAGAGGAACTGGGTTTTGTCCGTAGAAAAATACATACATACATACATACATAGGTAAGATTGGTAGCGAGTGGCACGGTGCGGCGTCTGACTGGCAACGACAACGATCGCCGAGCAAGCGAGAGCCTAACATGGTCGAATTGCCCTAGCGAACCGAGCAACGATCCTCGTTGCTCATTCGTTTGTGCGTACCTTTCCGCCTTTTTGAGAGTTTGTCATTTCTGCTGATTTGCAAGACGCAAGATGAAACATGGAAGGTGGAAGGTGGAAGGCGGAAGACGAAAAGTCAAAGGATGCTCCCCCGCAGTTATAAGCGTAAAACAAGTGTCGCGTCTCCGTACAGGAAGATAAATACCTTTTGCCGCTTTCCCATCTAATTGATCGATTTAAGCGCAACGTATGTAAAAAAATAATGTTGACTATGTGTCTCTTATCGCATGCAGTCACCATGCGTCGTAGATAACGCGTAATCGATTAGATTCGGGTTTTCGCAGGTGGATTCCACCTTTCCATCCGACTAGCGATTTGAGGGGTTATCAACCTATACTCAATCCGACCTGGCATTCTCGCACGCACCGAAACGATGTAGAGTGCGATGTCAATCGCTAAGAGTATAAAGCTTAATGGAATGTCGTCCCGTCTTCCGAGTATCGGAACAAGCCTCGAAGAGGGTTTCGTCCGAAGGAAATAAATAAATGAACGGGTGACGCTCTAATGCCCTTGGCTTGTGCGATAAAAAGACGAAAAAGATCAGTTGCGACTGATTGCGAGAGCAAGGAACGTCACAACGTCGGCGGCAGTAGCACCGGCGATAACGACGATGGCGACCGTGACGGCAGGGCAGCCAGGCTGGACTGACTTTGCCAGTGCCGAGTTTTGCGAGGCTTGCGGATTTTGCCGATTTTGCGAGCTTTGCCAGACTCGCGAGTCCCTTTATCGTTATATGGGTGGTGGGCCGTCCGGGTAGGCTGCCATGGGAGTGAAGGTTCTTGCGAGGTTGTTCGAGAGCATGCAATTGTAGTCCTCTTCGGCAGACGGTACCAAGGAGGCGACACCGAGCGCGAGCAGGATCAGGAGCTGGATCGGTACGGAGACTCGTAGCACTCGTCCCAAGAAACGGTATCCCCTCGACAGTACCGTTGGATCCTGTTCGTCACCACTGCAACACGTGCGAAAATCGTTCGCGCTCGTTAATGGGGCTTGCGATCGACTTGCATCTCTCGTCTCAGCATTCCGGGTGCATCTCCTCACCCCCTCTGATTTTGGTTTCCGAAAAGCGTTCTCGGCTCTACCGATATTGGATATTGTGTATATCGATGTAGAACGTACACGTACGTGTGCATAGCCAATGTGCCGAAGAACTTTCGGCGCGATGAATCGTTGAAAAGGGCAGGATAGGAAAAGGGAGGGTGGAAACCATCCAAGAGAGCGGTGAGCTGCACTGGGAATGCGCGCGGGATCGAAACGAAACAGAGCTGAAAATGCAGAAACATACTTTGTGCCGGGTGCTTCGTGGGGCTGAGCGGTTCCGGAGGCAGCCTCGTCGAGCAACTACAATAGAGCAAAAGAGAAAAACACAAAGAATAAGGTACTGTGCGTGTGATCTCTACAGAGGTGGCAGCGGGAAAAGAAGCGCCCGCCGGCGTTTATTTTCTCACGTGCCACTGGCGGCAAGTACCCATGTACCTAGCTATCCTGTGTACATACATACATGTTGAGTAGTGTAAACCTACGATATTGTGCAAAACTCTATACTGATCGTGAGAAGACTAACACTCGACAAGAAAAGCACGAGTCGATGCTCAGAAAGAGACATTTTGAGGGATACATATTCCTGAAACGTTATGCTGCGCTGCTCTACAAATTGTCACTCTCAAGCCCCGACAGAATGCTACTATTTTGGCTTACATCGTGGGAAAGGGAGGCAAGGGAGGAGGTCGCTGCCACGAGTCCCACATCCCGGGGATCGATCCCCAGGACTGCTCCTAACTTCAAAGCGTAAATCCCCGTTAGTCGTCGCAAGGACTGCATCCTGAGGCTCAGTTCCCGCAGGCATCTTCTCACTTGTTCGTCCTCGTCCAACAAGAGGTTGGCGCACTCTTGGAGGGAGAGGACCCGTGGTTCGCAGCGTTCCAGGTCGCCTCTCAATTGTCTGGAAAGAAGCGGGATCATTATTAGCATCGTCGTCGACTTCCAATAGACTACTAGTTGAGTTCTGAACTTGGCTCAAGGGCCAGCATCCACCTGAATTTGTTGTACTTGGCGGTGATGATTTCCCGGGGCTCGGTCAAGTCGATGGGTTCGCTCGCTCTGACGTTGAGCGAGGTTCGCTCGAGCCACGCAAGCAGCTCCTCGACGATTCGATGGAACTGACGGTTGGATTCGAGTGCCCGTCGCAGGTGGTTTTGCCAGCGAGCCGCTGACGCGCAGACCGCTTCCCACCGTTGGTTGGCGAGGGCGAGCCCTTCGCGCAGTTGCTCGGCCCGACACACTTCCTCCGTGTGCTCGGTCAGATGGGCGCCGACTACATTTAGGCTCACCATGATGCTCCTGTGACTCTCAAGATCGAGCTTGAACTCACGATGCAATTGGGTCGCATCCTCCAGTTCTTCGATGTCACTGGGCGGCGTTGTTTGCTCGCTTTGCATCGCCTCCGCGTATTCCAGCCACTTTTCCAGTCGCCAGAGGTCCGTGTCCAGTTGCGCCCAGTTGCGATGCGAGCACAGCGGGCAAGCCAATCTCCCAGTTTCACTGGAAAAATACGAATCGCATTAATATCGGATTGGCGCACCCCGTTGCCCCGTACACCGCACCGCACCGCACCGCACCGTCGCGCGCCGTACCTCAGCTCCTGAATCTGTTGCTCTCGCGTTCTGCCCTTGGCGAGAAGTCGCTCGTATCTGGAGACCAATGTGTCCACTTGCCGATCCTTCTCGCTGTTATCCCTGTCCTCGTCCGCGAGCAAATTGCTTAGGTGACGCACCAATTCGACCGACGACTGGCAGCTTCCTATTGATTTCGCCTGGCGAAACCAAATGCGAAATTCACCGAGGTGGGTCAGGTCGGCTTAAAATCGGATGGGTTGGGCAAAGATAGCCAAAAGGGACTCTGGGACTTTACTCACGATAGTTTCGGCGCACACGGAGAGGCCAGATCCCGGAACCGGATCTGGGGCGATCAGTTCCTCAAGGTTGTCAAGGGCGTTGTTGCATTCCGCGAGAGCAGTCGCAAGTTCGATCAAGTACGCGTCGCTCGACGTCATTCTCAATAACTTTGGAAGGGTGTCCACTTGCACGGCACTGTCCTGCTCGAACTTGAGAGTTTCGACCTGCACGGCCTGATCCATCTCCAATTTCCCCTGCCTCTCGAGGTCTGCTCGAAGCAGGGCGAACCGACCGTTGACATCCTGCCAGAGTGCTCGACACTCGTCGATCAGTGCCTGAGTCGAAGTCGGAGTCATAGTTGTATCGTTAGTGTCAGCGTCAGCGTCAGCGTCAGCGTCAGCGTCAGCGTCAGCGCGCTCGAGAGTGACGCGTAGGCTGTTTAGTTCCGCCTCGATTTCGGCCAATTCGCGCACTCTGTTGGGCAGGGTGCTCTCCTGTACGGGAGCCGCGAGATGTTGGATTTGCGTCAGTCGAACGTCGACCCGCGCGAGTCCGATACGCGCGAGTCTGAGCAGCGCCGCATCCTGACCGACAGGGTGAATCAGGTCGCGATAACTCTTCTCCCCTTGGCGAACCGCCAGCAGAATCGCGTCGAGTCTCGGCGCAAGCTTTTGCCACCTGTCGATCGTGTTCCTCGTCGGGCCGGTCAGGAGCTTCAGGCTTTCCGGCTCGAGTCCCGTTCTCGCGAGTCGGCTAAACTCGCGTTCCATCAGCCTTACGATCGGCTCGCGGGTCTCGATCTCGACCGCGAGTGCCTCGATCGGGCCTGCGTCTGCCGACGTCGCCGCTCGGTCGTCGAGATTCTTCTCCAGGTCCGAGAGCGTCCGCTCGGTCTCCTCGAGCCAACTCGCATTCTCAGTCCTGATTGCCTGCAGCTCCTCGAGAATCTTGGACGCCGTGAGGATTTTCCGCTTACGCTCCGTCGACTTTTCGCAGGCGGCCTTCCACCGACGCTCCACGCCTTCCATTCCGGCTCGAATGCTCGCGGTATCGAACGACTCGGGCCAGTCGTCGCAATCCCTAAGCAAAACCTCGCAGAGATTGAGCACCTCGTAAACGTTGCTGCTCTCCGTCTCGATGTCTCGCTGCAGCCTGTCGTGTTCCTCGAGAATTGCCTCGACATAGCCCCCCTCGACTAGTAGAGTCTCGTTCCGCTGGTCCGGGGGGATCGCGAAGCTCTCGGATAAGCGGCCCTCCACGCCCGTCAACCACGTTCTCAGCTCGCTTATTCTCTTCTCGAGGGTGGTCATCGTGCGGACGAGATTGGCCAGCTCGAGCGTCCTTGCTTGAAGGCCCGCCACCAAGCGACACCACCTCTCGTTCAGTTCGTCGAGGGACCGTTCGAATTGGTCGCGTTCGGCATCCTCCGCGTGCTCGGCGAGCTCCCGACCGGTATTTTGGAGCCACGCGAGCTCCCGTTGCTTCAGCTCGACCTCCGCCTGTAGTCCGCGCTCGAGGTGTTTTAGCGCCTCCTCGGGTTCGCTCGGTGCTACCGCTACGGCGCTCGCGACCGCCATCGCTACTACTCCTACGCTCCCGGTGTCGCCGCAGGTTCGCACGCGATTTTCCGCACTCTCGATCCAATTCGAGAGCTTTTCGAGTCTTGAGCGCCACCGATCGCACAGACCGCACTGCTCGTCGAGGGTACACGCGAGGAGAGCGAGCTGGTGCTCGAGGTCGCCATGCTGCTGCCAGAGGAGAGCGTTCTGCTGATTGAGGGCCTTCATGTCCGAGGGGCTGAGGCACTCTCGCAGTTGTTCGGTGATGACGCCGAGGGACTCGAGGTCGCCGGTCATCCCGGCGAGGCGGGCTTGCGTCTCTCGAAGCGAGTCCAACTGGGACCTCGTCGCCGAGGGGCTGGTGGTTCGCGCGCGGAAAGCGGCTCCGGTCAGGGACCGACCGATCTCGTCGAACGTCCCGGTGACCCGTGCCACTTGCTCGACGTGCACCGCGTGCAACTTTTCTATCCTGAGGACAAAGTCCCGCCAGGTTTCGAGGCCAGCGCTCAAGTTGGCTATCCTCTGAGCGTTCGCGGCGTGCTCCATGCGAATTGACACCGCCAGTGCCTCGTCGCAGTTGGCGACGAGCAGCGCGGCTTGCTGCACCCGCAACGACTCGAGCTGCGCCTCACCCTCCGGGATTTTCTCGAGGAGCGCCTCGATTCGCAGTAGGACTTTTTCGAGTCTCCGCAGGTGGATGAAGCGCAGCTTGAGCTGCTCGCGCTCCCGTTCGATTTCCTTGAGCCAAGCCAGCAGCCGGCTCTGATCCTGCCGATAGGTGTCCCAGGCGGTGAGACGATCGCGAACGGCCGCGTGTCGCTCCATGATCTTTGCGAGCGTCTCGTTGTGGAGATTCGTCAGAACGGCGAACTGCTCTTCCGAACAGCCGTTCGCCGGAGAATAGTCGCCGCTGCGATCCTCCCCCGTTTGCCGCGCGGTCAGGATCAGATTCTGCTGGTCGGTCAATAAATTTTGGTGCACCTCGCACAAGTTGCGGTGCTCCGACAGGCCGTTGTAGTCACCCGGCACGCCGTTCGAGAGAAAGTCCTGAACGTGCAGCAAGTATTCCTGCCAGAGTTTGAGCGCGGTCGCACCGTCCTGGGTCTTGACCAGGCGACTCGAGAGCCGATGGTACTGCTGGAACGTTTCCCGGAAGACCTTCTGCCACAGCTGTAGGAGTTGGACCACCGAGGGTTCGGAGCTCGCCATCTCGAGAGTACGTTCCCTGATCGATTGGAGTTGCGGCTCGGTGCAAGTCAGGGCGAGAAGGTGATTTCGCAGTAACTTGAGCTGCTCCTTCGATTCCTCGTGGGTGACCGTGGTCAAACTCTGCAATTTCGAGAGAGGAGGTCAGAAGGGGAAGCGTGGCCATGCGACGCCTATTCGGTGCATGTATTGTACCACGTAGTGGGGAATCATTCGTATCACGCGCATTACATATTACATACTACTCCCTCCCACTATTACGGCCATTGAGCTCCGACTGGGCTTTCGTGACCGATGCAATTCCCACAAAGGTGGGAATTGAGCCCATCGGCCTTGACACAACTAATTGTTTCGGCTTCAGCTTCGACTTGAGCTTCGACTTGAGCTTCGACTTGAGCTTCGACTTGAGCTTCGGCCGGCGATTAAAAACATGACTACCCGACGCGCGTGAGCTGCTGCCCGAGCCTGTGCCAAGCACCACTAGACCATGTGGAAGAATCGCAAAGTGTGCGAGATCGACCCTCGCTATGAGTAGGGAGATTCCTGGGGTGAAACGGGCGCGAACCCCGCGACGAATCTTCCGATCAATTGCCTAGTTTTGCCAAAGAATGCAACGAGGAACGGCAAGCCCTGAGGAAACTTTCTAGTTCCTATCTTGTGTAAAGTCACGAATCGGCTAAATAATTTCAAGGGTAAACCCCCCGGTCAAGGTCTCTCGATTTGGGCAGCCCAGATTTTCGGAAAATGCTCAACCACCCCTAGTAATTCCCGCACTACTGATTCGTACCAAAAGATGGATGATTCTAGATAGGAAAGACAGTCCCAATGAATCTCGGCCGGTCTAAACACTGGCATTCGCGCGGCCGCGAGCACGCAGGCACGTGTATACTTGCCCGTTGGACGGAGTCCAGGAAATTCTTGGTCTGGTAGAGATCATCTCGGGCCAGCTCCTGAGCGTCCACGGTGTCGACGAGGTTTGAGAGAGTCTCTCGAACAACCTCGAGTCTTTGGTCGAGGGCTTCGACTTCCCAATGAAGGGGACCGTTCGCGTCGAGGCCAACGTCCGAGGCGATTTGTGCGACCAGCCCTCGAAGTTCGGCCAGCTTCTCCTTGTGTTCTGCCATGGTTTGCTCGCATACCTGCGAATGTCGATTGATCTGTGAATACGCCAGAGAAACTTTCCCATCCATGACCGACTGTTGCAAGTAGAACGATGCAATTGCCGTATAAACATGGGCACCGCACTTTTCTTCCCCTTTCTCTGTTCGTTTACACCCGACCTCCCGCTGTCCGCCCCCCGCCGCCCGCCGCCCTCTCGGTTCTCACTATGAGCACATGGCTTCCACTTTAATTAGCCGGGATACCCTTCCCCAAAATGAGCACGCATAGTCATTGTGGTCTTCTCCGCTTGTCGTTGCACACGGAATTATCGCGAACCGACTAGAGAGACGATCACCGAGGAAAAGGCGAGGGGAAAGGGAGAAATGTCGGAGTGGAGTCGTAGCAGATAAATAACGAACGGGGCAGGGAGGATACGAGGGAATGGGTGAGTAAAGAATTGGGCAAGGATGCAAATAAAGTGTACGACAGGGTCGCCTCGCGTCGCGCGTCCCAGCATTCTCAACACTCTGGACCAGACTGTCGCCGCGTCGCGCCGCGCCACCGCGCCGCCTTCACCCAGATCGATGCGCACATCCCCCGTATACCCCTCGTGTACCGTTCGCGTATACCGTTCGCGTATACCGTTCGCGTATACCGTTCGCGTATACCGTTCATGTGTGTAGACCCTAGGCGGCCTAGGCGCTTAGGTCCTAGGGTCACGCAAGGCGCATTCATGGTGGGGATCGCCGCGCCGCCCGTTCTCTTTCCCCATATTTCTGCTTGCCGCCCGACCTACCCCTCAATGGGGTGAATTCTAGTTCACCATTGACAATACGCGTCCCAGTCATGTGAGTACGTCACGTCGCACACGTCAACAGTAGATTCGGTGTCGCGGTAACAGATTCCGGCTATCGGTTGATAAAAGCGCGATAAAAGCGCGTGGGTTCAAGAGTTTGCTCGACAAGTGTCCCTGGCGTACGTCTCTCCGAGGGAAATCGAGTCCGTGCGTGCACGTTTGCGTTAGTTATTATATTTTTGCGATGAAACGAATCGGAGGCTAAAGTTCGCCGGGCTTTTCCTTTTGCTCGATTGAGCTGTCACCGAGTCTCTTCCAAGGGTATCGTGTATTACCATAATTCGAGGGCAACAGACGTTTATTTACGCTTCAGTTTGCACGATTCCGTCGTGTCTGATCCTGGGGCACGTATTATGCGTATATAAATAAGGCGTCCACCTTTTCTAAAGCCCAGGCGATACGATTGTTTTGCTCCGGTTCCTCGGTGAGTCAGGGTCACTGTCATTGGTAGCGGTCGCATCGTGTTTACCATTATTGCGAACATTGTTATACCCACGTACAATGTGGGACGTAAGCACGTTCGGATTAGGCTGATGTGAGAAGGAGCATGCACATTGTAGGATGTTGGACATTATGAGAGATACCGACCTTGACCTTGTTACGAGCTTCCTCGGGAGGCAAGCTGGCCACGCTGTCCATCTGGGTGTCGACCCAGGCCTTAACCGCGGCACTGGAGTCTTTGTACTGCTGCCAGAGGCTGCAGGCGTGCTGATACTTGGTGCAAAGGGCATCCAATTCGGCCCTGGTGTCTTCCCAAGCCTGCACGGCTTCATTTACCGCCGCGTCGACCCTGTCTCGGACCTCTGCAGCGCAATCCTCCCGCAGAGGCAACGCGGCCGCGTGGAGTTCGCTAATAAGAACTTTGCGCGCCCCCAAATCACCGTTCAGGCCCTGCAATAGATTCGCATACGTACAATATACTACAGTATAGACTAGGATAACGAAAAGTTAAAAATCACATGTATGCAAGTGTGCACACGTGTAAGGGCAAGCGACCGCAACGCGGTTTCTCCAGTCTTTGCAGTTTCTGCACTCACGACCAAGACAAGGCTGGAGTATTTTCTTTGAAAATTTTGTAAAGGGGACGCATGCTAGGAGCTAGCTACATGGACTAGCTGCTAACGCGTTGCGTTATCGAGACGAGGGGCCGATTGCTCGGGTCGCGGCCGGCTTGGTTTACCTCAAACCCATGCTATAAATAATTTTGAGTCACGAGAGCAACACGTTTCGAAGCTCGGGCCGCGAATTCGGTCAGAGCGCGGCGTGGTTGAACTAATTTTGTGCCGTGTACTCGGGTTCGTTGAACTCGGCTGCGAGTTTTCCGACGAAGCCCCGTAATCGAAAGTCGGGAATCGGATTAGGCGCCGGAACGAGCGACCGAAGGCGTCTCGGAGCTGAAAATTCGCCAAACCATCGAGGATAGAGAGGCTCGCATTGGCCCTTGCGACATGCTCATCTTATGAACTTTTACAATTACATAGTCACTTGCTCATTACCAGACTTTTGCTCCACTGGCGGCTTTATCGATTTCTTTTGCGGACTCGAAAGGGTATAAGTAAAGTACGCGTGTATCTATTGTATGTACTCGCCAACATTTTGCTCTAGTTCCTATACCCTGCCAACGCGACGTCGATAGAATAATTCTGTCGGCTTCGGATTCGGGGAAGCGCAAGCAGAAGCGAATGCACCAGCAACCTCGATCGCCGGAAGATTTCAAAGCCGGAAGACAAAAAGACCACGATAAAAACCAAACACTGAACCGTGCGGGAAGTGATGGGTCGCCCGCAACTTCCGCTCTGACAACGAGTGTATTCTCTCTATTCGAACGCAGAGTAGCGAAAATGCAATCCTTTATGTTTTCGCGAGCTCCCAGTTGTCTTTGGTCATTGCCGCATACATATTAAAATGACTGACGTTGCCCTGTAGACCCTACCCGACGATCATCTCCGTCAGCAAATTAATTCGATCGCATTTGACCATTCTCAACGAGAATAATCCAATGAAATGCCATGTCATTGGAGTCAGCCGGAGAATCATATCATCCACTATTCTCGCTCGGACTTGTAGGTAATACATTCATACATACATACATACATACGTACATACATACATGGATACCCTTGCTTGCTCACTATCTCACTAACTTACTATGGCCCTATGCGGTTACCATTCAAAAAACAGAATCTGGATTGTGCAACACAATCTACATTTCCAATGTACATCCGATTTATATCCGATTGTAAGGAGCAACTATTCTATGTATCGAGCAATTAAGTACGTGTACGTGCACACTGATATGTAGCGACGCATCGCGACGCGACGGTGCGGCGCGTACTTCCGGACGAACCGTATGATCCGGCAAACCAGCAAACCAGCAAAACCAAGCCTACGGTATACGTACATCTGTCGACTTCCTAGCAGCTCCCATATTCTCGCATTTAAAACGGGATTTAGAGAAGAGTAATAATTGCACCAATGTGTGTCTGCCTGACAGGCAGTGCTGGTTGGCATTTTCCAGCTAAGCGAGCGGCTTTTTGCTTGTCTGGCATGGTTTACATGCCGCAGCACTGCGTCACACCGCGCTCTGCGGTGCTCATAACTCCTTGTAAATATCTAATACCACTAACTTAGTTGTGTACATACACGCGTATGTAGATTTCTAACGGCTACGCAAGCCGTTCGTAGGCCGCCTCATTGTCAGTCAGTTTTGACAAGCTTCGGTGCCAGGGACGCGCAACGATTTACGCGCAAGATAAATCGTAAGCTATACCGCTACTAACAAATCGGCACTTCCGTTAAGTACACTGCAGGTGTAGCTCTCGACACGAAGAGCCCGAGCTCGCTTGCAACGTAATAGCGGGTCAAAAGTTTCAGAGTTTCAGAGTTTCTGAGGTTCCGAGCCGCGGCGATATCGGTCATGACGGAAAGTTTTCACGTTATGTAGTATGAATATTCAGTGACGTGCCTGCATATATGTGCATGCATACACATGTCTGTACCGCATGGATATGTCTGTACGGCTTGCCTACCTTCGTGCAGTGAAATCGGTATGCGAAATGCAAACATACTTGTGGAGGATGGTTTCGCGCGTCGCGCGTGCTCGGTACCGGCCCCGAATATCGTTCCTTTTTCGGATATGGTTCACGTGGCGTGCGTTTTTGGACATTCCATTCCTTTGCACCGGTTCACCGAGAGAAAAGTAGTCATCCTTTGGGAACTCTTTAGGCGACCGATCTCTCGTCACTTGGGCCGCGAGTCAAAGTATTCGAGTAGAATCCGACTTGGACGGACGAGGATAATAAGACCGTACGTACGACAGGAGCGTAGGACGAGTATCGACGCTGCCCGCACGCGCGCGCGTGACTGACTAAGCGGCTTAGGTCTCGTAGGCTAAACGGCTAAACTCACTCAACTGACTGAGGCGAGCAAGACGAGCGAGTCGACCGACTGACCTGACTGCTGATACCATGATAACAGAGCTCGGATAATGAGCTTGGAGCTCGGAGTGGGAATCGCATGCGCAATCGTTCGAACGGTTGCGTGCGCGCGGCGCGCGGCGCGCGGCCCACGGCTGCTGCACGCTGCTTTTGAACAGTGTTCGCAAGTGAACTCTACGCAGCGTTCAATGAGTATCAATCAGCATTTTCTTGTGCGTCACAGTTGAACGGGGAAACGAAAGAGTAGCGAAAAGTCGCGTAAAGCGAAAGATTGGGATCGAATCGATTGTCCCTCAAATTCCCATTCCTCCCGAGCATTCGGGCCAAAGCAAAACTTTTCCACGTTGCCTTGCATCGATATCCTTGCGAGTTACGACCCTCGGTGGGAATGTTTCGGAACAATTTAGCAAGTTTCGCACAGTCCTTCCTTCCCACCCACGTCGATGAGGGCTTGTTTAATTGCAATAGAATAGTCTCGGGGAATTTGAGGATGGGAGTAAGTAAGCAGCGAATACTCTCGTGTATCGTGCGCCGTATCGCATCGATTCGCGCACTGAAGAGTGGAGGAGGGTGGTGGGCAATTGCAAGGGGTTAGCTCGGACTTGGCTCGGGCTTACCTCGAGTCTCTCGGTAGCTTTGAGGAGTCTGTCGTAGTCGACGGAGCCTTGGATAGTGACCAGTTCCATCATGTAGTCGGCCTCCTGGACCGACTGCTGTACCATTTCGAGCTGCTTCTCGAATCGCCGCCACAGGGCCAGTTTAGCTCGGAGGAGAGCCAGCAGTCTCGAGCATCTTGCCTCCAGGTCGGTGTGGGCGTCCTGGAGACTGGAGATCTCCCTCTCGACGCTGACCGGCGAGACCGAGACCCTCATGGCGGTGGGCAGAGCGTGCAGGACTTGCCTCAGGCTCATAATGTCCTGCCAGAGGATGGCGAGCTCGTCCGCGACCGACTGGCAACGCTCGACTGCCGCGGCAACGACCTCGCTTCCCTCTCGTTCGCTGCCCTCGCACTGGTCCAGTACGGCCGATTGCCGTTGGTGGGCCTTCCTGACGCGGCCAACCCCCCGTTGCAAGGATTGGAGCCTCTCGCGCAAGTGTTGACCGACGTCGAGCTCCTCGCTGATTTGACTCTCGAGTCGTCGCGCGGAGGATAGGAGGACGCCGACCTTCTCGCTCTCGGCGACCGGGAGCAGACCCAGTCGACCCAGCTCGTCTTGAATCAGCGAGATCCTCTCGGCCAGTACGCTCAGCCGCTTGACGTACAGCTCGAGTTCCTCTTCGGTTTTCAGCACTCCGTGGAAGCTCTCGACCGTCATTCGTAATTCGTGGAGCTCACGTTCCAGCAGCCGCAGCTTCTCCTGGGAGGAAACGCCTTCCGAAGATATGTCGCGTGTAACTTGTTCCTGGATCTCTCTTATTCTCTCGGAGATTCGGGCCCACCGATCTTGCAGTTCCCCGTGAAATTGTCGTTGAAGCATCTCGTCCGAGAGGGGTAGGATGCGCAATGCTTGCTCGAAACAACCGTTTGCCTCTTGGCGCATATTCTCATGGACCTGGTACTGGGCCTTGAGCTCCTGCAACGGGCAAGGCCGATAAGCAAATGCAAGTAAATGCCCTGTCAATGCCAATTGTGCCAATTGACGCTTGATCACGTACCCAGAACTGTCGTATGCGACTGCCGTTGACTGGCTCACCATGGAGCGGATACAATTGTTGCTCCACCGCCGCTATCCAATTCTCGAGACGATTCGTCAAAAGTTCCTGATTGTCCCAGCTATCCCTAAACGCCAGTAATCGCTTGAGCGACGAGTCCACGTCGCCCCGAAGATTGACGATTGCGTGGAGGGTTTCGCCGTATCGATCCTCCGGATCGTCGATATTCACCAGCTCTCGGAGTCCGCGAGCCACGCTCAGTAGCTGATGTAACCGAGCATGGTGGGCCCCGAGATCGGTCGCCAAAGACTGTTTCGAGTGGAATTGGTTTTTATCAATATTCGATGGGACTCCTAAGGGCGTCTCCCTAAATGGAGGCAGCCTTCCTTACCTGATAGAGCGAGATGTACTGATCGTAGTCGGACGACGTGACCGTGCGAAGGTCGAGGACACGCTGGTGAGCGACTTGGAGCCAGCCTCTCTCCTCCTTGACGCCTTGCTCCAGGATAAACCATCGGGACGCGGCCAGTGCCATTTGCTGGGCTCTCGAGGCGGCCTGGTCCAGAAGAGATATCGCCTTTCCGTGGAGTTCCTCGTGAAGGACCGAGTACATCGTCCTCGTCTCGGGGTCAAGGTTGCCCTCCAATGACTCCAAGATCCCTCTGCAGTGATTGAGGTTGACAAAGAACTTTCGGTGCTTCTGCATCTCTTCCTGCAGCTGTTCCAAGCTCGTCACCGACGTCGGACATTGCAGGAGGTTCTCGGCAATTTCGGTTATTTGTGCAAACTCCTGAAGGGTCTGCTCGTATTCCTCCGTCAGCGTTAGCAATTGTAAGAGGCGCTCCCGCTCGACGTTGATGCCGTGTTCGATCACTTTGGTCATTTCGTGCGCCGCATAGGTCTCCTCGGGGATGTTCTTGCCCGGGTGGTCGCGCAGTAGCTCGTGTGCCGTGTTCAGAAGTTGCCCAATTTTCCACGTGTGACACCGATTTGTGCTCTCCATCTTGTCGAGCTGCTCGAGTTTCCACTTTGTGGATGCTTCTTCCATTTCAATGATCTTGTCGAGTTGTGTGCGTTGCTCCTCTACTAACCTATACGTGCAATTTACAATACGTTTGAGACATCTCTAGATACACCTATCTTTGACACACCTCTATGCTGCGATACTGCGTATCCCCTTACTCGTGTGTCGATATCTTACCTGAACATGTTGTTCACCCCGTGCAAGAACTCGTCCCATCTCGCGAGCTCAGCAACGGCATAGTGTTCGCCATCGCTCGAAACCTCTTGGATCATTTTCATCTGGTGTGCGAGTGCCTCCACGCAATCTTGGAGATTCGTGCGTTCGTCCCCCGGATAGTCCGTGCTTACCGCCCGCCAGACGGTGTTTAGCTGTTCGATGCTTCCCTCCACGTGGTCGATTTCTTCCTTGAGCTCGAGGAAGGTTCGATCACCGTGTGTTGGGCCGCTCGGACACTGCCTGCTCAAAAAAATCCGATATTCGATCGTTTCGAGCCACGTTGAGAGGATTTCGACGACGGTGAGGACCGTCTCCTCGATCACCAGAGGGTCTTTCTCCGCTACGGCATCGTCCAGTCGTGCCAGTTCCTCGCGAACCTGAGCCGATCGGCCTTCCGCTACCTTTGCCGTGGTCATCTCGTCCAGCCGAGCGATATGCAGGATCTCTCCCAAGTGACTCGGCTCCTTGGCACGCTTCAGGCTCTGCAGTCGATCCGAAATCGCTTTGGTCGTCAATGTTGGAAGTACAGCTGTACCGCAGTCCGGCAACGAGTGCAACTTCCAGGCACTCTTACCCGGGGGTGGTGTGCTCGTCTCGACGGGGGAGAGTGGCGGTTCTTCGCTCGTGTCCATTGGTTCGGAAGGCTGACAATGAGCCTGACGACGATCAGTTGGAAGGTTTCTGTTTGCCGCGTCCATTGCCATTGCGACCTCCGAATCGGACAATTTGTCGAGTGTCGGGTCTCGCTGCTGTTCGGGTTTCTCATTCGTTTCCGTGCGGGAGATCTCCAATGTCTCGTAGGTCCCGCTTTTGGTCCGTTCCGGTTTGCCTTGGTCGACGATGCCATCGGTGAGGTCCGAACGGGCATCGGTCGCGTCGCATGGATCGCTTTGCTCGGGGCACGATAATTCTATTGTGGCCCTCATGCAAATTTCCAGGGACGAATCCGAGATGTTGTTCTTCTCGGGCGCGTCGAGAGTTATGTCGGGCGATACGGAAGACTCGGCTTCGGATATCGATGCATTTGGCGAATCGGCTAATTCTGGTAAAGGCTCTTCCCTCGTTTTTCCCCTATTTCGGTCCACGATTGCCGTTGATATTGGCTCGCTCGTTACGGAGAGTGCGGTCGCGGTCGCGGTCGCGGTCGCGGTCGCGGTCGTGGTCTGTGCGTCGATTTCGCGCATTTCAGGAACTATTTGCGTTGCCTCTTCCACCTGGTCCCGCCGCATAAGCTCTCCCTCGGCGACTTGCACCGAAGCCTCGGCCCTGCTCGCTTCGGTCTCTTCTCGCCTGGTTTGCGTCGTACGAGTGTCCCTGGATGGCTGGCTCGTCGTAGTCTGCACTTGTATTGCCTGCTGCGCCGGAGTGATTTGCACTTGGATCATCTTTTCTTGGAAAGCGTTCGGTTCTGGGCTCGTCTCCGCTTCCGTGGTCTCCGGTGGATGATCTTGTACCTGGCCTAGGCTAGTTTGAATCTCGACGGTCACGGTCTCGGGTGGGCGTCCGTAGGCGTCGTCGAGTGTCGCTTGAGTCGCCACGGTTTCGAAAAGTCCCGGCGTAGATTCCATCGTGGTCTGGACCTCTACGGTACCCACGACCGGAGCGGAGCTTACTACTTCCGGGTCGGAGATCGTTTGGGTTTCCGCGGTCTCCGCAGCAACGGGCGTGATCAAACTTGCCTGAACGTCGGAATCAACCGTGGTGGGTTTGCTCGTCTGCACTTCGCTCTCGATGAACTCAATCACCCTCGTTTGTACCGGGGTAGTAATCAAAACTCGATCGTCTTCTCCGACCGTCTGCTGTGCGATGGTCAGGCAAGTTTTCTCAGCCGTTTGCGTTTCCGTGTCGATCACTGGGTCTGACATCGTCGGGCAGGTCTGGGATTGTATGGATATGACGTCAGCAACGCCCGATACAGTTTGGATTTGCACATCCTCGGTGGTTGGCACGTCCACCGGCGGCTGAGCCTCCTCGCCAATCTTGATGGGGCTAGTTTGAGCGGCATACTCCTCGGTGGCGATTGCACGGCCCGTCCGAGTGCTGGTCTCCTCGACTTTCGGTTCACTGTCGGGCGCAATGATGGTTTGCACTTGGGCGTTTACGCACTCTACCGGGACTTTTGTCTGTGCGCTACGGTTAGGTCCTTCGACGGTGATCGTTTCGTATTCAAGCTCTGGTACCATGCTTCTGGGAGACGGGATTTGGGTTGTGTCTTCCGGCTGTCCTTCCTTTCGCAGTTTCTGCAGTTTTCTCGATGTTCTCGACTCCTCGCTGCTGGTTCCCATGCGCTCCTCGGAGGCGGAGAATTCCTCATCGTCCGTCGTAGTTTTAGGAACTTCCGACTGTTCCTCTGACCTAGCAAAATACCTGCGGTGCTTTTTCTTCTTCCTTCGTTTCTTCGATTCGACGGCTTCGCTGTCGAGCGAGATGGAGGGCGCGGATGCCGAAACAAAAGTAGAAGTAGAAGTAGAAGCAAAAGTAAAGGGTGAAGCGGGAATCGAATGGGTGCCCCTCGGTTGGTGGCCACCACCATCCTCATTGTCGGATTTACTGTCCCTCGGAGTTTGTTCCTCGTCGTCGAGGCTAGGATTCGGCGGCGGATCTAACATGGGAATGTCAGGCACGCCAATTTCTATTGATTCGACAAGATTCGAGACGCTGGAGCTACGAGAACCGCCGGCCCCGTCGGGTTCTCTGCCGAACGACGTCGATGGACCAACGGTCTGCACAAACTTGTCGTGTATCACTTGCTTGATTTCCGTGTCCGCTGGCAAATTGATATCGACATCCTCCTTTACGATGCGATACGGCGCGGTTTCTGGCCGTTCGGCTCGACTCGTGATCGCTACAGAGGGTGCAACCCCTTGACCGTCTTTTGGATGGATGGCTAAGGCTATTTCGATTTGGCGGAAAATCCCATCGGTTCCCTCGAGCTCCGTTCCTGGTGGCTCCCGACAAATGAAGGACTCCTTCACCATGCGCTGCTTTTCGTTCATTTCGTCGCTTCTATCCGCCTCGCTTGGCTCTTCCGCTGACTTCTGCTCTTTTAACGGAACAAGACTGAATCTACCGATGCGACGATCGGGAGCTACGGTGCCGCTAGTGACGTTCTGGTGCTCTGCTACGTCTACCGTGGGTGCTTCTTTGTTCGTTAGTGGTGCATCATCGGACTTACAAGTGGTTTTGGCAATGCTGGATGATATCTCGGGTGGCTCCCCTGGCACCGTCGAACCCGTCGACGTCGTCGGTTCCTCTTCCGCAGGATCCTGCGAAAGGATGGGCCCGGCGGCAAGCTCTGAATCGGCGATGGCTGCTTGGCCCACGGTCAACGCCAATGGTAACGCTTCGCTCGTTAAGCACTCACGGTCAATGGCAGCATCCTGCGAATGGAGAGTCTTTCGATCGACCGACTTGATGCGGTCCGAAGTCGAGTCTGGTGTTGAAATTGGCATTGAAATTGGCATTGAAATTGGCATTGAAATTGGCATTGAAATTGGCATTGAAATTGGCGTTGAATTTGTCGTCAGTTGCCGTTCATCCTCGTGCTTGACCACATTGATGCTTATGTGCGGTATATGTTTTTCGTCTATCTCCACTTCTTCGGGCTCCTCGATCGTCTCCTCGCTGGCGGTTTCCTTGCCGTCTATGATCGTCACCTTTCGAATGATCCTGCGCGTCTTCCTGACGACCCGTCGCGTCACTTGCTGGACGACCGCGTGAACGCTCGAGGTTTGTGTCTGGTACTCGCCACCCGTCGGGCCGCCACTCCCCGTTGGTACCTCTTCCTCGCGGAGGAAGGGAAAAGCTCGCTGTGGCTCGATGTCGAGGATGTTGCCCTGGGTGACCATGCGAGTGTATTCGGGCGCCGACTCGTACTCTTCGACATTGAGGTCCTGGTGGGGCACCCCGCTCGTCACTCGGCCACCGTGTATCTGTCTGGTTGTGGTTTCGACGGTTCCATCGGGCTTCGTTGTCGTCACCGAAACTTGCTGGTTTCTCAGGGTCGCTTCGGAGAATGCTTGCACGACTGGCGGACCGTCCCCCAAGGCAGCGGATGTCGACGAGATGCGCTGTTGGCTCGCGTGTCGGCTTGTCAGCAGGGTGCGCCGTAATTTTCTCACGATTATTCTCTTGGTCCCATCCTCGTCGACGACGATCTCGGTCGTAACATCGTCCGGTTCTACGAGAACGGTCTCGAACGACTGTGGAGTCGCGTGTACAATGTTCAGCTCGCTGGTACTCGTGGTTTCGGTGGCAGCATTCGCGTTTCTTGGATCTTGATATTTCATGTCCACGACGATGTCGTCGGTTGGCGTTGCGTCGAGTCCCTCTCGAGCCGCAAACTTGCGGACGGACAGTTGTTCGATGGTCGCGGACGTAGTTGGGGCCAAGTTCTTCGTGGCAATTTCAATCACATCGTGATCTCCCTCAATTGTCTTCAGGATCTTGATGGTCTCTTGCACCGGGCCCTCAGATGCCTTTGCTGGAGGAAGGCTGGTCGTTTGGGTGGTAAGAGAATGGTACGAGACTGGGAGGTCTGATGGCATTCTGTCTGCCGGCGGGCAAGTCCGCGTGGTCGGCTTCTCGGCGACATCGCTCGCCAACAAACTCTGCCCAGTCTGCAGGGAAACGTCCGCGAGGGAGGGTTGACTCTGACTGTCCCCGAGAGAAGAGTGAATCGAGGGTGCCTGATCGAGGGTCGGATCGTCTCTCTCGGACGCTTCATCGTCGGCTTGGGCCTCCTCGTCGCAAACCTCCTGGAACATTCAAGGGTTTCCACGCTACAGGGTCCGGGCATGGTCCGGGTCCGAGTGGCCACTGGGGAAGTCCTCGTGATCTTGGTTCCACTCTTAGTTGCAACCAATTGCCCCCAAAGCTTTTCTCGATACTTGCGGCGTGTCCCGGCAACAATGGTGGTGGTGGTGGGTGAAGGACAAAGGATGGGCAGGTTACGTGTCGGTAGATGTTTTTCTTTTATTATTATTATTATTATTATTATTATTATTATTATTATTTATACCAGGATTGAGACGGGAGAGGGGTGTGGCGTTCGTGGTGATACACGTAAATTAACGGAGGCCAAATCAACGTAAAGCTAGTGATTATTATTGACTGATGGATGAAATGCGAACCGTACGATATGTATCTCGTTACTTGTCCCGATGCCAGATAACCAAGTCCGAGTTACGGTCTCACGAAGAATCCGCAGTTCTTACAATAAGGTTAGAAGCAATAGTGAAAAACGACCAGGTGCAGTTTAGTAAAGTAGTTACCATCTCCGGAATCGTGATATGGGTACTATCGATGTCCGATGCCCAATGCCCAATGCCCGATCTACGAATGCGGGCCAATTGTTACATGACCCGGTAAGGTTTTAGTGGTGAAATGCGCCAACGAGTAAATGCGCTTGCTTGAAATCGACTCGAATACGACCCAGGGCTACTTTACATAACGAAACGCGATATATTTTTGGCTCGATGGGAATGCGTTGCACCATTTGGCTTTATTTTAAAGCTGCTACTTTTGGACGACGCGTCCATTCTAGAATTTCTCTGCCCTCGGCTTTCGTTCGCTTCTTTTTTTTCCCTCTCCTTCCTCTGCTTCTTCTTCTCCGTTCGATTTCATTATGCGCATTTACAAGACAGAGGGGTGAGATGCGTAGTAATTTTATTAAATGACAATGAATATGGTATACGTAGAATTTCCAATTTATACAGCAAAGTAAATGAGAGCAGATACACAAATGAAAGGCAGGGCACAAGGGTGCTTGTGGTGCTGGTGCTCGCACTGGTAGTGATAGTGCTAATGGTAGTGAGAGGAAAATTAAAAATATTTTAATTTTAATGAATCATTACAATCAATGTATTAACATTCCTTACGGTAAACGAAACGAGTGCTTATACATATTACAACCATTACCTTAAGGCTTAAGCTAAAGGAACGTGTTTGCGCAATGCGTTATAAATGGATAAATAGATAAATGGAGGAATGGAGAAATGGAGAAACGAAAAGGTGGAACATAACGCTTGATGCGATGCGTGTTGTAACGAAAATGATAAGAAAATTACGATATTCTATTTCTACGGTGTGATAAGCCAGGCGTAAGGAGGAGCACGTAAATACATAGAGTGTATTAGACATACGCGCGTATGTACGTATGTAATGTGCTAATGCTGATTGTGCGTAGCTATGGATACAAATGATATTTGTTTTTCCATGCGCGATGCGTACTGTGTCTGAATTCGTGCAAAAACATAAGTACAGTTCTTGTACGCGGAAGCAGCAAGGCAGACAGTCGTGTATGCACATTGTACATAGATTCGCGTAGCGACCTAGAGTTTCCCGACTACATACATGTACGCATGTATACGCATGTGCTCAAAACACTATACAACACCTGACACCTGATACGAGTGAATTTGAAGGAGCAATGTTACCGTGTCTTCGAGTTGGTGTAAAATGGACTGGCTAAAGTGCTAATGTTGGAATGACGGTGAAGGGATGGCAAGAAGATGAGCTGCCGCGCTGGTTAGGATTACGTGACTTGAAAAATGAATTTTTGCATGTTTCTGGAAAGTTGAGGTCCTAATTCACGCACAGGATACAATACACTGGTCGATTCTGCACAAAAGCACACGTTCAACGGCGATCGAGCGCGATCGGGTATGTTCGTGCAGAGTCGAGCGTCATCGCGTACGACCTGCCATCTTGGGACCTCTCCACCTCGGGACACCTAACAGGTTCGACGCGTGTTTTGTCGGAGCCGCGGAAATAGTGCGATTTTTCGGACAGAGAGAAGCGTTGAATACCTGATGGCCCGCCTGACGTCCCTGCTGTTCCTGTTCTTCCCGTAGACGAGCCATCACCCCGAGAAGGGCGTTCTTTATAGCATTCGCCAGCATGCCGATTTCGGGTAGCGGCTCGAGTTCCGACACTCGTTGTGCGCGACTGCTTAGCTCATCCTGCAAGGCCTGTTGACCCGAATACCAATGTCAAATTCTGCTTTCTCCTAGCACCCAGTTTGTTTGCAAGCCCCAGAATCGGCCCCCAAGGTAAGCACAAGTATTAGCACAACCAGATGCAAACCACTAGTTTCTTTTATTCTTATATCGGCGTCACGCGTTACGCACCCCGCGCCCTTCACCCTGCGTCCTTTTTACTCCTACCTTGGTCGTCACGACCGATCGTTGTTCGTCCGTGCTCGTTGGTAGGCTGTTCAACCATACTGCCGTTTGTTCCAATAATTCCTTGTATGCGCGTACATTACTTGTCTGTCCCTGTCGGCAGGATGCGGCTTCCACTAAAGCCGACTTTGCCTCTCCGATTTGCGATAGTAGCGTGTCAATTTGTTTCTCCGTGTCCGCCAAGGACGAGCACAGCTTTTCCAGCTCTGGTCCTTTTGGCAGTCCGAGCAACTCGCTCTCAAGATTCGCGGCTTGCCGGGAATGCGTCTTTACCTTCGCTTCGAGAGACTAGAAAGGGGGAAAAATTGAGCTGGTTAAATGGAACGTTTCAGAATTCGGCTGACTTGTGTAGCTAGATAGGGCGCCTAGGGCCTAGGCGCCCTAGGCCCTAATCCCTGATCAGTGGCGAGTGACATTGTCGAGACGCGTTCTCTCACCGTAATAGCCGATAGCATGGATTCTATGCTATCTTTTGGCAGGATGACTTGCTTCAAGTTTGTCACGCTCATCTTCAAGATCGTGAGGTGTTCTTGTATCTCCTGTAAAGTAGAGTCATGAATTTTAAGAGTGGCCAATCCTATTCTCCCAAGAGAACTCGTTAATCCGAACATCCCAATACATAGTCTTTTCACCCTTTGCACGCATGGAGACGCGCGATTCTACTTGTTGTACCGTAATTTAACTGCAATTTAAATGTAATTTAAATGTAATTTGGAAAATTAGAAAGAAGATTAGAGTGTTCGGCTGACAAAAGCTCTCTCGAGTCGGTGGATCATTCGAAATCGAAACGTGCACTCAGCGAACATCGGCTCAATACCATTCTCCTCTGGATTAATGTATTAGCTTTTTGCAGTCGGAAGGCAGGCACACTTGCAAAAAACTTTTTCGAAAAATAAAACTGACGGTACGTTATTAGGTCGTACGTTAGAAAGTTGTTCGTTCGGTGGATAAAATGCGTTGAGTAGAGAGAAAGAAGAACAAAGCGAAAGGTCCATGCAGCAATAATTATTCATAATTGTAGTGAGTCTGTGGTATGTTGTGTCCAATCCGTAGGTATCGCGTAATGTCAGTCTATTCCTAGTATACGGAGAATATGGTTGGATTCGAGAAATGATAATACATAGAAATAGGAAAATGTTGCCGCCAAGTGTAGCAGGACGCCGCAGGTTTAGGCGAGCAATACACACGTACTGCGTGCATACATGCGAAGTGAGCTTTCGAATGTAGTTGCGTGATGATTGATCGACACAGAGGTCCGATGGTTCCGATGATCGTGGTCGTGTGATAGTGCGTGGTAGAAGCGTAAAGGCAAGAGAGGAAAAAGCAGAGAGAAAAGAGGAGAAGAACCAAAGCTAGAAAATCAAAACAGCGAATACGAAAAATGCGAGCGAATAATGACAAGAACAAGAGCACAACAACATCAAGAACAAGGGCAATAGGCAACTTGAGATACAGACACACAGTCACGCCCGCGCGCACGAAACTGCACTGACAATGAGGCTGAACTTTTTCAGGAGTGCCCGGGGTGAGTAGGTGCAGCCGTGCGCGCAGCTACGTACACATCCACATCCACGCGTCTTTTTTCGTTTCGAGAGCTGTCTCAAACTCGGTATGGAAAAGATGGAGCATCGTGCCGTGGGTCGTGATCGCACCTTGGTCCTTCCTTCAATTCCTCGCTTCCCTTGGGCGTCGACGCACGTGGCTTCAGCCTCAGCCACGAAAGTCTCTTGATCTCTGGCTTGCCTCGGTGTGCTCCTCCTCTCTTCGAGCGATCCGGGAGTCTCTCTCTCTCTACCTAGATTTTTGTCGGGACTTGGTTTGGGATCTCCGTGGAAGAGGGATGTGACGGTGGAGCAAGTTGGAAGGGTAGCTCGGTCTTTGACCGGGTGGTAACTCGAGTGGCAACTAGGCCGGTAACTGTCTGGTGATGAGTGTACCTCACCGCACAGTCTTTGCTCGCGTTCGCTCGCTAACAGTGTACTGTTGTCGCTCGAACTTCCGATGCCCCCTGGTAAATCGGCGATCAATCGTTCGGTTCGCGGACTGCCCGTGAACGTGTTCGACCCCCCGCCGGTTGGCCCGGAGGAGCCTCCTCCTCCCGCTCCCGCTCCCCGAGAACCACTACCACCGGCCCCATCTCGATCTCCGCTTCGGTCCGAGTCGTCCGGTTCGACTTTTCCTATCGGTACTTGCTTCTGCATCGAACTCGACGCACGGCTTTCGAAGTGATCGCGTTCCGCGTCGTGATAAATCTGCTTATCCAGCCAGAAGCTGTGATCGCAGGAAAGCGTTTGTATCATTAACAGGGCGGGTACGTGTTGATTACGCTTCTCGGGACTGGCCATAATTACGTCGTCGTTGACGAAAAACTTTACCTCCTCTCGCACTTTCGTCGTTTCTAAAGGATCGCGAGATCCAGGTGGCAGGGGTTCCAGTGAAATCGGAATATTCTCGGGAATATTGTTAGTAAGGGTTCTCTCATCGACCGTCGCGCTTCTGTTTGTGCTATCGAGCACTTCCTCGGTTATGATCAGTGGTACCTCCGACGCATTTTCGGGGGGAACCACGTCGACGATTCGCGTCTGAACGATCTCCGCGTGTCTTTGAGTATTCCTATGCTTGACATTTTTTGCCTCAGCTCTGCTGAGCTCGATGTCGCCCTTGACGTCCTCGGTAGCCACATCCGAGACTGAGGCGTCTTTCTTTTCTGGTCTTTCGAGTGTTTGTTTTTTATCGAACTCGCAGGCTATTGAGACCAGAGGATCCCAGCGTTTATTTTGAGACCCCTGTTCCGCAGTTTTGTCTACTGCGTTTCCGTGATCCTTACACTTTGTCGCAGGCTCGATCGTCTCTTTAGTTTCGATATCCAACTTTTCCTTATGCGACAGCTCTTTGGAATCCGCTCTAGGCTGTGCTTCGGCTATGGTGCCACCACTCGTGACCGTAACTGTTTCGCTCTTCCGTGGTGTGTAATTTGCATCTTTGGTGCTTTCGCTCGTCGAGTCTATCCTTTCATTCCTTTGGTTCAATTTCATCTTGTTCTTTTGCTTCTTTCTCTGGGTCTTTGACAGCTTTTGCGTTCGATTAGACTTGGCCAGATCATTCGTCTCTTTTTCCTCAATTATTAATGTTTCTGGAGTGCTTTCCTTGGTATTGGAACTCTCCTCTTCATCTTTCTCTTGCTTCGACGGGTGCGCAATGAGTGGTTCTCCCGCATCATCGTCATCATCATCTTTCGTGGAAATGATTGATTTGTCAATTTCCTCGTCGTTGGCGACATTGACGAGAGAGGTGACGGGAGAGGTGACGGCGCGTTTTGCGTCATCTTTAGAGCTTACGGTTACGATTTTCGAGTGGTGCTCCTCGGACGTTTCTGCAAGGCGCTCCTTGGGCGGGTCTTCGGCCTCTTTCCTAGCATTGCGAGAACGCGATCTGGACCTGCGAGATTGCAATTCTCGCCGATTTACGAATTCCATAAATCCTTGTTCGCCCACTCGCGCCAGATCCTCAATGGGTGTTCGCGTTGGAACTTCCTCGACGAGTATTCGTAGAGGGGCTCGGATTTCGGTTCCCGCTTCCGCCTTCGGCTCGGCGGTTACTTCCAAATCCTTGGATGGACTTTTGGTTACTGTGGCAGACAAAGCGACTTGCGCGTAAGACTTTCCTGCCTCGTTAAGAGGATGCGCATCCCCCGCGGGTGATCTTCCATCGGATCCCAGAGAAGGATTGGGGGGTGTAGCGCAGGCCTCTTGTTCGATCTTGGCGCTTATTGGAATGGCTTCGTTGTCCACCAAAGTGCTCTTCTGCTGGCCCACCTTTACCTGATCTTGAGCGCTTTCTATTTTTTGCGACTGGGATGATTTCTTTTCTTTTGCCATTTTCTTTGACGGAGGCCCTTTGGTTTTGAAACTGGTCGAAACCTGACAAACGTCGGGTGTTGTTGTCGATCCGTCAGTACTGTCCTTCACCGCCTCTCCGCCGAGTTCCTTCACTTGGTGGTCTTGGGCAAGGGGGCCGCCGCACGCACACTCGTCGATCTGTCTCATCCCATTGGCGGTATCCGACTCCAACACCTTTTCTCCCTTGGATTCTCCCTTGGATTCTCCCTTGGATTCTCCCTTGGATTCTCCCTTGGATTCGGTCCTCGGCTTTGCCATCATCTCGCGTTTACTGTTCCCTTTGGCAAGATCGCTTCGACTCGATTTCAATTCTGCTTCGTGTGCTTCGTCTGACTTTTGCTTCCCTTTTACTTTCTTACCCTTCGGCTGCTTCGAGTTCCACTGGTGGCTCTCCTGTTTAATGTGAGCCGGCGGTTGCGACGAGCCTTGTTCCTTTTCGGTTGCTTCTACCGGCCCACTCGGCATTGGGTCAACAATGGGCGGAGCACCTTCGGTGTCTGTTTCTTTTAGTTGGGATTTTTCTTCCTCGATGATTGTGCTCTTAGTGCCGTTGGGAATCATCGTCGCCTCTGGCACTTGATCAGGAAGTACGAGGTTCTCTTTGGTTGGGGTGGGTATGGGAACCGCTGCTTCGACCACCGATATGACTCGTGCGTCGCGAACTTTCTTAGCATTGCACTTGGCCCAGTCGACTTCGTATTTGTGGAGGCTCACCATCGAGTAGGGAGGAGTTGGGATTTCCCCGAAAAGTGCGAGTTTCCGGGATTCCGCGACGACGGCCCCTTCGCGTCCACTCGACACCGCACTCTTTGTCACCTGTTCCCCGTTCGCTACAGAGACCGCTACCGAGACCGCTACCGTCGAATCGGACTTTCTCATGACCGATTCCTGGACGATTTTCTCGATACTCGCAGATCCGTCAGGTTCCGTCCAACTGGTGTGCCCCGGTGTGGGCAAGGGTTGGTCTTTGCTGATTTTCACTACTCTGTAGTTCTCGTGCAACTTGCGTTCCGCCTCGGCGTGCGCCGAATGATCCAGCTGACACAACTTGATCAAATCCTCGAAGACTGCTGGTCTCGGATTCCTATCCGTGGTAACCCCTTGATCGGCCACTTTTGCTCCGTTTCCCCGGAAACTTTCCCCTTTTTCGGAGGGCGAACTTTCGCGTCGCGTCGTCCGTCCCCGTCTATCCTGAACGCTACCGAACAATATTGGCTCGGCCGAATTGGCTAACTTGTCCGCTAAGCAAGCCATCGCGATATCGTTCAGCTCCGGAGACTCGCTTAAAATATCCGAGGACCTTTTTAGCGGAACGGAAGATGGGACAATTTCGCGAGAAATTCTCGCGTACCTGGCTGTTACGTTCGCCTCGACGCTCTCGGGACGGAGTGTTAGTAGTTCGACAGGGTTGGACGATTCTACAGTTTTGGGTAGGACAAAATTCTCAGAGGACCTTTCGGACTTTGCGAGCACTGCGGCGGATATATCGGGCAAGTCGGAAGGAGCTTGGCTCAACCTGGGAACACTCTGACCGGTCGTCGTGGTGGTTTTTCTCGTCGTTACCGGCGACCGGTCTGTCGGCGATTCTAGTCCAACAAACCCTTCTTCGGCTTTAGTCACGTCGTTGTCGGTAGTCAATCCGACGGGGATCCGATCCGGTTCTTGATTCTGGTCTGTTTCCACCGATGCCAGGGTATCGTCAACACCCCGGTCGGCGGGCCTCTCCTCGGTTCTTTGATCGGTCGATGTCGGTGGTTCTTTTGACTTATTTTTCGCGACTTGTTCCTCCGTAGTTATCGATTTCTCCAAATTCTCCTTAGCAATTGATTTACTACCGTCTTTTCCTTTAGAGTCCCCTTTCTTCTTGGTCTTTGGTGAATTTGGCCCATTAGGCGAGTTTTGCTCAGTTTCGGGAGTTTTAGACTCCGATCCGGACGACATACAATTATTATCCGAAGCCTTACTTTTATCGGGCGACCCATTCTTTTCAACCAAAGCTACTATTCTCTCCTTCGTCTCGATACTAGATTTATTTGATTTTCCCTTTTTTCCACCCTTGGATTGTTTCGGTTGCTTCGGCGGGTTTAATTCCTTACTTTTGCCAATTGCAAGTTTCTCTTCTTTGTCCTCGTCGTTTGATTGTCGATTCTGCTTCTCGGCGACGATCGGACAAGATGCAGTTTCCTTCCGAACTGTCGGACTGTCGCCGGTCTTTTTTGCGGTCAAGTTTAACGCGGGATTTTTGGTTACCGTTTGGGTTTTTGGTTTCCTGTCCAGAGTTTCCTTGAGCGAAGCCTTCCGCGGAGCATCTTTTGACTCTACCCTTTTATCGTCCAGTGGCAGAGTATTCGTTGTATCCTTTAATACGTCGATGGATCTGGATCTGGATCTGGATCTGGATCTGGATCTAGATCTGGATTTGGATTTCGATTTCGATTTGGATTCTTGCTTCTTTGCCTCTTCTTCCATAGGATTCTTTGGGATCTGATTTCCGGTAACATCGGTATTCGAGCCTCCGGTCTTTGATTTCTTTTTATTCTTCTTCTTTGAAGCCCGACTCCCCTGTTGTGGCTGGGGATCGGGATCGGGATCGGGATCGGAATCCGGATGGTGGCGGTGGCGTTGCTGCCGCTCTTGCTCCTTTTCATTCGATTCGATAGTTTCTTTGAACGCGTCCGATAGTCGACGCGATTCCTCTGGATTTGTCAGATTCGATGCACTTGCACTGTGATCCAGTCGAGTGGTGCACTTTTCCTGGTTCCGCGATTTTCCATTTTCCTTGATCCTGACATTCGCCTTGGGTGTATTCTCTTCCTTGCTTTTTCGCTCCCTCGAATTCTTCTTCCGCCTCTCCATTTCCTCGATCTCTTTTCTCGCCTTATCGATGTCATCGGTCTCTACGCGATTAGATTTTTTCTTGTTTTTCGGCTTTCGCTTCTTCTTTTGGACATTTTCTTCGTTTGCGTTCTCTTGCACCGCTTCGGACGGTTCGTCGTCCAGTCTAGATTCGGTGGGAGGGTCCCTTTTATTTGGTGGCGGAGAAACCACTTCCAAGTCTGCTTCCTCATCCGGTTTCGTACTGGCCGATGTTTCGTTAGCGTCCTGCTGCTTTCTTTGCCCTTTCTGGCGTTTGGACCCTTCTGGCGTTTTTTCCATTTTTCTTGCTTCCCGAGCCTTTTTGCAAGGTTCAGCGGCCTTCTGCGGCTGAGGCTTCTTCGTCTCGCGAGATTCTTTCTGCGGTACTATCGGCGCTCCTTGCATGGCTTCGCGTCTTACTTCTGCATCCGTTTTTGCTTCTGCTTCTACCTGTGGCTCGTTCTCCCGTGGTTGCAGATGTCGCGGTTGTAGCTGCGTCTCTCGCTTGACCGTGGTCGGTTCTCGATCCCGTGATTTACGTGAACGATCAACGGTGGTCTGACCAACGTTGAGCTTGCCAGTTGACGTTGACGCTGACGTTGACGCTGACGTTGCCGCTGACGTTGACGCTGACGTTGAAATGGTCATGGTCGTGGCTGACCGTGGGCTTAACCCCTGCGATACAATGCCAGCGTACGTTTGGCCTTTGCTCTCTCGATCTCTGCTCGATCGGTCGATGCTATCGGGTGGAACTTCCGAAGGAGGAAGCCCCAATGCCGCTAACGATCCACTCGACGGACGGTCGGTCTCGACATTTGGATCGGCCGGGGAGTCTTGCGTTGGAGGTTGCTCCGGAAGCTGCTGGTGATAGAGGCTCGGGTTCGCGAGAAAGTCCGTAGGGGGTGACATGTAACGTTGCACTGAATATTCGATCGGGGCATCGTATGGTGCGGTGGTTATGGCCTCGATCGGTTGTATTGGCTGGGGCGGAAGAGGGCCGGCGGTGGCCACGAAGCCGTAGTTTGATCTAATCGAGTACGGAATCGGTGGGCTCACGAATTGCACGAATGTTTGAACTTGTGGTTGCACGTACTCTTGCACATAGGTCTCCGGTACTGCTACTGGCACTGGTACTGGTATTGGTATTGGTAGTGGCGTGGGTGTGGGTGTGGGTGTCGGTTGCGACTCCGATATGCTTTCGGGCACACCCTCGTACTCGTATACTGCCGGCTCGTTCTCCATGGGCTCGGGCTCGACCCAGGTTTGCGTTGTGGAAGCTCCGTCTCTTTCATGCTCGCACTCGGCAATTTTACCATCGTTTTCCCGAGCTTCTTCTTCAAAGAATCCTGTCTGATGTACTGTCTGCGGAACTGGCTGTTTTGGTAGATTCTCGGTCGGTAGAACTTGTTTCTCGGTTGGCTCCACACCGAAGGTAGTGTGTGATGCGATAGGACTCGTGGGGGCTCCAGCGACCGCGCTACCCCGAAGCGCGTCCGCGTAGCTCGTCGATCCTCGCATCCATATTGGGCTAGGGGATCGGCCGTGTCTCCTTTCGGAAGTTGGTGCTGCCAAACTGTTTCTCAGAGCCGCCTCTTCTCCTCGTGGCTGTTGCTCCATGGTTTTCGCTCGTTGGTCGACGACTTCTATCAGAGGAATCGACGAGGTCTCCCTGCTTTCCAGCTCTTTGTCCGCGACCCCTTTCGGCTCTGATCTGCGGCCGTTCGGCGGTTGTCGGCTCGCATTCGAGGCTCGAACCCGCAACGAGTGTTGAGGCGACGGTCGCGGTGAGGTAGGAGTGGCGGTGGCCGTGATCGGCGCCGGTGACAGTGGTACAAGCGACGCCAGAGTCAGACTGCTCGGAGGAGCCTTGCCGAAGGATTCGTCCCGTTGGCTTCGGTAGGGGCTGGGACCTCTCGAACTCGGACTGGAACGACGGGCCGCGATGTCGGCGTACGAGGCCTGACCGAGGAGCCTGCCCATTGACTCAGGGGCTCGATAAGGGCTGTTGTCCGGCTCGACGTAGCACTGGTCGATCGTGGTTATCTTGGCCTGCAGGCTCTTGATCTGCTGCTTCGAACTCTCCATCTTTTGCTGCAGGCTCTGCATTATCCACCAGGGAGGGAGCAGCCAAGGCACAACAATGGAATACATATACGTCAATTTCTGGGAGTCCCACTTTGGCGTTAATATCGAGAAACGGGAAACGGGAAACGGGAAACGGGAAACGGGAAACGGGAAAATTCGTTCATAGAGATATCGTTTGATCCATTAGGATGACGCGTTTGGGGGACGATGCGGTTCAGGCTCAGCAGAGGCTCGTGCCGTGAATCGAAGCTCGTATGAACCGGGGGAGGGAGTGAGGGATCGCCGATGACGATGAATATCGATGAGTATTGGCATGAGTTATTGGATCGTTCTTTATTATTTATCCCCTTACTCTTACTGTTTCGGGACACAAGATCGCAACTGTTTGGCGAAGGAGCAACCCCAAAGAGCCTGGTGCGCGAAAAATAAAAGGAACGGGGGTGCCCCTTCGTTCCTGCTTACTTACAATTAAAAAGGCGAGGGCACTGTCACTAAATACTACGATATATTTAAGTACTTGATAGAAAGTCCACTAGAAAAATATTTGGAGACGTGAAAAAGGGCATGTCGTTCGGTTGGAATATTCGGCGCTCGCGTATAGAGTCTGCCAGAATAGATCGCACCGAACGTCCGAGACTAGATATGTACTCCTTCTCGAACGTGACTCTGCGATTCTTCGAGCGGTGGCATGGCATCAAAGCCCGAGTCACAATTCGAGAGATTCCGGATCGGGAGTTCCCCGTTGTGCGATAATTTTACACCTCTCTGCGCGCGCTTGGATCTTACTCTGTAGCGACTTGAGTCTTTCCTGGCATATCTGCGTTCGTACCAAAAACACGCCGAGCGAGCGAGCGAGCGAGCGAACGAACGAACGAACGACCGAACGAGTGTGCAAACGAAGCGTATACGTAGATTCATTGATTGACAGGACAGGTAAGAATGGATCAGGACAGACGATGGGCAGTGACACAAGATGATGTACATAATATGTTGAAAAGGCCAATTGAACCAAATGGTCACGCGTAAGAGAGAGCGAGAGAGAGAGAGAGAGAGAGAGAGAGAGAGAGAGAGAGAGAGAGAGAGACAATGGATGTTAAAGAGGAGCACGGGGAAAGGGTACGATAAACAAAATCTTGTAAATCAAATGATCGGTGTGGGCTCAAGGGTAAGAGCGGTGAAAAAAGGTAGTCAAGCGTTAAAGGGAGGAAATTCTGTGAGGATATTGAGTGATTGAGTTGCGTGGCTGCATTCCTCTTTCTCGTGTTTAATCGCACTTTGGGCGGTGTCGTTCGATTGTTCTGCGTACCTTCTTCTTAATTTTTGACTGTGCCCCACAGCAATCTGAGAAGAGTCTACCAGTAGGAATAAATAAAGCCTACGTGATCGAATGAATCTATGAATCTAACGCGATACGCGTTACAGCCTATGTGCTTGGGTGTGCGCGAACAACTATTCAGTGTTGAGCAAAGGGATGTGACTTAGACACAGACAAGCAAAGTGAAGTGAACGAGTAAACTCTACGAGAGACGAAAGTGGATACGTTTAGTGTCGTTGGAGTAAGGTCGCCGTGAAACTTACGGTTAAACGTAAATGTGCGTGACTCTAGAGTACGTGTAGAGTAGACGTTTGATTTTGCACATATCGTAAGTGTAAAAAGAAACTGAACAACACTTTAGTTAAGACTAGTTAGAGCATGATACCAACCAGCACCGTGTAAGGGATCTACCACCACGATGAGTACGTGAAACGCGAGAAAGTCAGGGTGTGTAGCCTATTGATGAGGATGCGTATGCGTACTGCGTTTTGCAGTACGTGTACGAAAGGCATTCCATGGAAGGGGATGGATACTTGGGTTAGTTGGGTGGATGGTGAGTCGTATTTAGTACAGCTCGGTCGGCGGTTAATCGCTAATTGATAATTGTTAATTGTTAATTGTTAATTGTTAATCGTTAGTCGAAAGCCCGTGGCAGACTATTGCATTTGGTAAGAGGACAAGCTTGCTGTCGAGAGGTGAACTAACGCGTACGTGGGGAAAGTAGATATTTAGAGATATTTGAAAGGGTTTGGCGACTTTGTTGAACGGGTGCTTGCGATTAGGACTGTGATTACTATTATGGGCAGTTTTGACGCGGGTAGGGAATCGGCGCGCGCGATATAAACGCGATATAAACGCGATATAAAGCGCTCGCACAATAGACGCAAGATATCTTGGTGGTGGTCTTGAGTTGGTATCGAGCGAATGCAAAAATCAACTTGCTGCATTTGCGCATTGTGCAGGTGAGACAAAGAAAGAGAAAGAGAGAGAGAGAGAGAGCGACAGAGATAGTGGTAGATACAGAGACGTAAAGGGACGAGATGTCGTAACCTACCTGTTGCTCCTGCGTTGTATTCTCCGTATCGCTAGAGAGATACGTTGGACTCAGCATGACCCGTAGCTGCTGTTCTGCTTCGATGATCTGTTGTTTGAAGCTATGTATTTCCTAAAATGGTATTCAAAGTTGGAGCAAAAGGGCGAAGCAACGAAAAGTCTGGCCGTGTTTACGAGGGGCCGGCCGCACGTGTTCCTAACCTGTTGGTACTGATCGATCTGAGCTAAAGAACTCTCCAGGGAGGTAGTCTGTTCTTTGACTTCGCCGTGTAGTCGGTCCAACTCGGCGATAAGCTCGCCGGCGTCTTCACCGATCCGACTGTCATCGCCGATTCCCGACTTAAAGTGCACCTGGAGTTTTTCCATCGACAAACTGATCTTTCTCTTTTGTATCGCAATGTCGCCGAGCATCTTTTCCCGCGAGCTGTGCAAATCGCGGAGCGGCTTCTTCTTGTTTTGCGGTGATTCCAAATTTTGTTTTGCCTTCTCTATCCACGTGGCGACGTCCTTCATTTTGCGTTTGCACTGCTCCCACTCCTCGTTGGTCTCTTGTAGCAGAGAATTCTGAAACGCACAATAGCCGAGCCAATGCATCGAGCGACGGCATCGAGCGAGCAACCAAAAGGAAAGATGAACGAACCGTTTCCATCAGTTGAGACTCGATACAAGTTTTCGCCTCCCTCACTTCTGCCAGTCTATCAGGAAGATCGTCGACGCTGCATACCTGACCGATAGCTTGGAGCTCTTTGTCCATGTCGCTAATGTGTCTAGTGATCTGCTTGCAAGATTTGGCGGCTGTCTGCAGGGCCACGAACGAGAGGAAGAGAGAAAGAGAGAAAGGGAGAGTGAGTGAGTGAGTGAGTGAGTGAGCGCGAATCAGCGGGAGAATCCGCGAAAACTTGATCGCCAACATACCGAGTATTCGTGCCATTTCTGTCTAATTTGCTCGAGCGTGCTCAGCTTGAGCGGTTCCGAGAGAAACTGTCGCTTCTCCTCGTTCCAGGCCTTCACCGTCTCGTAGAGGGTGAGGAATTTTTGCCAGGCGTCCATGGCCTCGGATGCTGCCTGCCTCTTCTCGTCCAAGAAGCTTCTCAGCTTGCTCAACTGTTCGGTCAGATCGTTGATCGTGGTGGCGATCAGTTGCTTCTCGTTTTCGTCCGTCGTGTTTTCGGCAATAGTATGGCCATTCTTGGTCAGTCGTTCGAGCTTGTCGTTGATCGCGGCCAGCTCCTCTTGGATTCGCTTGAGTTCTTCCTTGAAGGAGTCTGGCCTCGTCGATCTGTCCTGCACTTTGAGTTCCGCCTGACGGATCCACGCCTGAACCTCGTCGAGGTCGGCCGTGTAGTCCGACCTGACGGTCCTCGCGCGCTTCTGTTCCCGCTGTTTCTCCTCCATCACTTGTGCACTGGCGTCCGCGCAAAGTTCGAGGCTCGTCAACTGCTGACTCAGATCACTCGGGATAAGCTGCTGGCTAGCCTGGTACCGCGCCTTCGTGTTTCCGGAGAAGGCTTTTGCCGAGGCCAGGAGGGCCTCCAGTCGCGAGGCAACCTTCCCAAGTTCCTCCTCCGCCGCGTCCTGATCCCGTCCGAAGACGTAGAGGCCGGCGGCCTGCTCCCGCGCCTCGTTCAGTTCCTGCCTCAGGCGTTCGATTTCCTGCTCCGCCGATTCCAACACCTCCAATTCCTCGTTAGTTTTCTCCGATCTCGATCGCAGTGCCTCGATCAGCCTGCAAAGACCGTTTCGTGAAGCGGAACCTGCCGTTTTGGGTGGTTCCTTGACCGCGGCCTTGTACCGGGAATTTTCCTCAACTGACCGATACAATAAGAATATGCTCAAGGTTCGGAGAAAGCAAGGAGCGATGTACCACGCTGTGCCACGCCGGCACGAGCCGCGGATCTTTGACAACTGTCCCCGCGAATCGGATCCCGACGCTTTGCCTCTGGAACGGCATTAGCTATAGCCACAAAATGGCCATGTACGCTTAGGCGCATGCCCACGTGCCACGAGTTGCTTGGCATCCCTCTTGCTTTTCGGTCAGGAGCAGAAATAGATTCTGCGTTTGTCGGCTAGCAAAGAGTTTCCAATAATTTGTGCCAAACGGTACGTGCATATGCGCGTGGACTGCGAGAGAGTGCGAGAGAGTCCGAGAGAGTCGAACCGTTTGAAAAAGTCGAGGTCACGGGCTAAAAAATTAAAGCCGAACCGATTGGAGCTGGATTGAGAAGAACAGCCCGAGTCGGATGTCGCGGAACCGATTTAGAATCGGAAATGCGTGTCGTGTCGTGTCGTGTCGTGTCGTGTCGTGTCGTGTCGTGTCCTGTCCTCTCCTCTCCTGTCGTAGCTGGCTTCATTCCAGACGCAGCGAACAACGCTGTCGAGCTAAAAGTAGACGGACCATCGCGGATAACGCTTACACCGAGCAGACTAGGAGCATGACGACCCCTCTCAACGAGGCTCGATTCTACCGAGAAAAATTCACCCGGAATTTCAGCCTTCCTCGACTGATCAAATTTGACCACGTATCTTATTTGTTATTTTGCGGTGCGCGTAGAGTAACACTGCTACTTTGACTTTCCCAATTACTGAAATAGTCGCGTTACACGCACGACGTTTCTCATCTTGGGACGAGGAGTACCGAAAATAGCAAGGAATGATTCATCGAGGAACTCGGAAACACCGGTACAGCGTGGCGTGATGCGACGCGACTAATAGCGTCCGGATGTTACGTTATACATGCATGTATTACGCTACCTTACGATATGTTACGTCCTGCGATTCGAAAAACGTCATCTCACTTATTTCTGGCGTTTGCGAAAACGGTGATGTCATTGGCCGATCGTCAAGTACGCACGAACACATTTCGTTGATGGCGGTCGCGGGAGTAAGGAGACAAGCAAGGATTTTGCAGTGCCAATGCCAGCTTTCGTTGAAGCGCGATGATATCATCGATGTTAATATCGGATTGCGTTTACTCGTTAGGTAGCAAAGTTTTTATGCCGGATCGGTCAAGTACGAGACGCGGTACACCTTGGAATTTTTCTTTTGCCCAAGCATCTGATCGAATCTGATCTTCCGGTAAGCCGGGCCACGTGGACGGTTGACCTTTCTAACAAAGCCGAATAATCGATCGACTGGTGTGGTCCGGCACGGCACGGCACGGCACCCTCTTTTACTTGGTAGCCTACCTCTGATTGTCAGAATCTCAAGTCCGAGACGGCGTAAGGGGCGGATCGATCGACTCCTGGAGAAATTGATCGATCGCGCAAGAAGTTGTCGCGTCGTCTTGACGGAGTGGCGGCGCGGTACCGTCAAGCTAAGCACAGCAGCTGGTGCAAGCAGTGGCGGGTTCGCGGTTCGAAACGTTAATAGTGGATCGTCATGCCGTTCGCTTTGAATTTTCGACTACTCGGTTCGGTTGACGCATGCGGCCTGTCGCGTGCAGCTAACCGAACTAAGAATAATCCACCCCTCTGCCACTTTGGCACTCTGGCCCCCGTGTCGTCACGCCATTCCTCGTTCTACCTTACAAACGATTCTTCTCATTGTGAGTCTCCTTTCGGTTTTTCTTGCCCTTTCTCACTCTACAAAATATATAACGAATCCGAATCCGAATCCGAATCCGAATCCTGAATCCTGAATCCTGAATCCTGAATCCCAATCCCAGTCCGTTTCAGTTTTTTCCCTTCCCGTTGGTATCCCACTAGCAAGTTAGTCTTGGCGTACTCAATTTGAGAATTCAAGGGGTAAAGAACCTAGAACGACGTAATCGCAATCACCGAACTCGCCATCGCCTCGCGTCAGTCTCGCGCCGCGTACCAATGCCGACTACTACTACTGTACTTTGCTGCCTTGCTACGTCGCTCCTCGTTGACCGGTTTCGCTCTCGGTTCGAATCATTAATCGATGACTACGGCAGCAATCATTGATTCGCTTCTGCTCGGCCCTCTCTTCTCCAGGAAATCTATATTTAGTCGTGAATTCGATTGGCCACTGGAACTCGTGCCGTAGGAAGGTGTTCGTTTGAAGCGCGTTTCCGAAACTTTTATCCTCTTGCCCCGTCCTATCTGACTAGACAACCGTTGCACCGTACCGTACCATCTCATCACGTTCTTCCCATCGACCATCGATAAGCGGTAAAATCAATGAGAAAGGTTAAACCCAATTAGCTCCTTCGGAGTAGTCGAAAAAAGTTATGACAGTTGTTTCGCTGCTCAGCGCCGGACACGAATGTTTAAGCAAACCTACTTACGCGTACTTTGCGTGTAGAGATTTTTCCGCTGATCGGGGAAATCGATTTGTTCGAAAATGCAGAATCAATTGAATAAGGTGTCTAGGCCCATGTCAGTTTCCGTCCGGTGCAACTCTCTGCGTTTGCAGCCCAAACGTTATAGCGTATCGAAGGCCGTCGACTTTTTAGTCGATGACACATATTATTCATAATTAATTAGATTGACACTTCCACGCTCCTCTCGCGAGTCGTCATCCTCGAGTTGACACGCAGGTAGTACTATGGACGTGTATGGTGCACAATAGTACAGAGTTACGTATCTTGCACTCGTTGTCAGCGATATTTTTGGTGGATTGGATCATCGGTGAAAAGACCCCGTTAGGGAGTTCTCAATGTAAGAACGCAACCGCCGAATTGACGATGTTGCGAATCTTATTCTTAGAATGAGGCGGAAAAAATGAAATCATAATTTGTATAAGACTACTGTTGTCCGAGTATTTGGCTACTCGACAACATGGCCTGAAATCGAATCGCCAGACATGTAAACGACAGAGCAAGTAAATTCGTATGTATTACTGTCGAAAAGAGGAAGGCAATGTGCGAAAGCGTCAACATGAGTCTTGCATGCACATGCCCCGCACTTGGGGCGAACTTGGCCTGAATTTGCCGATCGTACCCCGTTGATTGGCTACACTTATTTGCCCATTCTTTCTCCCGAAAGTCATTCTCGAGAGAGAGTACTTTGGGGAAGGGCCTGAACCGTTTGTCGGACTAGTGCCGCACACAACACAGGGGAGAAAGAAGAAGAAAAAAAACAAAGAAAAAGAGAAGACAGAAAGAACAAACAGAAAAGCTGGGGGATTTGTCACTCACGATTTGCTCGAGTTGCGCAAACTTGTCAGACGAATGGTGTACTTTTGCATTGGTTCCTCTGCAATTTCCTGGAGATACTGGTAGACTGGGATGGAAGCGGATTCGGTGTCGTCGATCATCGTCTCCAGCTTCTCCGCTTCGGCGAGCAAGTCCTATGTAGGGAAATTGGGAGGGGAGGGGAGGGGAAAAAAATGATTTGTTACTTGTGCCGGGCCGGAAAAAGCTAGTCGAGCTGCGCGAAGTATTTGTGGAGCGTATCGCATACTTACGTGGATAGATTTAATTGTGTCGTGTAATTGCGACTTGGATCGCACGAGCGGGTCGATCAGCTTGGCTTTCTCCTCGATCGCGTTGAGTTTTGCATCGGCTTGCGACCATTTCGCCTCCATGTCTTCCCACTCGGCCGCGATACTCGCGAGCATGTGCTCCCGATCGTGCAGATCCGAGACGAGATCCTTCCACTCGGCGTCGATCTTGGCAAGTTGTCGTTCTATCGCCGCCCTGTTGGCTGCGTCGGCCATCCCGAGCACCTCGTTTCCGCGATCCTGCAGGAGGTCCAACTCGGTTTGCTGATTCTGCAAGAGAAACGTGTCGAGAAACGTCGCGTGTACAGTGCATGGCGGATACTGGTGCAATCAACAATGCACACGTACCCGCAGATCGTTGAGGATGTGAGTGATTTTCTGAATGTTCATTTGTAGTCCGGCCAAGGTAGTGGCGGGCTCGTCGATAATCTTGTTCCTCGCAAGGATTGCGCGAACCCGATCAGCACTGTGGACGTAATCTTTCCAAGTGGTGGCAGCCTGTTCCAACCGAGCCCGACAGGACTTTGCGCTGTTGAGAGTGTTTTTCAGCAGTTGAGTGTGCTGTTGCTGCTGGGCTTGGAACTCTTCCTTGTCGGAGGCGTCCAGCGACGACGAGATTTTGTCGGCCGCCTGCTGAATTTGCAGCGACACCAGCTCTCGAATGTTTGCCGCAGTGCCAAAGTAGGTCTGTCAAAGGAGAATGCGCGGGTTATATTACATAAATCGGGGGGATGGGTGGTCGTTGGCTCGTTTACCTTGTGCTCTTCGAGATCGGTGAGGATATTCTCGAGATCGAAGCCATCCTTGTCGCTCTCGAGTCGGACGTTTGCCTCGTTGACCCAGTCGTTGAGTTTGTCCGTAAGGGCAGCATACTCCACCCTAAATTTCATGTTTTCGTCGAGGTAATTGCCCCGCTGCTCGATCTCTCCCGGCAGCGATGCGACCAAGGACATTGCCTCACTGAGCATTTGTCTCAGCGATCCGGGCATCCCTTCCTCGTGGGGTATCGACTTTTTCAGATCGTTGATGCGCTCGAGGTACTCGTTGACCGTTTCGCGGAGCTTTCGATGCTCGGTCAGTTCGGCCTGAACGCTGCTGGCCTCGGGCTTCAGGAGGGGTCGGTACTTGACTTGGCTCTCCTTGTCGTGGAGATGGGTGAGAATGTCGGCAAGTTCGCTCGCGAGTCTCTTGTGCTCGGCCGCCGCGACTTCGTGCTGCTCTTTCTGTGCCTCGACCGCGCGTCTCAATCCTTGGAGCTGTTGCTTCAAAGATTGCAGTTGCTCGGTGATGTGGTTCTTGTCGGTGCTCGAGCCATCGGCGGCGATCTGTCGACCCTTGTCCTCCGCGGTCGCGAGAGTCGCCTCGGACTCTTGAATCTTGAGGATCGCGCTATCGTACCTGCATTGGGGCGAAGAACCAAGCGACATGAGCGACTCGTTCCAAATTGTACAATAGATACCCAATAGGGATTTTTACTTACTTGTTGATCTTTTCCTCGCTCGTGAGGCCGCTGCTCTCAATCTCCTGGATAATCTCCGTGTACTTGGCGATGAAGGTGGCGATCGTGGTGATCAGAGCGAGGTACTGCTGGCGCAGAAGCAGCAGTTGCCGAAGCTTTGCGATCTGTGCCTCGATGCTTCTGATGAGATCGTCCTGTTGCGCCCCCACGTCCTTGAGCTCGGCCACGTTGACGGACTGCAAATCCGAGAGCCTGGCCTTATTGTCCTTGAGGTCGTCGAGAATTCGCTCGTAGGCCTCGAGCATCGCCTGCACGTCCTCGGCGTGGACCCCGATCGGCTTGTTCAGCTCGTGGAGCTCCTTCTGAACATCGGATATGTGCTGGACGGCGTCGGCCAAGCGGGCGAGCGATTCCTCCGCCTCGGCGATGCTCTTTTGCAGCGTCTCCGCGTTCTCGTCGATGATCTTGGCCACTTTGCCGTGCGCCTCGGTCAACGCGTTCATCTGCTCGTTCAGTTCCGCCTTGTCCGCGGGGCTGACCGTCGATAGGATTGACTTTCCTTGCTGGAGAATCTTGTCGATGTCGGTCGCGTAATCCTTGGCCTCCTTCTTGAGACGATCGTACTGCGAATGGAGGCAAGAGATTGGGTGCGATGAGCGAAATATACATATACATACGGAGGTACGTATGGAACGGGTGCAAGGATTGGGGGAATTACCTTGGCAAGCTGCTCCTTCAGAATGTCGACGCTCGAGGTGCGAATGTCTGCGGAGGTGGCGACTTGTGCCTCGCTGATCCATCGTTGACACTTGCCCATCTCGCTCTCGAAGGATTTGCGCCCTTGCAAGAGATCCGCAAGGGCTTCCTCCTTCTCCTTGGCCTCGCTCTTGAGCTTCTCGTACTCATCGGCGAGCTCGTCCAACGTTGCCTCGAGCCTCGCGCGATCCTCGGTGTCGCAGTCCTTGAGCATGCCGTGACCCTGCCTCAAAATCTCCTTGAGCTCCTTCTCGCCGAAGGACTCGACGTCGGTCTGAAGCTCGCCATGCTGCGCAATGTCCCGCTGCACCTTGGCCGCCTTCAGCGGCAGATAGCCGGTCAACTTTTTCAGGTTGTTCCCCTTGGTCTTGATCCAATCGCGGGCCCGCTCGAGCTCGGTCTCAAAGTTGCGCCGGGCTTCCAGGGCAGCGGTACCGGCTGAGATGGCCTCGGTCAAAATGGCGCAGAGTTCAACTTGCTCGCCGCGCAGGCTCTTGGCCTCATTCTCGAGTTGCTGCTGCTCGCTGGCCTCGAGTTCGTTCTGCATGTTTCGAACCCGATCCTCCAGGTGACCGATCATCGCTTGTTTCGCTGTCGCGTCCTTCAGCATTGCCTAAGTAGGAAAGAGTAGAAATGTACAAGACCCTTTCGATACACGTGCGTGCGTGCGTGCGTGCGTGCGTGCGTGCGTGCGTGCGAGCTTACCTTTAGTGCGAGGAGCTTCTCTTCGGCTTGCTTGCTCTCGTAGCCGAGGGGCTCCGAGAGTTGTGCCTGCTGCCGTTTCACTTGTATCGAGTCGCGATTGTCGTTGATCTCTTGTCTGGTGCATTGGATTCCTTGGGAGGTCGTATCGAGAACCTGCGCCTTCCTCTGCAGCTTCTTTTGCGTGTCGTTGTAGCGTCTCTCGAGGCCGCGAGTCTGTTCCTCGATTTGCTCCGACTCGAGGTTGTTGACCGCGTCCCTCACCTGCTCCCCGAGCTTCTTCGCCTCGTTCAGTCGTCCGGGTCCCTGGGACTCGAACTCGCCAATCAGTTCCGCCGCCTTCAATATTTTCTGCTCGATCGTCAGACCGCAACCCTTCTCGATCGCATCGGCCTTCTTCGAGAGGTCCTCGAGCCATGCCTGTACCGCTTGCAGTTGCGATCTCTGCCTCTGGATGAGATCTTGCACGTTACGTTTGCCGAGAATCGCCTCGGTCAAGTCGGTCTCCAGCTTGTCGAGATCCTCCTCGAGATCGTGCTCGTCGTCGCGCAGGTAGAGTTCGGTCTGCAGGGAGGTCCGATGCCCGGCTATTTGCTCGAGAATCTCGTTCATCGCCTGGAGTTCGGCTTGGGCGGCTTCGGCTCGCAACTTTGCCGGTTTCGATTTCCACTCGGCAATCTGAATTTGCTGCTCCTTGATCCAATTTCGGAGTTTCTCTTTCCTTCGCGACTGCTCCTCGAGGTCGGTGAGCGTGTTCCCGAGCTCGGTCAAGTGAGATTGCACCTGTGGGAGGAACGTGTGTCGTTAGATATAGATGTGACAAAACGGACGAACAAATCCGTGCCGCTTCTTACCTGATCGATCAGATCGTCGAGCCGCTCGCGAACCTCCGTTTCCCTCGGCGGTGGTTGCACCAACTTTGCCGCGTTGAGGCCACCCTCGGGCTGTGAGAGGCACGCTGCCGCAGGTTCGCAAGCCTGGATGGCCACGGTCAGACGCGTTCTTTCACCCTGCAACTTGTTGACGAGGGCCCCAATTTTCTCGTACTTGCCTTTCGCTGCTTCCAGCGTGTCGCTCGGTTCCTGGGACTCTCGCGCGAATTCTGCCCCGTACAGTTCCAAGTTCTTCGCGATACTCTCGAGAACGCTCTCGTACTCGTGGAACTTGAGAAGACACTCGGACAGTCGTTTCTTGTTCTGGGTCGCATTGTCCAAGAGCGAGTCGTAGCTACTCTGAACGTTGGTCAGTTGTTCCTCGATCGCGATCTTGACGGCGGGACTCGCTTCGACGTAACGATCGATTTGCCCCTGGCCCTTGGCACAGAGATCGGTCAAGACGGTCTTGTAATTGTCGATTTTCGAGAGCAACAAGCTCAATTCCTCGATCTGAGCCATCGCCTGCTCCTTGCTGACGACCGAGACGGCATTGTGGTTCATGACTTCCATGGAGGTTTGCAGTATCCACTTGCCGGTTTCCTGGAGCGCGGTGTGGTACGCGTTGTGCTCGCGAATCTCCTCCTCGATTTGCTCGATCCTCTGGTCGACGGACGCGCACAGCTCAAGCCATCTCTGATGCAAGGCCCGCGGCAGCTCCATCAGATTGTTTCCCGGCGGGGCAATTTCGGAGAGATCGTTCGTATCGCTCGACAATTGGTCGACGTCTTCCTTCTTCGCGGCCACCTCTTCCCGAAGGTGCTTCAGCCTCTCGAGCTTGGCCCTCGCGTCGGCAATCTCGGCGGCCCTCCTGTCGGCAGCTGGCCCGCTCACGGCCGCCACGGCCGCATCGAGCCATTCCCGCAGCTTCTTGCTCGCTTCGTCGTAATCTTCCCAGCGCGAGAGTCGGGACTTTAATTTCCCGCGCACCGTGTTCAACGAGAGATTCAGTTCCTCCCACTGAGCCTGGATCTTGGCCATTTCCGATTGCAATCCGTCCTGCTGCTCTTCGAGGGCCCGGTCGATCGCCCTCGCGAACGCGCCCTGAAGCTTCGTCAGCAAATGCTGACCCTCGGTCATTCGCGTCGCGACGATCTAGGAGATCGAGGAGAGAAAAGACGAGGGTAATCGGTAATCGGTAATCGGTAATCGATAATCGGCCAGCGGCTAGCCGCTTCGACGAGACGAGAGAAGGGAAAAGTCAACGAGTTTGTATGTAGAATGTAGGGTGGTACTTACCCGGGTCGTTTCCAATTGGTCTTTCAGTCGCTCCACCGTACCGACCCCGTTGCAATCCTCGAGGGATCCGTGGGCGATGCGTAGCCACTCTTCCATTTCTTTCTTCGCGTTGATAAATTCCCTGTGATCCGAAAGATTCTTTTCCACTCTCGAGACGAGTCCCTGAATGTCGGTGAGCAAAGCCGTGTACGCCGACTGCAACTGCACTGTTCGCTCACGTGCCCAGCTACACGCGCTTAGCTCGAGGAGCGCTTCGCACTTGTCGTTGATGTCCTCGAAGAGCGGCTTTTGTTCGAGCGCCTCGTCGAGCAGGCGCTTGCAGCGTGCTAGGTCTTCGGGACTTTTGTTTTCCTGCGATTGTTCGTGAGCGAGCTTCTTTTGGAAATGCTCGATCCATTGGAAGATGCGCTCGAGAGCGTCGCCAAATTGATTCCAGCTCGCGATGCAATCCTCGAGGGTGCGTTGGGAGTGTTGGCACTGTTCCTGCAGAGATTTCCAGTTGGCGCGCAATTGTTTCACGTCTCGCTTTATCGCCTCCTGGCCCTCGGCGTCGGTGCTTTTCGTGACGGCGTCGCTCAATTGTATCGCCTGCGAGATGAGCGCCTCGCCCTTCGGCAACCACTCAATTATCTCCTTGATTCTTCTCTCCCGCTCGACGATGCGCTCCTTTTCGCCGTGCGTGTCGCAATGCTGCTGCAGCTCGATCTTTGTCTGGCGCAGCCAATCTTCCGCCTCGTTTTGAGCCTGCTGGAACTTGTCGTGTTCGGTCACCTGTGTCTCCAAGCTCTGAAAAATCGAAAGGCAAAGAGCGGGATCAATGAAAGTCGGGATCAATCGGGATCAATCGGGCTCGTTGATACTCACGCGAATTTTCTCCCCGATCAGTCTGCTCAATTCGACGTACTTGAGAATGGTCGACTGATACGGATCGGCCGGAATAGTAGAGTCTTCGGCGAGACGGCCTCGGAGCCGCTCGACCGTTTCCCCGTGGGCCAAGACGTCCCGCTGCACGGTCTTGTACTTTTCGAGAACGGCACGCTTCTCGCTTAGATCGTTCCGATACATCTCGCCCGGCTGGATCTTGCTCTCGACCTCCTCGATCCAATCCATCGTCAGCCGCTGGATCTTGTTCAGTTCTTCGAGGGTGGCCGCCCGTGCCGACAGCCTCTGCCTCGCTTCCTCGACGTTCAGCAGCAATCTCTCAAACTCCAACTTGAGATTCTCCGTGTCCTCTTGGATCTTTGCCGCCCCGTTCTGCTCGGTGTTCATGATGACCTTTTCCTTCAGTTCGAGCGCGTACCGCAGCTTGTTCTGACCTTGCTCCAGGCTCTGGCGTATCGTTTTGCAGCTATGCAATTTATTGTTGACTTCGGTCAAGCTGCTGGGAATTTGCTTGCACTCTCCGAGTTTATCTCGGGTCCGATCGATCCAGTCCTGGCACTCTTGATACAATGTATTGTGCTGCTGGTGTTCCTAAGTATGCGCACATTAACACAGATACATGTAGATACAGGATGTACGTATGTAGGGTGGTCTGAGGATCTTTACGAAATTGCAATAGGTATGCAAGGTTAGGAGGGAGGTAAGTTTGTAAGTTTGCACTTACTTGATAGTGGAGTTCGAGCCGCCGCATAACTTCTTTCGCCAGTGACAAAAGGGCATTGTATTTGGTGGTCAGATGGGTAATGGCGTTGGAGATTCTCGTGTCGGCGCACGTTTCCAGCAAGACTTGAGCCTTCATGTTGAGGCGATCGAGCTCCTTCTGCCAGTCGAAGAGAGTCTGCAAGTGTATCTGAAATTGCTCGAGTACGTTCTTCTTCTCCTCCAAGCTATCCTGCAGTTTGTTGAACGACTGGACCAGCTGTTCGGTTTGGGTGAGCCACTCGGTAGCCTCGGCAAACTGGTCCTCGTATTCCGTCCACTTGACGATTCCAAGCTCGAGCAGCGTTTTCGTGCCGTTGAGCGAGTCTCTGAAAGTAAGGACGATCGAGAATTCGAGAATTAGACTAGCTGTATTAGAGTAGCTACATGGGCACGGTATTCTCTCTATGCCTGTAGTGTTGGCGAGCCTACTCACACGTAGCTGTCGTATTCCTCCTGCAGTAGGGCCACTTCTTCCTCGATAATCTCCTTGTCCTCCTCGTCGGCGATTTGGCAAGCCGCGTTGCCCTTTTCCAAGGCTTGCTCGAGCTTCCTCTGACCCTCGGGGAGCTCGCTCTCGAGAACCTTCAATTGGGTGATCTTGTTGGCGAGCGACTCCTTGTCGCCGGTCGGCTCGGAGCACTTGCCGAGTCTCTCCTTGGCGGCGCGGATCCACTGGACAAACTCATTGCCGGTGTCGATGAACGCCTGGTGCTGCTCGACCGTTTCCTTTTGCCGCTCGTAGAGTTCGCGCGCGTGCTTGCTCAGGGTCTCGTACTTGATCGAGATCTCGGTGGCCGGCGTGGCCTGGCGCAGGTCCCCGGCCTTGGTCGCGACCGACTGGATCATCGGCTCGAACGCGACAATGTCCTGAACGATGCTGTTCGTTTGCCTCAAGTTTGCCTTCCTCTCGCCGATGGCGAGCGAGCTCAGCCCGGCCAGACCCTTTCGCGCCTTCGAGACCTTTTGCTCGCAGACCTGCTGGAGCTTGGCCTCGCGATCGCTTATCCACTGTTGGAGCTGCGAGTAGGAGGAACTGTAGTCGGCCCACTGCAGTAGGCTCGTTTCGAGGTGGACCTTGGTCGTCGAGATCTTCTTGACCAGACGCTCCCAGTCGTTCTGCAGGGCCTTGAGCTGCGCGTTGATCTCCTCGCGACCGTCCGAGCGGGTGTTGCGCAGCACCTTTTCGCCGCAGTTGACGGTCAGGTGGACCAAGTTCTGGCCCTCCTCCCGCCTCTTGAGCAGCTCCTGGATCTTCTCGAGCCTACCCTCGAGGTCCTCTCGGCTGCTGGTGGACGCGGCCTCGGTGCCTTTGCGAACCGTCAGCCTCGCGTTCTCGATCCAGTCGCGGGTCTTGCCGAGATTCGTCTCGTACTCCTGGTGCTGCGCCAGATTCGTCTCGACCTTGTTCAGCACGTCCTTGGCGAGATTCACCTGGACTTGGTAGCGCGAGTTCAAGTGTCGCAATTGGTTGTTGATGTAGGTGTCCAAATGAGTCGTGAGGAGGGATGAGGCCGTCTTGTTGAACCGATCGAGCTGCTCCTGCCCCTTGAGCAGCTCCTGCAGGATCTTTTTCACTTCCCGCACTTGCTTCTCCTTTTCCGTCGCGTTGGCCAGTAGTGCGTTCTTCTGGGCCTTGATCAGGATGTCGTACTGTTGCAGCCAGTCGCAGAGTCTCTCGTACTCATCCTTGTAATCGCGCCACTGGCTCACCGTTTCCTCCAGCTTGTCCTTTTGTCGTTGAATCTCTGTAATGGCGGAAAACGAGGCAAGTTAGGGAAAAGAGTGGGTTGTGTGTGCGCGCGCGCGCGCCCACTTGGCCCCTTCGCGTCTTACCTTTGAACAGCTCCTCGAAGCTCTCGGTGAGCGCGCGAACGTCGTTTCCAATTAGCTCCTGGCCCTGGGGACTCGTGCTCGCGCACACCACTTTGCCGGTATGCTGGAGATGCTCGATCAAGAGTTCGCCTTGGGCCTTCTTGTTTAGCAGGCTCTCGAGGGGCGCGACCGCATTCTCGATCGCCAGTTTGTCGCTGAGGGCACGTTGCTTCGCTATCGAGGGAATCTTTTCGCGGGCTCGACTCAACCAATTGATGATGTCGTCGTGGGCCTCCTTGTAGAGCCGGTGATCCTTGTATTGCTCCTCGCGCTCGGCCAGCAGGGACTTGATCCTCTCGAAGAGCGCGTCGAATCGGCTCAGGATGCTCTGGGCCTCGGACGCGGCGAGGCCGTGCGGCCTGCAGGCAATCATCTCGGCGACTTTGATCTTGAGGCTGTCGACCTCGATGTTCTCGCAGCGCATCCTCTCCTCGAGGGCTTTGATGCGTTCCAGTTGGCATCTCTTCTCGGACATGTTGGCTTGGAAGGGCATCAGCTCGGCGAGGGCCGACTCGACGTAGTCGACCGTCTTGTTGACGGATTGAATCTGCTCGAGCAGACCGGCCCACTTGTTGATGGAGTCGTCGAGGTTCGTCTTGGTTTCGAGCATCCTCGAGGCGAGCGCGCTCCACTCCTCCTGCAGGTTGGCGAGGGCCGCGTTGACGGGTCCGTGGCCGGCCGGCGCCGTGTTCGCGAGCACCGCCTGCGCCAGCTCGACGATCCCCTGGATCCTGGCGAATCCGGTCTCCTTGCAGAGGAGGAGCTCCTGCACGATCTCCATCTTGTTCTCGAGGTCCTTTTGCGAGGAGGCGCCGAGCTCGGAGCAGTAGGCCAGCCGCGTCCCGATCTCCTCGAGCCACTTCCTGCACTCCGCCAGCTGATTCTCAAACTCCTGATGCGTGGTGACGTACTGCTGCCAGCGCGCCGCCAAATCCTTGACTCGGCCCGATATCTGTTGGTAGCGGATGCTCAGCTCCGTCAGATGAGTCGTCTGACGCGACGTCACGTTCCGATGGAGCTGTTGCGCTCGCTCGGTCACCGCGTCGATCTCCAACTCCTTCGCCCGCACCTCGCCTTGGAGAGCGCGCAGCGACTCGAGCTGCTCCTTCTTCTCCCGAAGGCTCGGCGCAAGGTCGACCGCGTGCAGTTTCGTGTCGGTCTCTCTCATCCAGCCTAGGCAGCCCTCCCGCGCGGCCTCGAACTCGGCCCACTGTTGCAATTTAGCCTGGAGGGCGTCGATCGTCGCCTTGACCGCGGCGCTCAGGCTCTCCCATTCCTGCTGCGACGCGTCGATCTGCGAGCGGATATTGACCTGGCCGGACTCGAGGGTGCCCGGCAGGACCTTCTCGCCGAGCAGTCGTATCTGCTGGACCCTCGGCTCGTCGTCGGGCAGGCTCTGCGCGAGGTTTCGCAGCCGCTCCAAGTTCGTGTGGAGGGAGACGCGCTCGAGTTCGGCGTCGCCCCACAGGATCACCGCGTTCTGGGTCGCGTCCAGCCACTCGTGGGTGTCGAGGACGGCCTTGCTGTACTGCTGATGGTCGCTGACGATGCCCTCGTATCTCTCGACGAACGCGCTGGCCCGTCGCGCGATCGCCGCGTGCCGCTCGGTCATCTTCCTCAGGCCCTCGAGGAGCCGGTCGCCCGAGTCCGCGGGCAGGCTCTCGGCCTTGTCCCGCAGATCGAGCAGGTCCTCCTGGTGCGACTGTACGTCGTGCAGTAGGCTGCGATAGATCTGCAGTTGGCCGCGCTTCTCGTCGAGGGTCGTCTTCAGCTCGATGTCTGCGTCCGCTTTGAGCTGCCGCTCCGCGCCTCGGAGCCACGACTCGAAGGCCTCGCAGCACTCGTCGTATCCGGACCAACGAAGGATCTTCGATTGGAGTTGGCGCTCGGTTCCGGCTATGCCATCGTAGAGCTCCTCGAACGCTTGCTGAAGCTCGCGCAACTCTTGTCGAACGATTTCGCGTCCGTCACTCCCGCTGCTCGAGTACAGCCGTTCGCCAGCCTCGACGGCATTGTTCATCAGTAGCGTGGCCGAGGGCTGTCGGTCCAGCAGGTCCTTCAGGGTGGCAGCGTTCGCGATCAGATCTTGTCGAGTCGCGTTCTGGCTCTCGCGTACCGAGCGATACGAGTCCCGTGCACTGGCGAGCCACTCCCTGCACTGTTTGTAGCGTTCGAGGTAGGCACCCTGGTCCGCCACCGCTTGCTCGCACTTTTTCACCAGTTCCTTCGCCAACGACGTTCGATCAATTATTATTCGTTTCGTCTCGTATCTCTCTCGGGTTCACTACTTACCTTGGCTGTCGCTTGAATCGACTGGAAACGAGAGGTGACCTGCTTCACGCTCGAGGAGAATCTGCCCTCGCCGCTAATTTGCATTAGTTCGGACGACTCGTCGCTCATCCTGTCGAATTCCGCCTCGTTTTGTCGAAGATTCACCATCAACATCTGCACCGCAGAAAAACCAGCCCTCTCACTATGAGCGCATCTCTCTCCCTGCGTTCCGTACCGATTTCCCTCGAATCGAATCTCAGAATTATGCTAATTTAGGCTAGGTTAGAATTAGCGAGTCGCGTATCCTCGACGAACCGTTTCTGCTTGCAGATGCACGACCCCCATGACAACGCATCATTCGTCGTTACTCTGCTCTTCATATACGGATATACTTGAATTATTTCCTTCGGCGATTAGGGCTTATTATGCTTTGGGCATGGTTCCGTACGTTAGTTCGTTCGTTCAGAAAAATCGCGCCTCCGAAGAGAAAAGGCGAGACGGTGTAGGCATACGTGTTACGCAGAAAGCTCGAAAAAAAGCTCTGCGTAGGAAGGGTTGTGAAGAAGAAAAAGAAAAAAAAGAAAAAAATAACATTCTTCCTTACTTGATCGAGATGATCACCAAGTGCCACGAGTTCCGTGACCTCCGTCTCCCACGCTACGGTCGTTTTTTGCAGTCCCTAAGAAATTCGTTGAGATATTGTATTGTAGAGTAGAGTATCGTCGGGTGTACCGATCAGTGGCGCGCGCGACCAAGTAGAGAAATCTCGACCGTCCCGAGTAAGCGAGCCAACGAGCGTGCGCGTCTACGTAATTACGTAGCCACGGAGAAAATTTATAACGGGTTCTCTTGGGGCTGTTGGTGCCTTCGTTTGGCAACTAATGCAGACTGCTCTGCGGTTGCGAAGAAGAGAGAAAAATAGTGGCGACACACCACCAGGGATAATGGTTTTGGGCAAGGGCGGGTGGGAAAAGTCGAAAAAGTCGAAAAAGTCGCAAAAGTCGGGTTGGTGCGAAAAACAGTATCTATGTACACATAGATGTGTATGTTTGTAGTTACCTGATACTTTTCGAGCTGTTCCTGCTTTTCCTCGAGGCTGTTTTTCAAGGCGTAACTCTTCAAAGAGGTCTCGGCCTCGGTGAGCCAAGCGAGCAATCGGTCGAGGGAGTTTTCGTATTCGCTCCACTGTTGGATTCTCTCCTCTATGGCGCGCGCAATGTCGTGCACGGCGTTGGCAAACTTCTTGTTCTCGAACCTGGACAAGACAGACGTAAATGGTGTGCGGTGCAGACGAGGTTTGTCGAGAGATGGCCGCGGGCCATATCGGGAATCGGGACGTACCTCAAGGACGTTAGGTCTCTCTCCATGATTTCCAACGAGCGTGCTGGCAGCGTGCGTCCGCTCTGCGCCACGTGCTCGCCCAGAATGTTCAACCTGTGATCGGCCTCCTTCTGGCCATCCTGTATCTCGCGAATTCTTCGCAGTTGAGCCTGCAATGCCGCTTTGTTGCCGGCCTGGTCACTGTAACTGGCCAGCTGGTCCCATTGTTGCTTCTGATGGTCTTGATAGGACTTTTGTAGGTCGTAAAACTGCTGGAAAGTGTCGAGGAGCGCCTCGAGGGCGCTCACGTTCTTTTGCGACAGGTCCACTAGGCGGTCGTACCGGTCCACGACGGCGGTGGCCCTGTAGCGGGTGTCTGTCGGCGATTGGGCATGACCACTCGCCGATGCGCTCGCCCCTTTGTCCGAGACGGCCTCGACGACCCGCTTGTACGCGAGAATCTCCTGGTGCAGGGCTTTGCTCTTGAGCAGCTTCGACCTGATCTCTTGGAGGGACGTCCAAGCGATCGTGGATTCTTGCTTGACCGACCTCTCGGTCGCGTCGAGCCAGGCGAGGATCTGCTGAAGGCTCTCCTGGTAGTTGCTCCACTGGAGCGACTGGGCGTCCTGCTTTCTCTGCTGCTCGGCAATCGCCTCGGAGAGCTTGTCCCAACGTTCGCGGACTCGTCGCAACTCGTGGCGGATCACCTCGCGTCCCTGTGCGGAGGTGTCCGCGAGGATCCTCTCGCCCAGGGATATCAGACCGGCCAGTCGGTGCTCGCCTTGCTCCTTCTCGACGAGGAGGACCTGCAGCCGGGAGAGCCTCTCGCCCCGGTCGAGGTCACTGGCCGGTGCCCGGATGTGTTCCTCCTGTCTGAGGGCGCCTAGACCCTCTTCCAAGGAGCCGAGCCACGACTCGGTCGATGCGAGACGCTCTTCGTAAAGCGCGTGATCGTCGACGATCGCCTGGCATCTCGTGATTACCTCCTTGCTGAGGACGTGCAGCAACTGGTACCTGTAACAGTGGGGCCCGACGTCGACGGGATACGACATTATCCCATTATCCCCCAGTGATCTAGTGGGAAAACTCTTTCCCGGGTTACCTGCTATTCACTTGGGAGATGAGGGGCTTGATGCGCTCAACGCCACTCGAGTGCAGCAGATTGTGGGATCGGTCGACGAACTCGTCGATTTTCGCTTCCTGCTTGAGGACCACCTCGCGTTTCTCCTTGAGGGCGCGCAAACCGGCCTCCTTCTCTTTGAGGGTGGGTTGCAACTGGTGATCTCGGAACGCGGCCTCGATCGAGCCGAACCACTTGATGTGTGCCTCGAGCTTCTCCTCAAAGTCCTGCCACTTTTGCAATGCCGCTCTCTGCCTCTGCTCGACGGTATCTGCAGCAGAGAAACACATACATACACATACAGTATTTGCACGCGGTGCGCGAGTCACCGATCTCACTCATCGATCTCACTCACCGATCTCGCTGACGTATTGACGCAGGTTGCTCTCCGATTCGGTGATCTCGGCGTCGATCGCGTCCCAGCCCTTTGGCGCCGTCCGCTTCGCCACCGTGTCTCGAAGTTCCTTCAATTTGCCAAGATACTCGGCGCCCTGCACTTGGTCCTGCCGGAGCAGGGCGAGACTTGCCAATCGGCGCGAAATGTCGATGCGTTCGCCAGCGAGGTCGTTGCACTCGGCCAGCTTCTCGCGCTCCCCGGCGAGCCAGTCCGAGAACGCTTTGACCTGCTGATTGAATCGCTGGTGCTTCTCGACGCAGTCCTCCAGGTTGGCCAAGAGGTCTCGAGATTTGGCGACGATATTGAGAAAGAGCTGCTTGATCGAGGGTAGGAAGACGTTGAGGGAGGTGTCCTTGGTCTGATCGACCAGTTGTTGGGCCTTGTCGCAGACGGACTCGACCAGGGTCTGGTGCGACATGATTTCCTGATGCATTATCTTGTGGTTCTGATGCTGGGCCCGCTTCTCCTCCAGGGTGCTCTTGAGTTCCGTGTGCTGGTTCATCGCGCGTTCGACGTCCCGCAGCCAAGCGGAGAGTTGCTCGTACGAGAGGGAGAACTCGGCAAATTGCATCAGGCATTGGTCCAGCTTTTGCGTCGTGTTCTGCAGGTCCTCGGTAAAGCCGTCCCAGAGCGATCTCAGGTTTCTGAGCTGCTGCCGAATGGCTTCCCGGCCATCGGGCGACGTGTGCACGTAGAGTTTCTCGCCGAAATCGATCACCGACTCGAAGCGCGCGTTCTCTCGGGTTCGCGTGTCGCTCAGGTCGCGAATTTGCTTCTGGCGCGCTTGCAGCACCGTCAGATCGCCCATGATCTCGTTGTACTTGGTCAGCTCGCCGCGGATAGCCGTTGTCCACTCGAACAGCTGGCGGTATTTCGCGTCGAAGGCAGCGTGCTCGGCCGCGTAGAGTTCGTACCGAGCGACGGCCTCTCTCGCTTGGTTCTTGAGGGCCTGGTACTTGGTGGCCAATCGCGAGATCCTCGCCGTCAGCTCGGCCTCCGCCTCGATTCGTCGGCTCCTCTCGGTTGCCGCGTTCACCTCGCCGCCCTTGGCGACGATGCTCTCCTCGAGGGCCTTCAGTTTCCGCAAGTGGGCCCGCTTGCTCTCCTCCGTGCTCTTGAGGCTCTGATCCTTGAGTTGGGACTCGGCTTGCTTGATCCAAGCCTCGAGCTCCTCGAGCACCGCCTCGAACTGGGACCACTGGCTGAAGACGTCGGTGAGTTTGTCGCGCGCCGCCCTGCACTCGCCGAGGAACGCCTCCCAGAGGCTCTTTTGCTGCTCGAAGCTGGCGAGCAGGGCCGGATGACCGGGGATCGAGGTCTGCTCGAGAACAATGTTCAACTGTTGGTTGCAGTCGGCGAGCACCCGCTCGCCCTCCTGCCGCTGCTCCAGCAGGTTCTCGATCAGCTCGATCTTGCTCTGGGCGGTGTCGCGCTCGACCGAGGCGTCCTCGACGATCGGCGTGCCCTCGTTGATGACGGCGCTGATCCAGTCGCGCGTCTTCTCGAAGGTCTGGAGGTACGACTCGTGATTCGAGACGTACTTTTCGGCGATGCCGATTCTACCCTCGACGTCGCCCGACAGCTTCTCGTAGGCCTCGATCACCTTGGTCAGCATCTCGGTCGATTCCTCGTCGGCCGGCGTCTCGCGCAGTCTCTCCCGCAGCTGTTGGAGGATATTCTTGTGAACGGTCACGTCCTGGGCGACCGTGCGGTAGAGGTGAAGCGCGAGTTTCTTCTCCTGCAGGCTCGGCAGGAGGTCCTGCTTCTCGCAGAGCTTGTTCTGCGCGTCGATCAGCCACTGCTTCACCTGCGAGAACTTGTCCTCGAACGAGGAGCGGTGCATCATGTCGCTCTCGATGCGCTTGTAGATCGCGTTGCCGCGGTCCGCGAGGGCATCCAACCGGTCGCGGAACCTCCTCAGCTCGTTCCTCATGATCTCCCTCTGTTCGGGCGTGACCCTCGCGAGGAGGGCCTCGCCAATTTCGGCGGTGCGATTCAGGATGGCCTGGCCGGTCTCGCGCTCCTCGGCAAACGCCTTGAGCTCCTTGAGTCGCGACTGGTAGAACGCGATCGCCTTCGGGCCGGCAATCTCCTCGAAGAGGCGCAGCCTCTCCTCGGCCCGCTCGAGCCAGTCCTCGAGTTTGCCGGTGCTCGCCACGTACTGGTCCCTGCTCTCCTTCGTTTCGCGCAATCTCTCGGCGTGCTGGGCGAGAAACTTGAGCACGTACTCGTATCGGGAGTTGAGATGGCCAATGTACTGGTCGACCCGCGACTCCGAGCTGACCTTGCCGATCTCCCGGGCGAGCTCGGCGAGCGCCTTCAGCTCGGGCGAGCGATCGACGAGGGATTGGCGAATTCGCGTGAGTTCTGCCAGCTTCTCCGCGAGGTCGGTCAGACTCGAGAGCGCCGAGGCCTCCGCCCGGATTTTCCCCTCGCTCTCCTTCAGCCAGGACAACGCGTCCTCGGTGCTCGACTCGTACCGCTTCCAGAGGGCAATGCTGCGCTCGAGCTCCTTTCGGATTTTCCCGCAGTTGGATTGCAGCGCGTCGAGTTCGCCGTCGACGCGGTCCCTCTCGGCCTTGAGCGCCGCCACGGTCTCCGCACTCTCGACGGACGCGAGGAGCTTCAGGGACTCGTCGCTCTCCAGCTTGCGGCCGACGCACTCCCCAATCCCGGCCTCCACGTCCACCAGGGAGGCGAGCTTTACCTCGAGGTTGTAGCGGTCGCTGCTGTGCTCGGGTTCGCACCATGCCGTCTTCTCGCGGAGGCTCGCCACCGTCCGCTGAACGGTGGAAAATCTCTCGTGATAGTGCTTGGTGAGGAAGGCGACCAGGGTCGCGACGACCTTGTTCGCGTGGCTCGAGACCCCGTCCCTGCGGAGCTGCAGGGCCTGGAGCTCTCTCGGCAGGCTCGACTTTGCCATGCTCGGGTACTCGCCAGTCATCTCGGTGAGGCTCTCCTCCACCTTCGAGAGGGCGTAGTCGCACTCCTCCAGGTCGGTCTTGAGCGCTTGGCACTTGGTGATGCGACCCAGAATCTGCCCATTCTCGCCCGTCAGGTCATCGCACTTGATGATGTCCTCGCGGATCTTCGAAATCGACTCTCCGCATCGCTTCAATTCCGCCCTGATGGACTTTTCCTTCTCGCTGAGGCTCGACGTCAAGGACTCGAGTCTCTGGGCCGACTCCTCCACCAGGTCGAACTGATCGTTCAGTAGATTGGTCAGGGAGGTCAGAGTGGGGATGTCTTTGTCATCCTCGTTCAGTTCGATCAGTTGTTCTATTTTTGCGTCGATGCTTTGCCGCAGCTTTCGGAACGAGGCCAGTTCGTCGCGGTATTTGGCCAACTTGAGTTGGCAGCTCTCGGTGTCGGTCAAGCGGTCGCGGGCCGAGGCGAGGGCCTCGTTCGTGTCGGCGAGCCACTTGGTCAGCTCGGCCTTGCATTCCTCCAGCTGCTTCCAAACGATCGCCCGGGTCTCGAAATTTTGCAGCTTCTCGGCGATCTCGTCGCAGGCGGCTTGGTACGCTGCTCGATTGTTCTGCAAGTCGGAGTGGATCTTGCTCGTGTCGAATCCCGCCATCAGAGACACCTCCTTGGCGATCTGTTGAGCCTTTGCGTCCATCTTCTCGAGATGATGCTTTCCTCTCTTCGCAACCTCGAGAGCCTTCCTCTGCTTCTCCGCGGCCAGATTCGCCCGTGTCCCGTCGCAGGGAACTCCCCTCGCGCTCTCGGACAGGGCCAATGCCTCCTTGACGGAAGCGCGGAGCTTTTGCTTCGCTTCCTCGTACGCCCTCCAGTCGGCGCTCATCTCGGCATACTTTTCTCTTTGCTCTCGAAGAAGTTCGTTCACCTTCTCCCAGTTGGCGTCCACCGAGGACAGGACCACCTGCACGTTCGTGGTCGATCTTTGGTCCTCCTTCGCCAGAGAGTTCCCCTCCAAGTGGAGGATCTCCTTCTCCCGCTCGACCGTTCTGTGGTCGGCCATCAGTTGGTCGATCTTGTCGATGGCAGGCGCGAGCTGCTCGCAGCTGTCCGCCCCGTAGATCGTCTCCTGGAGGCTCGCCTGGATCTGCAGGATCCTCTCGGTAATGCCTTGCTGGAGCTTTCGGAATTGGGTCGAACGCGCCTCCAGGCCCTCGAGTTTCTCGCGTTTCGACGAGATCTCGGTTTGCAGTGCCACGACCCGCGACTCCAGCTCGTTGAGCAAACTCGCCGATGACAGCGGCCTGCCTTGCTTGTCGCGAACCTGAAGCCCCCCGTCGCCGGGGACCGCGATGGTGGAGTCCGTCACGTCGGCCTCGGGCGCTGCTTGCCCCTGTCTCCTCCATCCGTTGATCTTTTCCTGCACGGATTGCAGTTCCTCGGAGAATTTCTCGAAATCGGCGATGGTCGGTCGCTTCGCGTCCGCCTCGTACTTGCAGTGGCTCACCTGAGCGTTGGCATCGTTGAGCCAGCTCAAAAGCTCGATCCACTTCTCGAGGGCCTTTCTCTTCTCCCTCAACTCGTCCTCGAGGGCCTTGTACTTGTTGGCGAGGGCCGTGTAGGTCTCGTCGAGGGCTGCCGCCTCGGCGGCCGATCCTCGCGACGACAGTCGTTTGATCTCCTCGTAAATCGCCGCGAACGTCGGCTGCTTTTCCGAGTGCTCTTGAATGTGGCCGTGCACTGCCTGGAGACTGGCGTCCACGCTGTCGAGGGAGGCCTCGCCGAGTTGACCGATGCTCGACTTGAGCCGCGACATCCAATTCTCAAAGTCGACGATCCTCATTTGGAACTCCTGCCGTGCCAGGAGGGAGTCGGACACGCGATTGATCTGCAAGCGCACAGTTTCCGCCAATTTGCTCACTCGGCCCTTTATTTCGGCCAGCCGAGCCTTCAACGCCGAGGCACCCTCGAGAGACAAGCCGTGGCTGATGTGGTCCGAGACCTGGGTCAGCGAAATCAGCTGCGCCTGGTGGTCCGATATCGTCTTGTTAAAGTCCTTCAGTCGGTTCAATTCCTTCTCGAGTAGGAGCACTTCGGGTGTTTGGGTGTGCGGCTCGGCAAGCACGGCACTCTCAGACTCGTGCAGCCAGTCGTCGAACTGCCTGATCTCCGATTCGAAGCCCTTCCAGGAGGTGACGAGCTTGTCGAGGCGCCCGCTCGTCTGCACCGCGATGTCGCGGACCGCATTCCACCGGGTGTAGACGGCGTCCAGCTCGTCGGCGCCGGACGTTCGGCCTGCGATTCGTTGATTGATCGTCGAGAGCTCCTGAATGCGTGGCAGGTATTGCTGGCACCTAGTTTCGAAGGCTCGCGCCGTCTCCATCATTTGGCTGGCCTGCGCGAGGCTGGTCGGCTTGCTTCCAATGGTGACGGCTTCGGCCTCCGCCTCTTCGATCCACGGCTTCATCGCCTGGATGCCCTTCTCGTATTCCCGCCAAGTGGCCAGGTTCTCGACGGCTGCCTCTCGCCGACTCGCCACGGCCCCCTTCAATTGGTCGACGGTGCTCCTCAGTTTGGATACGCTGGCTGACACTCGCTTAGCGGGGGCACTCTCGCTGCCGGCTGGCAAAAGATGGAACAAGCGTTACGATTAATGGCCAAGGAGAAAGAGGGAACGATGCGAACGGAGCTTGGACACTGACCTTTTTCAACGAGGGTCCGCGATTCCTCTTCCAGGAACTTGAGGATCGTCGTCTTCTCGTGAATTTCCGTTTGCAAAAGTTCCACCTTGTGCACCATCTCCTCGGGGGTGGTCGCCAGGTTCTCGGCAAGGGCGACCGATTGAGGAACAGTTTGGGCCCAGGTCTGCAGCTCGTTGAGTCGCGACTGGAACTTGTGCCAACGCGCGGTCTCCTCCCGCACGAGCACCATCTTTTCCTCGACTGTCTTTAGGGTGCGCTCCACCTTGGTCTCGGTCTGGATTATTTCCTTCCTCAGGAGTTCCCGACGTTCGTCCGGCAGACTTCGCGACAGAGTTTCGTAGGTCTCGCGGAGCTTCTTCAGCAGCTCCTCGGCTCCTCGTTTCAACGAGGAGGAAGCGAGAGACGCGTCGTGCTCTGCTCGGTGCTCTGCTCGGTGCTCTGCTCGGTGGTCTGCGCGATGCTCGGACGGAGCGTACCGATCGCTCGCCTCGATTTGTCTGAGCTCTTCGTCGGCGCGATCCATCAACTTGGCCATCTCCTCCTTTTGTTCCGCGTAAGTGGTCCAGAGGTTGCGGGTGCTCTTGAGGGATTTGAGGGTTTCCACGCTCTGGCCGTATGTGTCGTTCCAGCTTGTCTCCAGTTGCTGCACCTCCGTCGAGACGAAGCTCGGGGTGTGTTGATCCTTGAGGAGGTCCTTGCCGCGTTGTAGCATGCTGACGATGTTCGAGCGTTGCTGCTCAAGCTGGCCGAGCCGGCTTTCCTGATGAGCCACCGCACTCTCGAGTTTCTCCGGCAGTTCGCTCACCCCCTCGGTCTTTGATTGTTCGCGGACCTTGCGAAGGAGCGTGCAGATCTCGCGCACCTCCTTCCGGTAGGTGTAGCTCCTCGTGTAGACGTCCGTCTTGGTCATCGTGATCTCGATGGTCGGTATCAGATTCTTGTAGCGGGTGATTAGTTGTTCCAGGCGTTGCTGCTCGACGACGGCCTCGCGATCGGATCGATTCATGGTCAGACTGTCGAGGGTTTGAACCAGCCACTTCATCTCCTCCCGTTTGCTGTCGGCGTCCCGGCATATTGCCTAAGCATATGTGCGCATGTATGTATCTACATATATGTGTATGCGTATGGCCGTGTGCACAGGAATGCATGCATATGGTATGGCATGTACAATAGCTGCGACAATACGAGTAATCAGTATAATTACCGTTAGGGTCTGAATCTATCCCACGTTAGCGTACCAAGAGGGAAAGCAGGGAGGGTGGGCGCAAAAGGCAAACTTGTTAAATATAATATGTAGAATAATTATACAATAATATCGTTGCGTGTTCAAGTTGAATGTAGAATAGGATAAGAGGGCGATCGCGAGCGCGCTTTACCTGGAATATCGTCTTCTCCGTTTCGAACTCTTCGAGGGTGTTGACTTCGTGCAAGATGTTCCGCAGACTGCTGTCCACGTGGTCCATCCATCGGACCATTTCGTCGAACCTGTCGCGAGAGGATTGGTGAGAGTGAGTGGATCGAAAGCGACAAAATGAGCGAGGCAAAGTGAGTTTGGGCTTCGACCCCGATACTAACTTTTTCCTGTAGGCCGCCCACTGTTCCGGAACTCTCTTGAGTTTCTGTCTCATATCCTCGACTCGCTGAGCCGAGTCCTCCCAGAGGTGCTCCGCTTTCTGAGCGGCCTCGGAGAGGCTCGCGTCGTTCGGCTCGAGCTGCCGGTAGGCCTGGCCGATTCTCTTGAGAGCCTCGAGGCACTTTTCCACCTCGAGAACGGTGCCGCGATCGACGAAGAACTCGCGGTTACGCCGGAGGATGGTCTCGACGTCGTCGTTCTTGAGGAGGGCCTGCTGTTCCGCGTTGATCTCGAGCTCGATTTCCTTCAGGTAGTGGAGGAAGCTGGCCTCGTCGAGGCGAAACTCGAGTTTCATCAGGTGGAGGGGGGCAAATCGGAGAAGCTCCTTCCACCGAGTCTGGAGGGCCTCGACGCTCTCGGCGATCGCGGTCTCCTGATCGGCGGGCAAGATGTTTCTCAGATCTTGGGCGGCGTTCGCGTACTCCTGGATCCATTTGTCGTTGACGTTGCCGAAGAAATTCTTGTGGTACTCGATGGAGCGGCGATTGTCGCTGTGCTTCTCACCGATGAGGGTCTCGGCAGCGGACAGCCACTTGGTCACTTGTCCCTCGGATTCCTGGAACTTTGTCCAGCAGCGTAGGGCCTCGTGTAGACGCTGTTCCGCGGCTTGCGAGGCCTGGGAAACCCGTGCGAACCGGTCGTTCAATTCCCGAAGGGTCGCGCCGCCCTCGGCAGTGGCAACGTCGGCCCGGCTGTCGACCGACTTGACGATGTTGGCAAACACCTTGTTCTTCGACTCGAGCATCGACTTGTAGTAGAGAGTCCTCGAGAAGAAGACCTTGTGCCGCTCGAGCTGGGCCAGAGTCGCTTCTCGACCGCTGCTCGGTCGAGACGTCTCGTTCAGCAGGCCCTCGGCTTTCTCCAACCAGTCGGATATTTCCTTCTGACCAGCCTCCAATGATTCCTGTTGGATCAGCAGTTGGTAATAGAGATGCAGCTGCATTGGGATGAGGGCGCGAACCTTTACGAGCGCCTCCTTCTCTTTCTTGAGGGTGTTCATCATTCGGTCAACCTCTTCGCGCGACAGATCCTGAATCAGGCTCTGGAACTTTTTACTGATGTTCCTGAAGAGCTCCTCGATGCTCTCGACCTCGGTGTCGAATGACTGCAGCCGGTTCGCGCAGGCCTTGATCTTCTCGGTCGTGCTGAGGTCGCCGTTCGTGAGTGCCGCTTCCGCGTCCCTCAGCCACTTTTGTAGGCTGGCCACTCCGGCCTTGTACTCTTTCCGATGACGCAAGAGATCGCCGGCGTGCATGTACTGTTTTGCCTCTTGAAACAATCGGTCCCAGCGTGAGCTCAGATTCGCGAAGCGTTCCTTCAGTTGAAGACCGACGGGCTCGTCGGAGGTGGCGATCAGGAAGGTGACGGTGTCGGTCAGCTGCTGCTGCTTGCCCTTCCAGACGCTGATGTCTTGGAAGAATTCCATCCTCTCTTCCTCGGGGAGGTTGGTCGCGGGTTCGGCCCGGGTCAGCCAAGCCTCCAGCTCGTCCGAGAGCGCGTTCCATCGACGCCAATAGGCGACCACTTCCTCGAGCATACTCTGCACGCATCTCAGATCCATCGAAACGCTCTTCCACTTGTCGCCAGTCTCGCGCATAAAGCGGTCGATGCACAGGCTCTCGTCTTGATCTGGTAAACCACGAAAGAGACCAGTTGGACTAGGCCAGCTACCCTAACTCCTACCCTAGACTAACATAGCGGTACCCCTCACTCACCCACGTCTGCTTCGCGCTTGTAGTCATCGACGACCTGTTGCATGTCCAAATAGGCTTTCTGAAATTCCTGGAAGATTCTGTTGCGCGATACAAAGTTTCGGTACTGCTCCAACATCTGGTGTACCTTCTCCTCGGTCCCGTACTTTACGCTCCAGCTTTTCAGTTTAGTCTCGACTAAAAATAGGAAGGCGACCAAACAACACTTGTGCTCGAGAAACTTTAGTCTGATTCTGCGTTTCGCTGCGCGGCCCGGCAGGCTCGCGAGTCGGCACGTCATGCTGGCGAGCTGTTCCGCGGCCACTTGCGAGGCGAGACCGGATCTTTTGGCCGCCTCGAACCTCTCGCCGATCGTCGGCAGGTCGAGGAAAAATGCCTTGTGGTCCTCTTGCTTGTTCGAGATGATGGTTGCGGTCTCTTCGGTCATTTCCTCGGGGATGTCGCCGTCAGAGGTCAAGAGGGCCTCGGCGCGGGCGAGCCACTTGCCGATTTCGCCCAATTCTCCGGGTAAGCTCGAGTCGAGGAACCATAGCCAGCGCAGCATCTGCACAGACGTTGTTGCACATATGTATATGGAGATTGTTGCCTGCTGGTTGCCTGCTGATCAAATGGATTCGCTCACTTACGACAAGTTCGAGGGTGGACCAAAGGGTTCGCAGGCGTCTCCAAGAATCGCGCGTGATGCTTATCATGCTCGGCGCTTCCACCAGTCGTTGCAGCTTGTTGTAGACGATTCGCCGGTCCTCGCTCTCGATTTGGCCTTTCCAGGCGAGGTACTCCTAATAGTGAAGAGTGCCAGGGTAAAATTTGTCAGGGGCAGGTTGCTTTTTCCTGCCGTAATTTACCTACCCCATAGTTTAGTGGGAAGGCGTTGCCTCGGTCCCATTGTTCGAGCTGGCGAACTCTATCCGCAAGCCAACCGAACAGACCGTCGTATTCTCGTTGAACGGCTGCGAACGAGTCCGAGACAGTCGTGCCCGGCTCGGGATACTTGTGCAAAAACTGAGCGACGTAGGTCATGATCGACTTTTCGTCTGGCTGCGGGACGTCTACGTCTTCTGGATCGAGCAGCCGTGCGATGCCCAGTTCGACTTCGGCGACTTGGAACGCCGTTTCCAGGCGAGCTCGGTTCGATGCCTCCCTCATGGCTGCCATGTTCACCAGATTCGTCCTGATTGCGTCGATGATGGCCAGAAAAGCGTTCCCGTCCCTCCAGCTCTCGCCAAAGTCGTGCACCCGAATTCCCGCGTCTCTGAACGATCGAAACCGTCGGTCAGTCGCTCGGTTGGAAATAATGGAAATGCGAAGAGTTGCTGCGTGACTCACTTTGGCAAAGCATTGGTGACCCACTGCAGAAGGGTTTTTCGCGCGCCTTGTTTCCATTTCTCGCTGCTAATTCGTTTTCGCTCGCTCGCCGCCGAACCCTGGGTACTGAGACTCTCGAGGCTGCTTTGGCTTCCCCAGGCGTGTCCGAGATACTCCAGAGCTCTCGTGTTCTCCTCGATCTAGAAGAAAGGGCGATCAGTATCCCGGAAGGTTATCCCACAGTGGTGGTTATCAAGAGAAGACGTTGTAGAAATGCAGAGAGAGAACCAGATCGAGGGTGGGTCGGTCTAACATGCAAGTACCAACAATGCATGCATTCGCACGTTGTCCTTTTCTATTTTTTCTCCTCTGCCCGATTGTTCTCGACTCGGTAATCGGGTTTCGGAGAAAGGACAACTGGTGAACCGGTGGTACGGTACTCACCTTTTTCCGATTCTTCGACCGTAGCTTGTTTAGCGGAATAGATAGAGTTAGCAGAGAGGCAAGTATCAGGATATATGTATGTACTCTTAACTAACCGGGGGTCATTTCGTTTATCCCCCCGGTTTGCAAGCGCGTGGAATTTCTACGAGACCGAAAAGCGATCCCGTTTTGCAGGTACCTACTCAACTGACAGTGAGTACGTATACTCGTACTCCTACGCGAGCGGTTGCAGTGTAGGCGCATTGTACAATACTAGTGCCGTGGAGACGATACGAACGGTATCGTCCACGATGAATTAGGGTGCCACTGCGAATGTGACGATGGTACCAAGGTTGCTACTCGCCACCTTGGATCCAGCGCGATACGAGCGTCGTACTTGTACTGAAGCTTTCGTCCATTTTGCCGCTATTGCATTTCGACTGTAACTGTGCTCTTTGCAGGTTGCTTTGCTCGATCGCGCGACAGGGAAATTGAAAGATCGTGCAAAAGGCGGATTTGGCCTACCTGGAAGTACAGAATGATGGTCCAGATCAGGCCCAGCACCACCGGGGGTCGTCCGTCCACCAAATCCGTTGAATTGATGTTGACCAGCTTGATCTATTGACCGACAGACCGACCGACAGGTCGAACGATTACGCGTGTACATTGTAATATCGGTCATGACCGTAATCAATGATCGGCGCTTAGGGCGAATGTGGAACTCACTTTTTTGCTCTGCAAAAACTGTAACGCGGTGTTGGCATTGCTAAGAAAGTGCGGTCTTCGGAGATTGCGACCTCGCTCGACTGGCTGTAGAGTGTAGAGAGCAACGACGGTAAGTCGCAATTTCGCAATTTTGGCTAAATTAGTCGAGGATCGCGACTTACCAATTTCTCGCCGGAGAGGACTTCGAGGAGAGCGAGTAGACGAGTGCCGTCCTTCAAGTCTTCGATCAAGTCGTCCACCCGAAGTGGTGGTATTCGCTGAATAAGAGAGATTTTAATGTACCTAACGATAACTACGTGCCCTTGTGGGTGTACACTGTGTACAAGTATCGGACGAAGACACGACAACGAGACGATTGGATGTACATAATGATGTACGATCGAAATTTCGGAGCATGGGAAAGGCACTTCCGAAAGAGAGTAGGGGAATAAGATTACTATAAGGGTTGTAGGGGTATAAGGCTGTAAGATCGCGCGGCCCGATAGCTGGTACCTGCCAGGTACCCAGGTACCGGTCCTCGGAGTTACATTCGTGTGTTCTTCTGCTCTTCGCACACGGCCCCCCTTATGATACTCCGGCAACCGGCAACGCAAACTCGAGTCCCAATTATCCGAATCCTAAAATACGCGACCGAATTCTGCTTTCGCGTTCTCGTGCTTCTTCGTGCTTTCGTCCATTTTTATCGGTAGAAGTAGCTCACCTTTGAGAGATAGGAGTTGATCCAATTGACGAACGTCTTTTTTTGCACGCGCTCTTGCTCGTCTGAAAGATGAAAAAAGCGTCGACATTAGGTTATTTGGCGTGTGGTGTCATGCTCCGTGAACGCGCAAACGCGCGATCCGCCAGGTGTTTGGCATGTGTGGCAGACGGACAAGACCCGCTGGGTTGGTTGCGAGTCTTATTCGAGTTTCGGAACGATCATTAGCCTCGCTACAAATGGATATCTATTAAAAACTGCGCCGCTACATCGCATCGGCCATCTATTTCGGTTCGTTTCGCCAGACCAAACCACGCCACGCGATGTCACGTTCAATACATCTGCGACACGCCATTCGACGGTTATTCAAGTTTTCCAAAAGACAGAGTTAATCCGTCATTCATTGTTGGACAGTCGGCCTTTGTCACGCAATATAGAAATTAAAGACGCTTTCAGAAACGAACGGCACGGATCTTGGCACGTTGAACCATTTCATACCACGTATGTATGTGCACCGAGCACCCTGCCGGTTTCTCTGACAAGATTCCGGAGTGCGGAGTGCGAGGTGCGGGGTGCATGGTGCAACCCCACGTGGCGCCACGATAGGTCTACGCTACGCGCTAGCTAGGAACTAGCAATATCGCAATTTTCCATCGAGCTTTTCGTTGTGCTCAATGGAGAATTTTTGTCAGCTTCCACGGAATGTGCCGGTCCCTCCCAACCGTTCCACTGCAAATCGTTATGGGTCGTTACGGATCGTGGTGAATCGCGAAGCGGAAAGCAGTCAGGCAAGGACGAGCGTCAAGTGGGACAGATTCTTGTGGATGAGCTCATACACCGGATTGAGACCGATCCCGACCCCGACCCCGTCCCCGTCCTCGTCCCCGTCTTCCGATCTCGTCTTGCGTATCCCCTCCGGCCACACAGCACGTTTGCTCGCTCGAATCTTTCAATTTTTATGTAACGCTCCGGCCGGACGACGCGCGTCTTTCTTCCTTAAATACCTCTCTGTCACTTGTACATAAGCGCATCAATTGCACATTCTCGAGTCCCTCGGCTCGACAGGGATTAAATTCGTCGAGAGCAGTGCTCGATACCCGTAACGATTCTAGGATTTCGTCAAGTTCATCCAATCACCGTATCTCGATCCCACGAGGCTTGCAATGCGTATCTCGAGTATCGCGCGACGCAAAAATCTGCGGAAACGCATGTCGGGTTACGCTATGTGGGAGGATGAAGTTCGAAAAATCGACCAGCGAGTTTGTTGATCCGGTTAGCAGATTGGTCACATCGCTCTCCATTAGTCGAATCGAGCTTATGTTTGTATGTGAAATTGTTTCTTAATTACTGGTACTCGGTAATGGTAATGGCTCGTCGAAAGGGAGCAAGGGAGTGGAGTAGGATCGCATGTGCACTGAGGTGCAGGTAGCTTGTCAAACAACTTGGAGAAACTGGCATGCGAGTCATGTGAGCCTGACTAAACACTAGACTCCGGTCGTTATGGGAGCATTAGACGATTGGAGAGTCGGAGCCTCGGCTCGCAGGTCTTTATCCGCTAGCGATCTCATCTCATCGTCAGTTGAAATTGCTCTTACTCGCTGATACCGAGACACTATCTCTGACCTCTGTACGCGCGTGACGCGGACGTGCTATGCGCCCAGCAAGATAGTAGCAAGAGAGTCCCATCCGATTGCGAGACAGTAGGCTGTTACGTTTCCTCTGTATGTTTACTGTTTTCTGCACACTGTCGTATCGGGAGTCAGATCTAGGTAGATAATCTCCCGATAAATGAGACATCTTGCCTCGGTCTCTGTTCGGCGTTTCATTGAAGGCTGTAAAGTCGCGTGGTGTGGTGTGGTGTGGTGTGGTGTGGTGCGGTGCGGTGCGGTCCTGCGACTTAATCTCCTCCATAATCGTCATTCTTGACCGATTGACAGCGTCATCGGCATTCAATGCCAGTTAATTGCTCGTAATGCTTCGGAGCACGTCGTTTCCCTGTTTGGCGCAAAGAATTGTGTCAGGCGCACAGAGCCACCAAGCACGCTCACTTTACGAGTCTAGACATTTTTCTTTTGATTTTAGGATTAAGCCCCTAAAGCAGAACTCAACATATGTACGTATATCGGGCTCATATCGATTGACCCAATTGGACGCTCGACCACCGGACCACCGCTCGACCAACCTTTATTTCAGGGAATGATCCTAATTACTAACTCGTTAACTCGCCGCCTTTTCTGGCAGTCGACAGGGCGCAGTAACCAAAGCTTCCAATCCGGAAAAAAGATCCAAGTGTGTAAAGGAGATCCTGGAACTGGTAAGGTCGACCTTCACCTTGCTAGCGTAGCTAGCCAAGAGTCAGGTAGGACATAAGGAGGAAGACTAATGCCCATCGGGCAAGCGAATGTGAGTAAACGAGTTGACGAACGGACGGATAAAAATGCGAAAATGAAAAGATCCGAGTAAAAGAGGAGAAGATCGAGAGAGGCAAGAAAGCGCAACGAGAGTTGGAATCTGAATCGGATTCAGAGAATGGCAGGCAAAGAAGTCTCTCTACCGGGGAAGGCAAGCATGCTGGGATAGCCTTGAACTGAGGTCCGATAACGTCATCGTTTACTATTAGTACGAGTTGCCACATTACGCTTGGAACGCGCGTCGTGTCGCGATACATGTATGCACGCCGCACCGCACATGTATTTCGCGATACGCCTGGCAATTTTCTCGCGAGTTTTCGAAAAACGGACGTGTCAGTGCGAGGAATGAAATTAAGGTGAGAGTACGGAAAATGCCAACGTTCGCGATACGGCAATATGGTAATAAGGCAATATGGCAATATCGCACGTGAGTCAGTATTGCGCCACGTCCAAAACAGACTGCTTCTTTAATCGTTCCAAGGTTGTGTGGCTTGCTGCAAATTTATTCGCTCACTCAGTTGTCTCCAGTAACAGAAAATGATGTAACAATTTAATAACTGCAGACTGTCCATGCCCTTGACCCGGCTCTCACTTCCACTCTTTCTCGTCGTGGCGAGCAAGCGATAGGCTTTCCCTATCTTCGAAGTATGTATGTACAATGTGCATACATAGTGGGTGCACCGCGCATTCCGTTGGGTTCAGTTTATTTTATTCGGATCAACTGCCACTCACTCAAATCGTTCTATCTATTTTCCAGTGGCGAACGGGGTGCATCGGCCATGCATCGACATGGAGTGTGTGGATGAAAAAGGGAGAATAAAGCGAGGGGTTTTGTCAACGTAAAATTTCAAATTGGCCGGGGCACCGATAAGGAAATGCGATTTGATCATCAGTTTCACGTGACTGAACTTCATTACATGGGAAGGTAAGGCTAATGGCAGGCAGAGTTCCGGAGGTCACGGCTTGAGTGGCATTTAGAAAGGCAGAAAACTGTACATCACTCTACTCGTTGTGCGAATGAAACGATATCGATGGAAATGGAATTGGAATCCTAATATAATAATAATGCGCGATACCGCGTAAGAAATATTCGAGAAGCGCGAGATGTTCGAGGAGGACTGGTTTTTCATTGAATTTGACATCACCGATATTCCTGGCACGTCGACCATGGCCATGAGAGCAATGTCGTAACGCGATGCGATGTTTTCCAGTTACAACGAATCCCACGGCCCACGGCCCACGGCACGTAACTGACAAGTGAGAGCGCGGACAGAGTAATTATCGAGCTCCTCTTAGCCGTGCGAATGTGCGTCGATGCACGGGTGCGCGAATTGGACGATTGAATCGCATACATTTCGACATCGTTTCTTTCCCTACATGCGGAATGCGACAAGGGTTGCCCGACTCATTGTCGCGTCCGCACCTTATTTCACCGCTGTCCGACTGATCGATTCACGAAGGAGCAAGTGCAGAGCGCATCATACATTGGGGAAGAGTCTCTCGTTGAGGGACTCGTGACTCGTGACTCTGGCAAATGGTTATTGATCGGGCTGCTGCTACTGGTGCTACGTTAGGGTCTTTGCCATTTCGCCATTTGCCAAATCACTGGGTTATCGTTCGGCAAGGAGAGAAACTAGGTGCCGGATTTGCGCTCGGAAAAGCGCGTGACCTTTGCGCGTGATCTTTGCGCGTGATCTTTGCGCGTGATCTTTGCGCTGACAGAAGAGTTACAGGTGGGAGACGAATCTCTTTGCGAGTGTACCTTTGATCTCCGCGATGTACGCATCGTATTCGGTTCTGCTGCGCGCGTAGCCAATCCTCGCGGAAACGTTTTGGAAGTTTTGGGCCCGACATTCGGTATACCAATCCGCCACCGGTTGGTCATGTTGTCGAGGACTCGTGGCTCGCCTCGGCGGCAGGCTCTCCTCCGAGGGGAACCTCGTGAACGAAGTCATCGAGTTGGACTTGCTCCCTTGACTGTAAGAGTGCATCGCGTGACTATGGCTCTGATAAGCAGAGTCCTCGAGGGCGTGCTCGTCGCTCGGGGTCCTGCTCAGCTCGGTGAGGGGTCTCGGTTGGTATTCCGATTCTTTCGCATCCTTCATTTCCCTGATGCTCTTGCGCACCGTGATCTTTTCAAACTTTACCACCTTGGCACCGTTGAGCTCGCCTTCCTCGACCAGTCTCTCGAAGCTCTCTTCGAACGAGGAGTCGCTCGCTCTGGAGGAAGGTCTCGAGGTGGGTCTCGAGGTGGGTCTCGAGGTGGGTTGTGGGCTCGTCGATAACGATCGAAAAGAGGAAGCGAGGTCCTCGCCCGCGGGGTTGCGGCTCCTCGACCATACTTGTTCGAAGAAGCTCACTCGGTCCCGTAGCCTCTGATTGAAGGGAGCCCCGCGTGGTGATGTGGCCCCGGGATAAACCGGACTCTCGGAACCTCCAGGACTGTCGGGGTCGCCGCCGTTACACGGCGACGGAGCCCTCCCCTCCGACATGCCGGTGTCTTTGCACGCGACTCGGTGAAGCTCGGAGAGGCTCGGCCTCGATCAGCTGTAGGTTCAACGGTTTTTCGATGACATGCCGGCCGGCCTGCTCACCGGCAGTACATACTTTAGTTGCTCGGTAATCGGTAATTTGGTCGTGGCACGCCCGAACTGCGATCGTGGACACCTGTTCCCCGTGGTGCGACACCACACCCTATGCGGCGGCAAGGAGGACAAGGACATGGACGGTTCCTCGGCACGGGTGCGTACTTGTTCGTTGGCTCCGAACCGCACCCTCCCCGGCCGGTACGTATTCTCTCGTCCGTTTTCCGGCTTTTCACAGCTGGTGAACTCGTGGTCTCGCGATTCCTCACGCGTTTTATCTCGCGTCTACAATATGCGTCGAACTACCCGTAAACGTAAACGTAAACGTCAACGTAAACGTAAACGGAGTGCACTTGGGCTGCGCACGACGGCCGTGGCGCCGGCCGGTTCGATACTGTTCGTTCGCTTTCGGAGCTCGCAGCTCTACCATCGTCGCGACTGCTATCACCACTGGCACCCGCCGTGGCGCCGCGCTCCTCCGCACTCCCACCACCTCTACCTCTACCTCTACCACGGCCACAACCACGGAGAACAGTTTCCTCGTTGTGTCCGTTCTCGAGCGAGCCAGCTGCCGCGCGCACGGTCTGCTGATTCGAGTATCTACTCTACTCGATCAAGACCAGGGCAAGACAGGCGCGGTGCTAGGCCCACCGTAGGCGTCGCGCCGCGTCACGCCGCGCCAGTAACCACCAGTATGCAGGGTGCCGCACCGTGACATCAACCGCCGTTCGAACTATGCGCCAACCCTGCCAGCATCGCTCCCTCTCTCTACTTGGCCAATCGGTCCCAACCTTCCTGCACAGAGGAAGGAAGACCGCTCTCGATCGATCTTCTTATCCTGCCTCCTTTCCTCCTTTTCGTGCACCTCCCTCGGCAACTTTCGTTCCCCATTCCGATGAATGACGATGGCGAATTAGCCCTTCGAAGCAGGCTCAAACGAACGGTCGATTGCCTATTTGACTAGCTGGGTATTGCTTTGGTTATCGAGTTCTCGGTGACCGGGTCTTACGATTAGTGATGAGCGCGACGCCAATGCATGCGCGTAGTCGCGTACTTACTTTGCAGTTGTTGAATCGTGGCTTGGTACTCGGCGAGTTTCTCGTCGACGTAGTCTTGGCTTTGGTTCGCTATTATTTCAGCAGTGCTGGGTCCGCTGGCTTCCTCTTCGGCTTGCGAGTGATCCAGGGGCACACCGACGTACTCGTAGTCTCCGGGCCTGTAGGGTGCGATCATGTATTCCGGTGGCCCGCAGGGTACTGGCGACGTCGCACTGCTCTCGAACGAACTCTGAAATCGCCGCTGCGTACTCATTCTGCGATATGTGTACTTATCGTTATTGGGTGACTAGGCGACTACGTACCTGGGTTGGGATGTACGATCGGGGTGACTGGCTGGTCAGGGGTATGGGTGACGGCCAACGTGGCCTGGGGCACTGAATATAGGATGGGGATCCTCCGAAAACCGGAGAGATCCCCGGAGAAATGGGCATGCCAATCGGCACCGGGCTCATCGGGTGCACAAGGGTCGGAGGGTAGGTCGAGGGTGACGCGGGATGCGGCTGATGCGCGTGTACCGGCGTGGTTGGACCACGGGATCGCGACTGATGCGGTGAACCGGATGGCGCATACGGCGAAGCCGTCCGATATTGTCCTGGCCTGCCTCCCGTCCACCCACTACCGCTTCCCGATTTCCCATGCTTCGAGGGAGGCTGAGACATTTTTCCGCCACTCCCTCCTCTTTCGTTTTTTTTTCCTTCTTCTCGTCTCTCGTTTCTCGTTTCTCTCTTGACTCTGTCCGCCCTTGTCGCACTTGTCGCACTTGTCGCACTTGTCGCACTTGTCGCCCTTGTCGTCGTTCGATCCTTTTGGCTACTTTTTCGTTTCTTTCAATTGTATCAGGTGGTTGGCGCGCATCGCTGCAACACATCATTCCGAAGATTAAGTATGGACATCGTTATTGAGACAATCGATGCGTGCCTTACTTAACTAGGAGGATTTACTGCGAATGGGGACACCAACACGAATGATAAGAGTAGGAAGAAGGTGATGTGGCTCGATGTCAGAGCAAAAGGGCCACTGAACGCTGACACGGAACGTTTTCAGGCTTCCCTGTCTCCAGTGTATACGTATGCAGAAAAGCGGCACACTATCCGTAGTTTGTCGTGCCAGAAAAGTTTCCAATTGCAAAATCGAGCATTAAAGAAGCACGGTTTTCTAAGAATTCGCATTCGCAGAAAATCCTTTGATACCCGGTGAACTCGTTTAAATGGTTTCAAGGCTAATAACGCAGCCCACGCTTACTTTTCTTGCAAAAAAGTAGGCTCTTCAAAGGCCCCGAGAAAATTCGGAGAAGGCCCATCTATTTTTATCGCCAAAGACAAGTCGGTACGGATCGGAGACACAATTGATGAAAGTAAAGCAGGAAGGAAGGAAGGAAGGAAGGAAGGAAGCGAGCAAGAATTGTGACGCGGGGTTAGCCCGGTCTATGATGACGGATACGGAGGATAGGGATAGGGAAGTTAACGAGCTCTGGGTCGGTCGGTGGCAGTGAGTAGGCAGATTCGAGTGGGCACTCGTCCAAAAATTTCTCGAAATAGGCTCTTGGATAGTCCGCTTGGATAGATGCTACGCGTCCTAACTCGTGCACATTAGATAGCGTGCGAACGATGTATGACGGCTCGGATGATCGGTGGTTGAGCCGTGACACGTTCGCGATTCTACTAGCACCTAGTGGCCCAGCAGCAAAACCGCGAACAATAGGTAGAGCTTGCCTGATCGTGAGTTGGAATCGAAAATTAGGATTGGCCTCGAACTTTCGTTCGGCTAACTCAATTTCGTATGAAATCGTCCACATGCCAGCCTGTCATTTAAACTCCAACGCGTCGAAAGTGATTGGCTAATTGTAGGCGGGAGGCGGGAGGCGGGAGAAAGGCGATCTTGGGAAGATGATTTCTCTGTCAATTATGCCTGCGCAATGATGGATGTCCACATCTATCTGTGGACCAAGGCGTTCGTCAGCTGAACTTTATTCACAGCTGTGCGTTCCGAAAACGTTCGATACTCGAACGATTCGTCAGAACTGAAAATATCATCCGCCTAGGCGGCAAACGTTTGCTAAATGAGCTAAATTCGATGGGACGCGGTTGGGCAAGCAGGATGTAGGCACCAACTTATTGTTAGGGAGAGGAACGAAGAAGAATCGTCGACCTGACGGTAGTCGGCTAGTGAACAGGGCAAAGGTCTAGAGGTTTCTGGTTAGATAGCGAGTATGGGTCGGCTAAATATAGTCTCTTTTCTATTTTCGAACGGGCAGAGAACCGGCGTCTACCCATCCGCACATCCCCACACCCCATACATCTCTCCATGTACACGCGTCCAAGTATCCACGCGTTTAGAGAGACACGTTCGACAAGGCAGCTACTTACAATTAGTTTCACGCTCGTGTGCGCTATGCGCGTACTTACAAACGCCAGGCCGTACGTATATTTGGCCGGTGTCAGGGAGGACGGACAAGGATCCACGATCGGATCCACGATCGGATCCTCGATTGTTAGTCGGCCCTGACTGGAACCTGGATCTCTGATGCTGCGTCCAAAAATAAGATAACTGCCGTATTGACGAACAGAAATAGTGGTCATCCAGGACGGATGTAACTCGTGCCGGTTGCTTCTGCTCCGACTACCCCCCCTCGTGGCAAGAGAGTATTCTACCGATTCGCGATGTTTCCGACCAAAGGGGGAATTGTTCGAAACTCACCGTCAAACCGACGCAAGGTCCAGAGGGAAATACCGCCGGTCGAGTTCGGCGACGTAGCTCGAGTTTGTATTGTATCCGAGCTGAAGACCTCCGAGAACATCGGACCCTTCCAAAATATAATTCGTATGCTTTTCAGGGTTCTTGTGGCTGGTGAAATTAAATGTACACTGTACGCAAATGGTTGACGAGAAAGTCCCTACACTTGTAGGGGGGAAAAAAGGGCCGGTCGAATGCGGCCGGCGCGGCACGGCGCGACGCGATGTTCCTAATCGCAGAAGCGGTCGAAACACGGGCACGACCACGAAGAGACTGACTGCTCGCCGAAGTTGTTCGTCGGTCCAGGGTGTCGGCCGCAATCGCAACATTTATATTTAACTCTGCCACCACCGTTGCTTTCGTCGCCGCGACGAACATCGCGGTGGACGTGGCCGCGACCGTATTTCCTTTTCCGTTCCCCCGTTTCCGTTATCCTTTTCTTCAGAGATCCAAATTTCCCACGCCCTCGTACTACCCTCTACCTACTACTCTGAAGCTCCTCGATTCCCTCGCTCGATTCCCTCGCTCGATTCCCTCGCTCGATTCCCTCACTCAGTTCGAGCGTGCGAGCCTCGAACTTGCCAAATAAACTCGTACAATTCCTGGGGTAAAAGTTGGATCAAAACCGTGGGCGTGGGCGTGGGCGTGGGCATGGGTTAGATAAGGGAAGGCACCTGTTATGAACCTCGGTGATACCAACAGCCGTGACGCGTTGTCATCGGACGCCACCCCTGCCGTCGGTTCTACCCCTGCTGATATCGCAGTGAACTGTTCGCGATAAGGCAGCGTGTGCCTTTGAAACGATCGTGGAAAACTCGCCAAGGTAACTGTCCGAAAAATCCATTCTATTCACATTCACCTCGACAGTTGCCTAGCCCGATGAAAGCTTGCCGAAGCACGTAACGAGAACGTAAATCGAGCTTTGCCCAGCAAGTTCGCAAATAACGATCGGTACATAAAGTCAAATGGGATCCTTTCAATCTGAATTGACTCAATTGACGCAGTGAGCGTTTGAAAACCCGTGTTATAGATCATTTATTGGTATTGTTGTTTCCACCATTAGTTTCCGAGATGTAGCACTCGGTAGTCAGACAAGAAAGGGATTCAAAGGGTATGTGTACCTTGAAATTTTGACTGACTTTAGCGGTTGACAGTGCATGCTGTCTGATCCTCTCTCCTATGCAAGTATTTATATACGTGACGAAGTGAACGCCAGGTTGGATAGGTTTCGGAAGCAATACAGGAGGGATACTACGCCAAAATGATAATGCTCCGCAGTAAAATATGCATCTTCCAAGTTCTATTCTTCTAGTGACCTATATGTATACTGTAGGATGTAGCTTGTACATTAGAAATGATTTCAAGCCGCGCGCCACTTTTCACTCTGTCTGCTTGCCGCTAGGTACGCGCCGACCAATCGGAGCGCTCATTTCAAACGCTCGCCCGACGCTACTGCCGGACCGCCATATTGAGTGCCGGTAAGTTTAGTAGCGCGTCGGCTCCGCATCGGTGATATTGTGCGTCCAGAGGACATGGAATTTAGTTCGAGAATCACCGTAGACAGCCATTATGAGGAGCAAACGGTGTACATACATAGTGCGACGCGATGCGACGCGATGCGACGCGATTCAATGCACGTTCTTCACGGGCCTGACAGCTTGGCGGCTTGGTAAGCCTCGATACTATCGAATCTGCGAATTCCATTTTCGAATTAGTGTGACCCTCCTTGGTGTACGTCCGTTCGTGAGACGGGTCGTATGACGTATGACATGGGACGGGGGCTGCGGGAACGAGTGGGGACACAAACACCTTAGCCTTCGTCTCTCGCCACGTATTCTTTCTTTCGATCTCTTGGCTCCTCTCTCCTTTCTACGGTCGTATTCGATTTCGACATCTGTTCGTACGTGATATTTTGCACATTTTAGCGTTTAGCGGGTATACTCGTTGGATAGGACAGAGTGCGCGATAATTAGATTGACGAATCTTTGGGAATGCGGTAGACATTGAGCGTTGCAATTCGAATGGAATTGCAATAAGGAAGATAATTGCCGGTGAGTTTTTCCAGGCACCGGTAAATCGACGACAACTCGTTGCCAATTAATAGCGTTATAAATCGTTGCATTCATCGCAGTAATATTAGCCCCGCGTGGTGCCAATGTAGAAGCTAGCAATCAGTAATCGTGTCGTGTGCGCATTTAATTATTAACGCCGTAATAAGCGGTAATTCCCTGCTTGACAATATCCGCGATAGATATTAAAAGGTAAATGGAAGCAAACACCTATCGATTTTCCGCTACGAAATTTCAGTCACATTTGGAGTTTTAATGGTTCGTAATTAAATTCGAGTAGCAGGCGAGTAGCAGGCGATGATCGGCCGATTTACGTTTGCTATAATACGCGCAAATTGACAAGGGCTCGAAAAAACTTGGGACTGGATCGGTTTATCGAGTGGGAACCACCGAGGTACAACCGAGTAGTGGATATCTCTGGCTTCGAAACAGAAATTAGCGTTGAACTCGTTTGCGAAATCAATACCGCGTGGTGGAAATTGAGTAACCGAACGATGCTGCGCCACGGTCGCGATGGAGAGCCGAGGACAGATTCATATTTGGAAAACCGTAAACGAGGATAAGTCGTATCGCGTAATAACTCTATGTTAAAAAGCGTTTCGCCCGTAACTGGCAATGAAAACGAGCGAGCGATTCCGTTCGCAATCGAGATTTTGCTGGATTCCTCGTCCGTGTTTTTTGCATTTTACGCGATACAGGATCGTGGGTTGTGCGTACCTGAGGCTACGGGAGGAGTTTCGCGGGATACGCGACGCGCCGTGACACAAGGCAAAGGGAAAGGGGACGAGGAAGAGAAATAGGGCCGCGAAAAGTCGTAACGTAAGGGTTAGCGTTAAGGTTAGCGTTAAGGTTAGCGTTAAGGTTAGCGTTAAGGTTAGCGTCGCAACGAGGAAAAAAGCTTCTCTGAATAAGGGCCGCGGCGCGACACGGGAAAGGCGGTCCACCTTCGCGATTCCGCTCGGCATTTGAATTTTAAATTCTTACGCGGTACATACGGCGCTACATACGACGTTACATACGGAGCTACATGATAAAATGTTGGAGCATGCAAAACACTCGTCAACGAGTCTCTCACAATCAGTTAAATTAATGGGCTTTTACTCGATAGCCGGTTTATTCTTATCGGGTACGGGCCGAAGATGGAGAACGAACAATATACATATATTAACTCTTTGGGGATGCACGGTGTAACCCGTTGACTCCGGGCAATTAGACTGACGGGGATCAATATTCGCCACGCAAACTCAATCTGGTCGTCTTACTTTTCGCGCCTTCTTTTCTATTAAGCTGGCTCGACTGGGTTGAACCCCAATTTCGCGAGCCTACCCTAATACATATTCCGCGCTCGAAGCGGTTGGCACGCTCTTCGTTACGGACGACTAAATTACATAGTACTTCCGCAGCAATTACCAAGTCAGCAAGCTATTATACGAAGAGCGCTTCGACGAGGACGCGCGCTATTGCTGAATTATCTTTCTTTCCCGAGGAGAGAATTAAGTACGAGGAGAGCGGAGTAGGAAGCAGGCTCGGGGGAGTGACTCTCGAGGGGTAGTAATTCCCCGTTGAAGGCGCTCTACGTATAATACTACGTATAATAGAACCGCAACCGCCGAATCCAATTGGACCAATTAATTTGCAATCACCTAGGAAAGAAGCCGCTATCGACAGGACAGTCTTATTTGCAAGGAACCTTTTCCTTCTTCTTCTACTCGTCTTTTTTGGAGAATCAAAAGTACATACATTGACTCCTGGTCTCTTGGTAAAGCCAACATAGGTGGTTATGAGGAGGAAGAGGAGGAGGAAGAGGAGGAGGAAGAGGAGGAGGGGGTGGTGGAGGATGAGAGAGAGGCCAGGAGAGTTGGCCATTTTTCTAACAAATGATCCGTCGCGTCGCCTCGTTGGTCCGGATGTCGCACCGAACGGACACCGGCAAATATCTGCGGAGGCCCAAAGTTTCGCTAGTTTGACCGGTTTCGGGTACCGTCGAGGCTCTGCTACCGACAGCTTCGCCTGGTCGGCCATCGGGGTGAAGAGAGCGTAAGTTGGAAAAAGGACGGCCGGCTTCTCATAAATATTTACCGCGAGAACGGTGCTTCTTCGTGAATTTCAGCGTACCCTCGGTAGCACCGTCCGCGACTACTAGCTGACGCCTAGCGATGGAACTCTGAAAAACGGAAAGTTCCTTGGTTTTCCTGTTTCCTGTTTCCTGCCTCCTGCCTCCTGCCTCCTGTCTCCTGCCTCCTGTCTCCTCTTTCCTGTATCCTTTTTCCTTTTTTTCTCCGGGCCGTTTTCAACGCCTTCGGGTCGTTCTCCGCAAAGGAAAAAGTTTGCTCCCGCTTTTTGCGCGTCAGGGAGATCAAGGCAGTCGGAACTCTGTCCAGCAGTGGGTAGTGCATAATTCTATTGCGCTTCGGTGTGGTAAGTGCAAGTTGATTTGCCATTTAATCGGGACCTGATTTAGGAAATGTCTGGTATACCCGAATAATCGTATAACTCATTGTCAGATTTGGAATTCTTCTCACGTTTGTACTTGCGGCGCATGCGAATTATCGGCAGCCCAGTAGCTCGTGGCAGTCGAAATCGACTTGCCATTGCCAATCTTGGTTGTGTCGATATTTTCTGTCGGTACAGTCGGTAGGCGATGGCCAGATAGAAACTCGGAGAGAATACGTGCTCCATATCTGGGCTTTAACGGGCTTTCTTCCCCGAAGAGTAGAGACAGCGTTACTCTCTATTTTCGACGAACGTTTGGCCACTTGTTGTTACTCGGCAGAAGCAGAGCTCAAGTTCGCTCTTTCGATGATCGATGCCGACGTGGATCGAGATAGCGATGAACTTGTTCGATATGCCGTGCTCTGTATTCCAATGTGTCGGGATCTCGCGATCCGATCGGACCCTTCCAGTGATTCTCACTGTGGCTATGTACATACATACATACATGTGCTGGGCCTACTAGGGTTTTAATTCTATAGCAGGCCCCTCATCGAGTTTCCGTACAATTGTCTTCTTGCCAACGGGAATGGAGAAGGAGAATTGGCGGGGATTCGGATTTAGCCGTGACAGATGCTCTCACTCGCAGCTTTCGCGTGGCATTCGCGTGGCATTCGCGTGGCATTCGCGTGGCATTCGCGTGGCATTCGCGTGGCATTCGCGTGGCATTCGCGTGGCTTCCGCGTGACTTCCGCGTGGCTTCCGCACGACTTCCATGCTGCTCGTGCTTTTAAGATTACGCATCCGGCCTTCTGAATATTCATGGTTAACGGAGTGCAGGATGTCCGCGATTAACATAGGCAGGGATGGAGCCGAGGACGAGGAGGGTGAGGCTGGCGACATGCACGCATTTTGCCAGCGTGCATTCGCGCCATAGCGTTCGTCCCTGATGAAATACTATACATGTACGTTATTCAAAGTCGGACTCTTTCGCCGTACCATCCTGCCTCGTAGAAGGCCCCTGCTCGTAGCGCCCGACTACCGGCTACCGGTGGGGTGCGACGCAACGTTCTTTCGCAACAAGCTCTTTAATCACGGCGTGAATTCCATAAAATAAAACAGACTTTTTTTGCTTCGTTAGTCGACCGACGGGAGGGGTGCGGACAGGATGGTGGTGCGAAATTTTGGAAGCGATAAAGCGACAAGGTGATAAACGACAAGGCCGCGCGAGGCTAAAGCCCGGGAGCTTCGGTACAAACGAGTCATAAAAAATTTCAGAGTACCGGGTATAATTGAATTTCATCGCGTGAATCGAGCATAATTCTCAAGATGTACGCGTTATAAAAGTAGGCGATTCCTCCTCCGTTAAGCAGACTCGGCTAACAAAACACGGCGAGAGTAAATACTATAAGCAGAGGATAAATATCCCGCGGCTGATGCGCTTCTCGGCTCGAATTGCGATTACCTCGTTCCGAGTTGACGAGGGAAACAGGCCAAACTCGATAAAGATAATCCTGTCATTCGCATCCGAGCGCATTCTTTGACCGCGATTTTAAATGGATTCTGTCAGTCGATGCGCTCGCGATGTCACATTTTGGTGGCACTGGGTCGAAAAAGGCTTGCGAGTAAACAGGACAGATATTGGATATAGAAGACGACAGGGGAACGACAGATTCGCGTTTACAGGGATACGGATCCCAGAGCTTTCGTCGAATCCGCGGTTCTGGGTTACCGTAGTACACTATAACTGTACCCGTACCCGTCTACCGAATCTCATTGTCAGATTGACGGGAGTATTATTAATGCAGCTTCTGGCCGCGCGCGATCTTGGGCCGATTCCTTTCGGTTGGATCGATGGGGCACATGCAAATTACTTGCAGAGCAAGTACCAGTGGAAAGGCTTAGAGACGAATGACTCCTTTCATCGCATCGCATCGCATCGCATCGCATCGCATCGCATCGTGTCGAGTTGGCGTTATTCCGCTTCTTGTCATACTGGACACGTACGGTGTCCACCTACCGACTCTCCTATCGCTACCACCACTATCACCCTCTCCTCTCATGGTTCTCATCCCCTGTAAAATGGCGTACGTGCCTTTGACGAGGCGTCCGCGTCCATTCTCGTTGCCGACTTGAATTTCGACTTGCATCGATGCAACGATTTGCAATTATCCTACTTTACTTCGCGTGACGAGATGCCGTCGAAAAACTACTCTTTGCTCATTGTCAGTTAAAGCTTCGCGAAGGTTAATCCGGCTTATTGGGTTTTATAACGCCTCTACGGGGCAAACTTTCCCATGCAATTATTATTATTATTGCGGCAAGCAATTTTAGGCGCGTTTCTCGTTTCAATAAACTACCCTTGTTCAGCGCACTGGACAAGGTATTTGCCGTTGCCTTAATTAATCCATCGGCGAGCTAAATAATTTAATAGAAAGATAATCGACTTTCGAGTTCCCAGTAGCTTGGCGAATGTAGGCAAAGCCGTGCAATCCGAAAGCCGTCTGCCGCACTTCCGCCGCGAATACCGTGAGGATAGTGCACTGCTTGGGCTACTTTACGCTCCCCCTCATTAAAGCGTGGCAAATTTCTACATTTCAATTGTCAGTCTTTGACATTTTCTCAAAAGTTCGACAGAAAGAACCCTCGTCAATTCCCTCGTCAATTCCCTCGTCAATTCCCTCGTCAATTCCCTCGTTAATTCCTAATGCATCCGGATTGTATCGTACGTTCGAATGGGAGCGCGACGGAAACGCAAATGAGTAAACGATGATCGTTGCGAGGCGAAAAGGCAAAAAGTTACCGAGCACAAAATCATTTTACGAGGCTTTGGGATCGATGCCAATCCCAATTCCGTTAAACTCCTGCACGCGCATATACGCAAATTCAATATGCTTTGCATACTTTAAAAAGCCAAGGTCTATTCGTTGGAATTGATTTTCCACTGAGGTTATCCTTTTCGCGATGAAGAGGGATGCCTGGGATAAGAGTACAATTATTGATAATGACGCGGGTGAAAATTCTTAAAGCCGATAGATTCTTCGGTGACGCGTACGTGATCCTCTCTAAATGCATAATGTTTTCGGAGAAGACGCTTGGTTCGGTATCCCGAAACAGCCAGAGAGAATTGCCAGAGAGAATTGCCAGAGAGAATTGCCAGAGAGAATTGCTAGAGAGAATTGGTAGGAAATTGCAACCGGTTTCGGGGCTGACGCTAAGTCCTAGATAGCAGGACGGCCGAACTGCATCTAGGATCTAGGACCAGCGGAGATGTATTCGCGCTGCTTTGGTTATGCTCCCGAGCCAAATAAGCTGGCCGAAATTACCGAGCGTACAGCCGACGAGTTTAAAGTCGGATTCACGATTTGCATTAGCGGCGGATATTTTCCATTTCGGGTGAGTCTCTCCGAGTACCCGCGGATTATGAGTTCTAACGCAATTGCTGCAATTACGCGAGTATTAAACACAAGCCGTTCTCCTAGGAAAAGTCTACCCGTCCCACTCACGATCCATTCGCATATCGAGCCGAGCGCTGCCAGAGTAGTAATAGGGCGGCAATAGCCACGGATAATGATCCGGTAACCCTATTGCACAGTACCACCAGTCTCGGTATTGGTATACTCGTCGGGTTAACCGTTAACGGGACAACCAGGTTCACTTGACCTTCGCGAGTAAACTCCCAATCGTAATTGGGGTGAAAAAGGGTGAACCAAAGGAAGATTCAGAGTCGTGAGCGTAATGAATTCGGACGAATTGTCGTGTGTCTGCAAAGTGCAATCTAGAGTCTAGAGTTTCGGTTCTCTTGGCGCGTTGCGAATTCCTGACGGTTCACATTTGGGAACTTTTATTCGCGGAGAAATCAGCCGACACTTCCATTACCGAGAGGCAGAGGGGCCGGGCCTTCCACTTTCCTTTCCGGGGTTGTGGCTGCAGGCTCCGTTCGTTCACCTGACGGCTTGGGTGCTCCTCCGATATGACGGATTAGTCAGGGAATTCGAAACGTCAGAACGAGTCAAACTCGTATGAACCTCCGCGCTGAAATGCTATCTTCATATGGGCAATCACGCGACGTCAAACTTCCTAAATCCGATCGTTTAGCCGAGGTGCTCGCAATTGGCCAGAGACTGCTCAATTTTGCAATAAAACTCGGAAGGGAAACTCGGAATACGCAGGTCAGACAATAAAATCCTTAGTCTTCGTTTCGCAAGTATATTGTCTATCGGTTACAATATTTGCCGAGGTTCTAGCCAGAGAATGAAAATGTTGGCCATCGAGTCACCAAAAGTAGTAAAGCTGCGTAAGGTTTTTCTACCGTCGCGCCGCGCTTCGCCTCGCCTCGCCTCGCCTCGCCTCGCCTCGCCTCGCCTTGCCTCGTTTACGCAGTATGTATTCCTTCGGTAAGCGGCAGGAAGCCAAAAAGGGCGAACAGAGTACCCTGCAACGGCACTCGTCCTACATATCGTATGTACATCATGATAGAAAAATCGAAACTAAACCCCTAGCTCTCCAATGGGAGAAAACCGAATATTCTTATGGATCCTGTCGACCAGCGACTCCGAGTAAAATTTTTTTTATTAAATTACGGTAATCCTGGGTTTATCCCAGATCCCAGAATCGAGTCGAACACGCCGAGCCCGCACGTAGGAACGCACGCTTCGACTTTGGAACGCATTGCCAATTCGCCGCGAGACTTGCCGCCGATTGGTTTTGAGTCTGCGACAGGGTACATGTACACGCACCGACGCGATATGACCGAGAAATGCGAGGAATCTCCTTTTCTCACGGAGCAGAAAATGATGGGAAAAAGGGGACACGGGAAGGGAAGACGGATAGGGAAGATAGGAGTCGAAACTGAGATGGACCGAGTCAGGATTACCGATATGGATGGTCGGCAGCAGACTGGAGACGAGAGAAAACGGAAAGAGACGAAATTAGAGAGAAAGAGAGTCTGCTGATGGAAGATCTTCGAGTGCGAGGAACGGTGAGTTGCGTCGCATCGCGTCGCACCGCATCGCACCGCGCAACCGAGGGAAAGCAAAGTGGGGGAAGGATGAGAAAGTGGATGAGGGTGATGCAGAGAGGAACAGAGAGAAAGAGTAGTGTCGAGAGGGTTGAAGAGAAATAGCGGGAGAGAGGCGACGAGAACGAGATGGTTCGCGCGCGGCACGGTATGGCGTGGAGAGCGGCGAGAGGCTCGAACGGTTGTGCGATACTGGCAGGGATGAAGCTTCTGAAAGAAGGAACGGGGGTGGTGCGCGAACCCGCGCACTACATATAGTCCTGGAGGGGGTAGCCGCCAGTAAGGACAGCGAGATTCAGTCACCGCCCGACTCTCGGCCTGTGCGTTTGTAGTGTGTGTCGAATCTCGTGTCGGTTCTCGTGTCGGTTCTCGTGTCGTTTCGGCGCTTCGCCATCGGGTCGTGTCGCATTCCGTCCCGTCGCGTTGTCACGTGTATAGCCGCCCCCCACTACTAACGGAGCTTCGGGATAAAACAGTGTTGGAAAGAGTCGTTCAGTCGTTCAGTGTCGATGGCCATGTTCATGTAAGGTCGTGTAACGTCGTGCAAGGTCGTCAAATTGTAAGATCGTCAGATCGAAACGTCGCGTTGGGAGGATGCCGTCGGTGACGGCGCGGTCGTCGTGATTCGGGAGTGCGGTCAGGGTGCTCTCGAAGGATTTTCGACTCCGCAAAGGAATAGCCCCCCCGTCGGGCAGTAGTGCATCTTTTGTCGGCAAGCGCAATCGGCAGTAATCGAGAAAGGAGGATTGACAGCTGTGACGGCCACGCTAATACAGTTCTACGTGATCTAGGCAAGTCGCACTCTGGATACATACATACTGTTGACATACGCAAGTGTACGCAGTAGCCACCAGAGACAGAGCATAGTACAGTGGATGTAGGATGAGCTCGTGTTGTGCACTTGACTTCTGTAGGGTACTTTGTACATACATACATACATACATACATGTATGGCGGTGTAGTGTTTACCTCGATGACGCCTCACTCGTCATTTGTTCGGACATGGCTTACCCGGGCTCGAACGGTGCGGTTACCGTTCGAGAATTCACAATTAGTGTTTGTTTTGAACGATATCCGGCTGAGGCTTTCGAAGAGTCCCGTGTCCTCTCCCCCTACTTGTACTACACGTACGTAGACGGACCCGAAGAAAGAGGAACAAATCGGCTTTCCGACTGAAATTGCCGATACTAGTCTTATAGGAAAGATTAGTCTCCTCGCACGCACGTTGTTTCTTATTGTTAGTCGTTCGATTCTCACTCGGCTGATTGGCTGGAAAGATTCCGACAACTTTGAAATTCCATTCGGCTCGCTAATCGTTTCTGTCGCGCGTTCTTATCTCTACCCCCCCCCCCCCCCCCCCCCACACCCTTTTCTTCTACAAGGCTTTTATGCCACTAGGATACTGCCCTCTCGATTGCGACCCTAATTGGAAGAGCGCGAATTACACGTTTACGAGTTTGCGATAGTTTACGTGAACAAGAACTCGCGAATTCGCCGAGTTGGCGAGGCCGAGAAGCAAATAAGAAGGAGGCTGGCGACAATTTTCCGCTAAATGGGTAACGAGCGATTAAGACGATGGAACACGAGCGAATCTCGCTCTTCCGCTTCTTTCTCTCACTCATCATTGAGAGAGAAGAGAGAGTGGGCCATACGGCAAAATTAGCCAGACGATTTCTCGCATCCAGCCGCGAAAGAGAGTGTCACGCTTCTTAAAAAGTTTCACCGCTAATAATTCGATCAAAAGCTCGTTAAACTTTGAAATTGAAAACTCTTGACGTGTCGCGATAATATTCACCGTTCGATAGGCGTTCGGGCCTTTGTTCGTGAATTCCCGTTCGCCATCCGCTTCCATCCGCTCCCATCGGAGAAACATGCGAGAAACACGCGGAAAGGTTGTAATTAATGATCCGACTCGTCTGTCGGGATCTTTGAACAAGCTTTCCAATACATGCATACTTTGGATGAGCGCAATAGTATGTACGGAGACGGGGGATGACGGGGGAAGACAACGATTTAGGTCGGCATTGTCATGGAAACATTGAGTAACGATAGCGAGACCGCCAATACGTATTTGTGTAACGGGAAGGTTTCTCGTTTGTTCTCGCTTAAATCTATCGGGTCAGAAAGGCGTCAGGTAAAAAAAGGGCAGGAAAAAGTTCGTGTCTAGTCGTTTATCGTTATCGTGCATGTACTCGTGTACATTGGTTGAGATGTATGAAGAGACGAGAATATAGGAAAATGGGCGAAGATAATCGTACTAATCGGACAGGCATACGATACTGGATGATTAATTGTGAACGCAATTTGCCGACAGGCGAAACGAACTTGACGAGCTTAGCTCGGTGAGCGATGAAAGCTGCGCAGGGAAAGGGGGTGGGATTAGCAGCGTATTTAGAGAGAATAAAGGGTTGTGGCGACGTGGGTCGTGGGTCGTAGATCGGAGGGTGTCGCCCATTCGTATTACCCACTAATAATTTGTTACTCTGTGAATTATGTATGACTTTGCGCTCGATAGATTATGCATTGCGGTTTAGTCGCATAAAACTCGCGAGAATATAATTTTGCCGCCCGTCCTCCAGGACCGCGAACATTAATTACCTCTGTAATTTTATCGTATACACGCGGCTAATACAGGTACGCATCGGCACCGCGAACCGCCTATTATTGTTCCATTAACCGACCGCTACATGCGCGCGACCGCGGCTCCGGCTCCGGCTCCGGCTCCGGCTCCGAAAGAGCTCATTGTCAGAACGTTGGGCGCAATTCCTTATACGAGTATGTATCACTTTCGAATCTTCGATTTTTTGTTGCAATTCTCTCAACACACGAGTTCGAACCTATCTATCAAAGTTCTCTCCCCTTCATTTCAGAGCCCGGTGCGACTTCCTCCTTTCAATGATCCTTTCTTCTCATCGTGATCTCTTGTTTCTTTGCCGGTAGACTTTCTAGGAATTTCGAGGAATCTTGAAGATTTTTCTCCGCCAACGGTATGCATTCACTCGTTTCGATTTCGTTGAATGATAATGTGCAATGTTTTGTCCGATGCTGCTTGTCGCGACGCGATGCTGTACGCCAGTATCAGCGTCAGCACCGGGCACTACGTATGTATGTATGTAGTTCGAATTCAACTTTCGAGCAAGTTAGTGTCTCGAACTGAGACAACGCTCGGCGCCCGCGTATTCTAATTAGTTTATCGAGGACCGCTACCTTGACAAGTAGTTGTAGGAAGTTTTACACCCACGTATCTCCCTTCCCCCCAAGCCCGCCCCCCAAACACCCGGGAAGGCACTCTGCCGAAAGCGGTAGATGTCCACGAGCTCGATACTCGTACGTATCTGGCGTCTGACGGTTAGTTTGCTCCTTGAACGTGCTTCTCTCTGCGCGAGTCCAACCACAGCGCAAATAAAAGATCCGCCGCGCCACCAGCGTAGCGGAGACTCTAGCATGTCGGTCGCAAGAGATTCGCAGCACGAGAGCAATTTTCCTGCCGGCATTCGGTCTTCGCTGTGGGGCAAACGAAGACAGCCACATATCGAGGGCAGTCCTCATAAAATTATTCGCGGTTCTTTTTCCTCGGAACATCTTAAGAAGAAGAAGAAGAAGAAGAGAATGGAAGCGGACGAAAAGTTTGTGGGATGGTCGGGGGATTGGGTCACGCTTTGGATTTATCACTGGCTATTGCGAATTTCGAGAGCAAGTGCGTGCACGTTCCATCGCTTTCTCGGTGTTACTTATGATGCTGGAAAACTCGTTCGAGCGGTATTTATGTACAAGAGGTACCCAACTGGGTTGCGAGATAGCACGAGCGGAGAAAAGTTGCTATTCTGTGCGTTGGGCGCGGATGCCACTGTGGCTTGGTGTAATTTTTATCTTTATCCACCGTGCCCTTTTCGTTCTTTGTGGCTTTACAATGTGGCTTCACAATGTGGCTTCCCAATGTGGCTTAGGCAATACGTATCGTGTATGTCTGTATGTACAATGTACATACATACCTACTTGGGTGGCTCCCCTCAATGTCATTTGGAAATGACTTCCAGATGAAATAAGAATAAGCGATAAGGAAAAGGGAGTAAGTCGCAGGCAAGACGGAACGCCGCGTAAGATGCTGCGCACGAAGCAGGTAAAATTTCTGCTTGAAATCCGGGTCATAGGCGATATTTTTCACGGCACGCCGGAATTCCTGGTAGGGTATATCTTGATTCGCTGCAAGATTTTCGCACGTCCCTCGCATAAAATCGTGGGCGCGGTGTTAAATAATCGATACGTTTCCACCTACTCGGAAGGATCGCATCGAAAGATGCGTTGCATTCGAGAGGGTAACTCTCGACTCTCGGCCTTTCGAGAGTGGAAACGTCTGCTGCGTGCGAAAAGCTTAGTGCATCATCCTCGTGAATGTTATTCTCGTACGTATCGAGGCAACCCAAGTGCACAGTGGAAATTTTGGAAAAGTGGTTTTTAAGCAAGTGCCGGGACGTTATTTCGTACTCTGCGATTCCTCGTTCCGCTTCACTCGTTCCATCCACCTTTTCTGCCGGGTACATACACGGTGGATTTGTGCTGGCGCGGCCGGCTCGGCCGGGCGGGTACGAAATCTCCTTCAAGTGTCGTTCTTCTCGAAGTAGCCGCACGTGTGCCGGCATATTCTACTGGCGACTGCCGTCAAATTCTACAATTGTATAATACTTTGCACCCTCGCAACGCTTTTTGTCACCGGCACCGGTGCAGTACGGCGTGGCTTCTTAGCTCCTTGGTTTCTCGGCCAGTCCACCTTTGACTATTTGCACGAGGTGGAAGCTAGAAAGTTTCTAGAAACTTTATCCCATAGACTTTATCGCTCGGTTGAACCCATTCCGGTTCTATTCCATGCCCATTGCTCACTCATTCCGAGCCCGAGTTAAGAGGCTAATCCGACTCGAAACGAAACCGGAGCCAGCCGCAGTGCCAAATGGCCAAACCGTCTTTCCAATACTGCTACCAGCTCCTTCTACTTCATTGTCGCTTTATTGATGGCGAGTTTATCCCTTGGGAGAATGCCGTGATTTTCTTGCTTTTATCGAGTTACTACCGTCGGAATAAGCTGAAAGACTAGTGCATCGAGACTAGGAACTCGCGGCTGGCCGGAGCCAGAGGCCAGAGAGTAGAGGCACGGGAAAGCATGCGCCGAGACTCGCGAATTTTGTATTCCGTGTTCCGTGTCAGACTGCTCTAATTTCAAGGATGCACCTGTTTATTTGTAGCAGTCGCAGCAGCAGCAGTAACATCAGTAGTACCCCGAGCAACGAGAATAATGCTCTCTCCTCTCCTCTCCTCTCCTCTCCTCCCCTCCCCACTTTTGCCTCCCTTTTCTCCACTTTTCTTCGCGATTCTCCACCTTGCTCTTCACCTATGCCTTTTGGAATTGAGCAATCGAACAATGCGCCGCTCTCTACTTTTCGGTGGACGCGAGCTTTTTGCCTTCAAGTTTGAGTTTCGTGTTGGACCGTTGCGGGATAAATATTATTTAGGAAAAGAGGGGCGACACTGGCGAGGGAAAGCTAAAAAATTAAAAGAGCTCCGCGAGCCTGACTTTCAGCCTTTTCTCACTGCAAAGAGCTCGCCGCTTTTTGTACAAGAGAGCAATTCCGTCTTTATTGGACGCGGGGAGCAAAGGGGTGAACGGCCGAAATAAGTTGAGTTGGAGACCGATGAAGAAAAGTCGCAGTCGGGAATAGCTATAATTTTTGCAGTATATCTGGTCCAATGAGGGAGCGATGGAGCCATTAGAGTAGAATAATGCCGGTTACGATGAAAAAGGGAAGAGATTCGGAGTAGATTGGAATGGAGAATGGTGTGAAAACGGTGTAGTCTCTTTGATCGCGCATAGCCGCGCATAGCCGCGAAATTATTCAAAGCGAATTTTCGCTCTGCGAAATCAAGCCTAAATATTGACTGTTCGCCGGGGGAACGGTCCGTTTGACTTTGAGACGCTCCTCCCGTAATACTTACGCTTCACCCTTGCCGCTATCCATCCGTGGATTAACAAGGGAAAGTCGGTCCGGTGCTACTCTTGGTTTCGAGTTCTCGAGTTTGAGTTCCCTTGGTTCTTCGGTCCCCTGCCGGCCGCTTGAGCCCTTTGCACGCGCATTTCGCGTTCATCGTAATTTCGTCCCCTGTATGAAAACTTGGCTTTCATTTCCCGAGGAGGCCGACCGACTTGTATTACAACTTTTCTTATTTCCGCACTAAATTTAATTTCCAGACTCGGCTCTTTTCTTTCGCCTCTTTCCTCTCACCTCTCGCGAGACGTCTTGCTCTTCTCGCCACTCGCCGCTCGCTCCTTCTCCTCGTCCTCTTTGATACAGGTTTATCCGAGTGGCTTTTGCGCATCGTTTTAGAAAGGGATGGGAGCATCTTTAAGGAGGGGGTTAAGGGAATTAGTAGGCAAGCACCTGTAAATCTCGGCAATATTTTTAATGACCATTAGTAAGGAGCTGACCGTAATTAATATAATCCTAAAACCGAATGCAATTTTGCAATTTGGCAATTTGACAATTTGCCCCTCGTACGATTAGAAGCCTGGAACTCAATCGAATTGGCTTCCTCAATTCTCCCGTACAACTTGAGAACACGATCTTTGCAATGGGGTATAATAATCGGAATTGTCGTGGTGGTGCAGGACGCTTTCGAAATGGAGTACACGTCAACTCTTGATCTCTGGTTAACCCTTCGCGATTTAGGTTCACCAAGTTCGCTCTTGCTACGGTCCATAATGTCCTCCCGATAAGACTAATGTAAGTTGAGGCACGTAGTCTCTGCAGTGCATGCCGAGAGCCTCCTTGCAGCATATTGAGGCATCAAGATGAGTGCTTCGCATAATCGTGTCAGTTAGTATCTTGCCACGCCTAGTTTCACCCATACTTTACTCTGCTTTACTCTGCTTTACTCTGCTTTACTCTGCTTTACTCTGCTTTACTTTGCACTACTCTGATTAATCTTTAATAGCACTATCGGTGGGCCGTATCTCTTTGATATACATGTAGATATGCGTTAGTCACATCGATGTACGTAAACAACATAGCGAACCTGCACTGTATACACTGCACTGTATACACTGCACTGTACGTAGTTTGAGTCGATCGGGAGTCTCTTATTCTCTAATGGTGGGCTTGGAACGCGGTCGAAACGGTTTCCGGGTATCTGAAAATCTGGCATGTACCGACGATTTATTAGGGAGCGTGCGAAACGAGCGTTCGCTGTAGCGGCCAAGTGACAATGATACGTGACGAGTGTGGATTCGGTAACTGCTCGATGGGATCTTCGATCAAGTTCGATCATTGTGAGTTGTTTGCGCCGCTCGGTGTGGCACGGTGTGGCGCGGATCGGTGATTGATGGATAGTACTCGAATCGTCGCGTCGAGTAGTAGATCTCATCAAAACTCTATGCAACCTTTTGGTCAGCCAGCGATCGGTTAATTGTGCTTCTCTGTAATCCGAACTCGATTCTTGTCGCCTTTGGCCAACCGGACTTTACGAAAGTACAGAGGAAACAATTATTAAACTGATGCAAATTGATTTTTGCGATTGATTCGGACGCGGCTGCCGATATCTCCGTTAAAGCGTTAAATATTGCCCAAAAAGTGAGGAGCAATCGGTTGGAAGGTTTTGATGGGTTTAGCTTTAAATGGGTAGTAAAGCATAACGGGGAGGACGGAATATAATCGCGGCTCGTGGCAACCCATCGCACCGCATCGCGTTGCATTAGGGCTGTTTGCAGGCTTGCTGCAAAATGGATTCAGAATTGGGCTGCATAATAACGTTCATATGCAAGAAGAGGCGTTGAGGATCGCGAATGCCAGGCGCAAACACCACATCGGAAATCTTGGAGATTGGGGAAAGCTGGGAAAGCTGGGAAAGCTAGGAAAGCTGGGATAGCTGGGAGAGCTTCGAAAGCTCGGAAAGCTCGAAAAGCTCGGAAATCTCGCGGATGCGTGGCCACTCGCCCGTTGGTATTCATTTCGAATGGAAATGGTATACCATACCAACAGCTCGGCTCATCTAGGACTGACATTCGGCTTATAACGCTCCTAAGGCTAGCTCCCACGGGTCTCCTCCACGGGTCTCCTCCACGGGCCTACCTTTCCTTACCTTTTTTCGTCTAATGTTTCTCCCACCTTTGCCTCGAGGTACTTGCCTCCAAGTTTGCCTCTCCCTGTTTTTATTCTCGATTTAAAGTTGGTGAACTGCACGGCCATGGAAACTGTTGCAGTGCAGGAGCGCACTGCATGCAGCGACTAGGGCGACCGGTTAGGCTAGGCGAGGATAGGCGAGTTTAATTGGAAAGTTGGTCCGTGTTTAATGAAAGAGCGACAGTTCTCCGCGTTCTTTGATCGAGATTTCAAAGCTGTCCGCTCGGATTCACTTCTCATTGCGTTGACGTAATAGGACAAGTTGAATCGGGGTTGCGGGGATTCGGTCGCGGTTGGTCCATAATATTAGTAGCGCGAATTTAATTTTCTTCAGCCAATTCGTATTAGCTGGACTAATTCTGCTCTCCTTCTTCTGCTAGGTAGATATCTAGTTTTCAATTCATCCTCTTCTCTTTCCCGTTGTTTTCCCCCTTTTCAATGTACCGCCTCTGGGCAAAAGTCGGTGTTCGGCGAGTTCGCAACCTGCGAGCCAGTGGTGTTTCGAGTTATAATTGGTCGTCTCGCGTGGCTCTTTTCGAGAAAGTAGGTCGCCTCGTGTTTTCTCGTTCCTTTGGCGGGGGTAATCCATGGTTCGGCCACGGTGCGGTGGTGGCTAGTGGTGGTTCGACATGGTTCGTTGCTTCGATAAACTGCAATTGTCTTGGCTCGGCTGTATCGGTGGAAGATGGTCGCGCGCATACAGACTTGTGCTTTCTACTCTATTGCAGTTTCGACCCGCGATATGCCGTAAAAGAGAGCATGGGCGGGATTAGCGGGGCAATGGAAAAAGGTTAAGGATATAATTGACACGGGAGCGGGTCTCTGTGATTAACAACTTTTGTGCAATGAAGCTCCGCCTCATCCTCAATAGGGTGTGCAATTTGGGAAATGATTTTCTCGACAATTACGGCACAATTACTCGGCGCAGCTGCTCGTTTATTCAGTGCCGCTTATCGTCATCCTCTGTCATCCTTCCCCTACCTCTCGCCGCCTCCCACCACCCGCTGGGAGGGAGGGAAATCACTGTCACCAACATTGTCCTACCGAAAGATTCGGCGTTTTAATCGCTCGCAAATTAAATCGGGCACCCACCGGCGCGCTGTGCCAGTCGAGCCAGAACGACGCACGCGTGACTGGCTCTCACGGTGAAAATGTCGCGATCCGCTTTTCCCTTTTACCTTTCTCCTTTCTCCGTTTTCCGTTTTCCGTTTTCCGTTTTCCGTTTTCCGTTTTCTTTTTCCCTTTTCACCAGCTGCTGTTTTTTCGGGTCACGCGTCGCGATCAAAGGGCGAGAAACGGTATCGCGTAAACCCGAGTTCATTTTGAAGCGGCACAGCCTGAATGGAAGCCCGCGACACAATACGTCTATTCCGTATTCCAGGTCGTGGATATTACATGGGCGCGTGCATATCTCTGCTATTCTTCCCCCAGGTCTCTTACCCCCTTCTCTACCCGTCTGATTCGTTCGAGCGTACCTTACGGGACCGTACACCGACACTCCTCAAAACATTGATGCAACGCGCGACGGTCCCGCAAACTATGTAATTACTGCCGTCAGTTGCAAAAGGGAGCAGCGAATCTCTTCCCCCGTGTATCTGATCGATTGGACGATGCTCGGACGCGTATATCGCTCAATCTTCCTTAGGTGTGATTGTCCTGTTCGAAAAAATGGTTAGTCCTTGGTCCAAGTTACGGTGCTGCACGGCGTCGCCCACAATTGGCCCGTCGAAACTTATCGCCCCTCCTAATACAAGTCGGGTTGGAGTTTCGGAAGCTGTTTCGCAGCTAACCGAGAGAGATGGGAGACCTTTCGATGTCCCAATGTGTTTCGGGTGGCCCCGTGAGCTGCGATTGCCTCTTACAATTAGTCTTATTGTTAGATGCCAGCCGCAAAGTTACGGTCATTCACTCCCGTGGACAGTCCGAATTTTGGCAAAACCAAATGCCCGTCTTAACAATCGACACGGCGGGTTTGATCAAAAATTGCTCGAATCGGTAGAATGGGCACAATTTTAGGCGCATTTCGAGCGTATTTCGAGCGTATTTCGAGTGGCATGGCAGTCGACCAGTGGGTAGCCGGCAGTGTTCACTGATATTTATCTACGTTGGTTTCGTAATCGGCATTTAGCAGGATCGCGCAACGCGGGACGTGCTGTAGCTTTGCGGAAATAGCGAATTAAGTTTCAAGCGTTTTTATCGCAGCATTTATCGTCGAAAGGGTATTTTGTGGGATGCGACTGGCCCGCCTGGCAGCTATAAGCACCCGTCGGCGTCGCGTCGATTACTCACAGGCCTTACAATCGGAGTAAAGGAGAAATACTGGCATAAAGTGGTGAAATTCAAAGTTAATAGCTAACCAAACTCGACTATCCTCGATCGCACCATTCGTCTTTCCACTCGTATTCTTTTCTTCGGGTTGCACTTGCGTTTTCCTTTTAATGGAGATGAGTAGCGAGTAGGGAGTAGGGAGTAGGGAGGAAGAAAGACGAGGTTGGGACAAAGGGTCGATGGCTGATGCTAAGAGAAAGTAATCCCTGGAAGACTCGCGGATGCATCCAGGGCCAAGCGAAAATGTCTTTCGTAGACAATGGGGCTTGGCGGGCGTAATACGGGAAGAAACGGTTTGCCAGATTCCTACGTACCGATTAAAAGTGTCCCAGTTCTCCGGTGCATCGTTCTTTCCATTGTGAGGCGATCTTAAAAGCGGGCGCTCGCACGCGGATCGATCTTGAATCCCGGAGGTGGGGTAGAAAAGAGTCGGAGAGTCGGAGAGGAGCCCACCTCATACCCACCACTCTCGTGCGGCTTCCCTGATTTCTGAAGAAAGCGGCTACGTACTGGCCAAACCCAATAACAACCAATAGCCAATCGCTAATTGCGATTCTTTCCTCATTAGCGCGGCCCCGACTCCCAAGCAAGTCACGGATATCATACCAAGCTAGGCACTAGCTTTACCAGTATCTTCGAAACTCGATATCCCCGAAGCAGACTCAATAAAGATTTCGGTCACGGCATTACCACGAGATAAATGTTGCAGCAGAATTACAGTTGCAGCTGACCCCGTCCCGGAAGTACAATACATTTTGTGAGCTCTGGTGAACGGGCCAAAACGCTCTGTAGCCGCTCTGTACCCGATCTATACCCGATGTGTATTCGATGTAGCCGATGTACGCGACATAGTTGATGTACTCGAGTGTACTCGTTATACCCTCCCACCGGACACGATTGTGTAGAGTGTCGGTCGTGTTGGACATTGCGCGACTCAAATTACCTTTGCTTCTGCCTTTGACTTTACCCTCACCTCTCCATCCTTACCTATTTCCTTTCCTTGGAAGTGAAACCTAATGCAACACGCGGCGTTAACTCCAACGAATATCCCCCAAAAGGATAGTCGCAGGAATAGTGAGATAAAATTTACGGAATGCTGATCCGCGCACACCCTCCTGAGATAGCCGATTTTCTTTCATTACTGGCGCCGTTTATCTCGCGCGTAAGGATTCGTTTCCCGTCCGTGACAATTTTACCTAGAGAGCCTCGAAATTGGATTTGCCGTTTGGCAATCGCGGGACCGCGAACCGAGCACTGAGGATCAGGGTACTTCGGATCCGATCACTTATTGCTAGAGGTCTCACAATTAGAGAGTCGAATCTCCCTGTCGGTCGAAGACTGTCAAACAGTCGAGAGAAATGCTAAGCGAGAAATACTGCGAGCGAGTCAGCCGACCTACTGGAAATTGTCACGTGCTACTGCAGTATTAATCGACTCGAAGAACTCGAGAAGTCGAATCGGGAACGGGCCCACATACGTTTGGCCTCCTCCGTGCTCGAGCGATTCCCGATTTCTCGCGAGAGAGACTTTCCGACTTCCGACGTCTCGAGTTGGCAAGTTTTTGTCGGGGCAAACTTGCCCGGTATCTCCAGCGAGACCACCTTCCCCAGGAAGATTTGTGGCGCGACCGTTGACTCCTCTATGACTCTCCTAAGCGAGTGGTCGGGCGTAACTTCTTACCGTATACATAGGGCCGAACAACGTATGTATGTATATCGGTCGAACGTTAATCACGATAATAGAGAGATGCGCGGGAGCATATTTACGAGCAAGGCAAATCTCGCGGAAAATAAATGCCCTTGGGGTACTTTTCGGGGCCCATCACTGCAATGTTGTGTACTGCAATTATCATTGCGCAATCGCGACACTGATCACCGGCCCCGCTTACACGATGTTACGCATGCTAAAGGAGGGCTGGTTATCTGCAATGATAACGGTGAGCGGTAGTCGAATGTCGATAGTCGAGTCGATTCCACCCTTTCGGATCCCTTTTGCTTCTTTTATGGTTCCGTTAGGGTTGCGTTGACATTGCATTAGAGTCGAGTTAGACTGGGCTCTGGGCACAGTTTGCCGGCAGGTTGCAATCGCTGCCAGCTCGCAACCTTTTTATGAGTAATCCCGCGAGCTTTCCGCGACTGTTTTTCATTTCAAATCCCACGACAGATAAAATACGTATTTATAGCCGATATCGAAGGGTTACGCGACCCGGGCCCGTATTTATGGGACGGGCGTATCCTGTGCGGGTGCGGGTTGCGCGGGTTACGCGGCTTGCGCGGCTTGCGCGGCTTGCGCGGCTTGTGCGAGTTGGTCCGGCTGCGCTCGTAAATCGATAGCAGTCTGCCTCGTATCGTTCTGCTTGTTGCCGAAAGATTATCCACGATGATGGAATGTCCTTCCGCGAATCTTGTTCATTTTCTCGGCGTCCCTTTGGTCCGTGGATCTTGATTGCCGAATTTCCCTCGCGATATTTACGTCGCTCGACGGTAATGCACGGTATAGCATGAAACTTGAGGCGAATGCGTCGTTTACCCGTATACGATTATACGGTTACTTTGGGCTTGTTTGTGGGCTTACCCGTTTCATTTTTGCCGGGTTGGCCATAGCAGTTATGGGACTCGCGTTACACTGGGGAAGCTCGTGGATCAAATTTTTCCAATTAAAACGCGTCCCGCTTAGAGGAGAGAGTTTCGTTAAGCCGATTAAACCTGAGCCACTGTTTAGGGAGTTTAGGCTAACCAAAGGAGGCCGGCTTCGACCGAGCAACCTCCGCTTACGGCTTAACGCTCTCCTCCGTTGCGTTCCGTACCGCAAGGGTCAGCTCATTATCTATCGCGAGCGAGGAAAAAAACCATCGCAGAGCAGAGAGCAAGGGTCTCGCAGGCCAGACGGGTCACCTAACGCGCTTATTCGATTTAAACCGGCCGAGTTTCGGTATACACCGCGCCGTCTATGGGATTAACGAGTCCCAACACAGTATAGCATGAAAACTTGTTGAACTTTTCTGTTGGTGCCACAAGAATCAATAATTACCCTCGTCGTTACTCGAAGGACTGCATTAAGAAGATTAATTTAATCTTGGTTGTCCCTGCTGAAACGGAAAGAGACTTTTTCCTTCCGAGCCACCTTGATTCGCCTCGCAGTTTTCCCGTTAGCTGACCACTCGTCAAAGGGAGATTCCGGATTTGAAATTGATCAACCATTTTTATTCGGGCATGCACTTGCATCTGGATCTAAATCTAAATGTGAATGTGAATGTGAATGTGAATGTGAATGTGAATGTGCATCTGCATCTGCATCAGCGTCTGCGTCCGTAGGAAAATTCGCACGGAGATGGATAAAAGAGCACTTGATTCGGCGGCAGGCCGCGCAAATTGATTCTCGCGGAACTGGAGCTAGCCTTAATGGGCGCGCATTAATTATCCGAATGCTTTCAGCCGTCTGTCAGTCTGGCAGTCTGCTAGTCCGCCGTGGATGCGTGTATCGCTAAAGGTATCACGGACTTTCTTCTTCTTCTTCTCTCTTTTCTTTTCTCGATGGAAAAGGTGCGCGCCGGTATACGCGCACTCTCGTGTGCCCGGACCTTGCAATTTCCGTAGGGCCAAGTTCATCGTCGGTAGTTTCTTTTTAAAATTGTGTTTACGCGCACGCGAGGGCACCCGTAGCCGTCGCAAAGAAAAATGCAATATCAGCCGCCGTGCGTCGTTGACGGTGAGAGGGTAAGAGAGAGAGGGAGCTAACAAAGCTACGGTAACTCGGTTTCCACGAATATTCTCGCTCGAATACGCAGATATTTGATAGAATTTTCGAAAGTTCACGAGAGATTAATCGGCTCGCCGTAACCGCGCGTACTACTATTCCTATTCGTATTCCTATTCGTATTCCTATTCGTATTCCTATTCGTGCGATAGATTTTATTTGACGGCTTATCCGGCGGCCAGTGCTCGCGGCCAGTGCTCGCGGCCAGTGCTCGCGGCTCGCTTGTGGGGTTTATTTAGCAAGCTAACAAAGCAATAGCTTCCGGGGGCCGGTACCGATCTAAAAATATTTATCGCGTCCCAATTGCCATCGAGGGCCGTTAATTACTTTTCCGGCAGAGAGGAGGAAAAATTTTGGTTCGAGCTCGAGCATTCCATTGGCAGCAGGCTGTACCAGGCCGCGACTCGCGAGTTCATCGGTGTACTGCCGCCCTAAGTAATTATTTCAACTTTTACCGTAAACCCGGCACCTGCTTTTAATTAAGTTCAACTTTGAATTGCAACACGTAACTGCATACCTAACTGTGTCGTGCATCACTGAGAACAAGTTGAATACGTCCTCGTGTGTATTTGTATTCACTCGGAAAATTCAAGTGTGCGTTTAGCTGATGAATTAACGAATACGTCTGCTCCGTCGACTGTTCTGGTCTTGCGTCCTCTCTGCTCCCACCGCTTTATCTGCTCCATTCGCTCCATCCGCCGTGTGTCGATCGCGGCTCGAACAATTGTCATGGAAATAGCAGTCCCGGGATCGAAATAAGAGCGTTAGAAAGAGGCACGATAGAGGCTCGCTCCAATCGAGCTCCATTGACGATGCTACTTTGTGAGTTTTCAAGCTTATCCCTTTTTCTATAGCATCTTGGAGCTTTCTTAAGTGCTTTTAGACTCATTGGGTTTTCGGCTAAATTCTCTTGGTCAAAGAACCAATCAACAATACTTTTTACCAAGATCAAAATTCCGTTGATAATTCTAAGCGCAGGTGCATTTCTAACACCGGGCGAAATATCGTTCAGAGAAAACGGGGGAAAAAGAAAGAAAAGAAGGGGGAAAAAAATCTGTGACGCGTGAGGGCAAAATTGTTTCGAATCGTGCTCCAATTTGACGTACAACGAGCGGCATTTTTTCACTCGTACAAATGGCTCCGTTTCGCGAATCGGCTGGGGCACGCTGTGTAAAGCCGATGCAAAGCTGTTGCAAAGCTGCTGCAAAGCTGCTGCAAAGCTGCTGCAAATCCGGCGCTCGCGCCGTCTGTACGCGACGCGGCACGACGCGACACGACGCGACACGGTCTAGAGCTAGAGCCTAGAGGCCCTAGAGTCACTCGAAAACCAGTCCAATGACGGAGCAAAGCCATTGCAAAGAACTCGGCTAATAGCCGTTTAAGCGCACCTCGAACAGTCACTGCTGCGACTACCGCTGCCCCCCCATCCACTTGGTGCTGACACCCCGAAAATCCGTTTGAATATGTTTAATTATGGAGGCGGAGAACGGCGCGGCACGACGCGGCACGACGCGGCACGACGCGGCACGTCGTAGTCAGCCTCTGGCCCGCATTGACTTAATTCCCGAGGCTAAATACATACGCTGAGCTCTCCCACTTCTCTTCCCGGCTTTGTGTTTTCTCTATCCCCGGACCCGTAGGACCGGGCTCAGCTTCCAAGATTTACAAGCGCTACATTACAATTTTTCATTCTTGAATGCAACTTGAAAACGTGTTTGCCATATTTGCGGGTCACGCCAGGACAGGGATAGTGGGCTATTTTCCAAGCGGGCGAGTCGGAGTTTGCGACAAAATTATGTTGCCGGTCGTGATGCAGACTCTTTCCCGAGTAAGGCACAGCATGGTTCGCTGCGGGACGCCGCATCCTGTACGTCGTACGGTGCACGCTGACTGGCTCCTGCAGGTTGTATGCCGCTTCCGAAAGAGATTGCGTTTGAAATGGATAGCCTTGGTGCGCGAGACCTCCCGAGGACAGCGAGGACTCGCAGATCCATTCTATTGATCGTGGAAACGCGAGTGCAGTCTGCTTACCGCGACGACGATATACATATAGCGCTAGACACAGGACATAAACACCAGCGGTGAGGCCAAGGCTCCTCCTTTCCTTCCGAGGCTTACTCATTTCTTTCATATTTCAACATTGATTGCGCATGCATAAATATTTCTTTTGTCTCGCTTCCCTTTTGCCCGAAAGAGGCGCGAGGCTAGATGGCTCGACTCGCGCTATTCACGGATGTACGTCTATTGGGCTCGGAAGAGGGGTTTACCGAGGTCGTACTTACGTACTTGTTAGCGGAAGGTCGTGCGCGTCGTAACGTAAAAGCTTCCTTGAGAACAGGGAACACTCGTGACTCGAACAGAATTGTAATCCTCTTAGTCCGCTTAATTATGATATATGGAGGTGCATAGTTGCGCACCGACAACCGTTCTCTTAACACATACATCCTGCTTTCCCACGTCGCGTCGCGTCGTATCGCATCGCATCGCATCGCATCGCATCGCATCGCATCGCATCGAGTCGCGGCTTATATCGAAACGGTTCAGAGTTGTGGGCTCTCACATACGACAGATTTCTGCATTCACATTCGCATCCGTCGTGTTTCCGACCATGGGAAATCTATTAACTAACAATAAGAAAATTCGGTGAGTAACTGGAGCAAGGAAGCTGTGGTAGCTAACTTTGGATAGTCCGGATACCATTCGTGAGATCCGGACAAGGAAACGTAAGCCGCGTCCTCCTCCCGTACCATTCGTCTTCCCGTGACAAGGCAGCAAATTGCTTTTGAGATTGTCAAATTAATGTCCTCGCGGTAACGAACAGTTTACGTAAGAAGACTCAGCTTACAATTAGATGTGTTCGGATCAGTTTGGATCAGTTTGGATCAGTTTGGAGTCAGTTGAAAAATGTACCAAACGAGCGGTAGATTTGTGCGAGATATTTCATTAATCCCATTCCGCTTAGTATTTTTTCAAATTATTGGACAAATGCAGCGTGCGCATTTTGCGAGATCCATTGAAGCACGGGCAGGCTCGTTTATGTGGAAGCCCGGGGCAAAATGATTGTTCGACCGAACGCGAAATGTTGTTAAAGGAAATTTCATGGCGGAACTTTATCTATTTCTCTCGGTTCTACTCGTACAAGTGTACGATACTACTGTACAAATGGAAAGAGTCGTGGGGTTGGCAATACCACTGTGAGAACTTTTTACAATGCAGTCCCTTCGTATTCTTTTACCGGAGAGAAGACGCGTGCAGCTTTCGCCGTGTCGGCTGAAAGTTAAAATTGCAAACGGCGCGGCCGTGAGCTACGAGCCATGAGCCATGAGCCATGAGCCATGAGCCATGAGCCATGAATCGGGGGCGGCCACGTATCTACTAGTTGGTACATAGTACAATACATACATGTGGGCAAGTACATATGTACCACTATTCAAGTTCTTTTTCGCATAGCCCTTTTTCCATCATTGTCCGTGTTGCATGCAGTTCTCCGCTTGATTGAGTCTGCCTCGAACGACCAATAAGAACTGGGCATCGCCGCGGAAACTGACACAATATCCTACCAACAGTTTGGTAGCCAGATTTCCCTTGGGTCATATGCCTTAGTTTGTGGCGTTTTCAGGCCTTTGCGCGAACCTCGGACGATCCCGCGGTACGATTGATCGTCAAGGGCAGGGTCACTTGTATATCCTGCGTTCTCCACGATCCCGATCCACGATCACGTGTAGATCCTGGTCACGAAGGTTCGACACGGTCTGGAGCGGCACACGGCTCGGGCACGGCTTAATCCAGCCCCATCCGAAATAGGTCTGCAGTCTCGAGTATCGTGTGCATTGCACTAATTTTCCGGAGTGGTTGCTCCCTACGAATTACAATATTGCTCGCAGCAGTGGCTTTATTGTCTCTGCGTAGCGGCGTAGAGTATAGCAACTGGTGAATCGCCATACAATAGTCAATTTTACTGGAGAACACGCTTTCCAGCAATTCAATGCTTCCATCAGTAGAGCAAAGACACTACGCAGATCTCTTTTCTCGGCGAAACGGGAATAGAATCGACTGACAAGCCGAAGCCGCCATGCCACGAAACGCTCGAATTCACCAGCGTAAAACAGTCTTTTCCAACTTTTAATCTCTCATGGAAATTGGAGCGTTAGCCGGCTTACGGTTATCGTGGCCCTCCTTTGAGCCCGGCCACGCCCGGCCACGCTCAAGGAGCAGAGCCGTCCCGTGGTAGACGAAACCACTTTGTATTTGCCCAGGCTCGGACAAAGGCCGTAATAAGGGTGGGGCGAGGAAAGGGGATTTTCGCCTTCGGTTGCAATGCACTTCCGAATCTGCTCGGAATGTTAACGCCCAGCAGAGCTTTGTCCGGTAAAGTTACGATGGTCAGTTGTTAATCTTTGGTTTAACCTGGGCATGTGGATTGTGGAGGTACTTTTTTTCGCTGTCCCCGTTCCTTTTTCTCCTTTTTTGCACATCCCGCGCCCTACATCCGGGCTCGAGTTGCTCGCTTCCCTGGTATCGGCCGATGAAATTAGTAAGCGAAATCGGGAGGACCGTTGGAGGGACGCCTGGGGGGGGGGGGGGGGGGGGGGGCATGGTAACGCGACCCAATATCGAACTGTATGGATTGTATGGAATTGTGTGGAATTAGCATGCACACTGCAGTCTATCCGTTTCCGTGTCGATCAAGGGATAATCTCTGCGGAAATGCACGTGCTTTCCGTGTCACCGAATCGCCTGGCTTAGCTGCCAGTTAAGTTCCGAATCCCTTGTCACCGCGACTCGTGGTCTCGTCAACGCTCGAATTTGTGTGCGAGCCTCAACCGGCCTCTGCCTCGTGTACCGTACACAATCCATCTATTTATGCATGTACGTAAATCCGCATTGGCCGCATTATTATTACGCACACGGATCGACAGATGTGCGTGGAGAAACGTCAGATCCGTTACTGTATTTGGTACTTATTATGACGAGTGTACCTTGTACTTTGTGCTAGGAGAAGAGAAGCGGGGGAGAGAATAGCGTACTGCTAGATTTCGAATCGGAAGGAAGTTGTAGCGAGGTTGAACAGGCCGGCAGGAAAAAATTCGACTGGTCGAGGGAAGTTTCTCTCGTTTTTGGAGGTCTAGTTGGCCGGGAGCGAATTTCCTGGTAAGGTCAGAGGGGACGAGGAAAAAAGAGATGAACGCGTCGTGGACGTCCTGGTGCACAGCGCCGTCCGCCCCCTTAGCCCCGGTATGTGATCGCTCTCCTCGTTCCATGGTTCTTGGTCCTCCCAATTTTTTCATTCTTGCTGCCACTCGGCCAAAAAGAGTCGGAGCGGGAAAGGAGAAAGCTGGTTAACGGGACTCGGGAGTATTGTTGCAGCGTGGCACGCGATTGATCGTCCTTGGCGAAAAAGCTCACCAGGATCGTTTCGACACTTTCCTACGTATTTCTTTTTCGCCTTCACTTTTTTCTCTCTGCCGCCTCATTTTGCGTGCGTCGATATCGAGGGTGGAATTGAAAAGTGGCCAAGAAGCCGAAGCAGGATCGGCCTCCTGATCCTTCCGATCTTCCCGATCCTCCCGTTGTTCAAGGCACCTTTAGTTTAGCTACCTTAGTAAATTTATCGGTGGAACCATCGACGTCAAAGGACCCGCGATACGTCGATGGCAGAGGCTTCAATGACATCCTCCGAAAAACACTGTTTCTGAGCTCTCGACGTCGACGCTGAGTCGAGCCTCTAGGGTCTAGGGTCTAGGGTCTAGGGAACTCCCCGGGCAGTTGTTTGCTACGTAACCTACGAGGGCTACGGGACCACCAAACTCTGCTCTCGATCATTTTCCCTATAGGCACTTAACTGGCTTACCGTGTTTGCCTCGAGCACGAAAAAAGCCTTTGTTTCGAGGTCCACCGAAAGACCGACCGGAAGAGGAGGTATCATCGATTCCATCCGAGTTTTCCGATGAATTTGTGCCTCTTGGCTACCTCTTGGCTACCTCTTGGCTACCTCTTGGCCATATTTTTCGATATACTCCAAGTTTGTACCCTTTGGGGCGCGAAAACTTGCCGGATCTCAAGATTCGCGGTTGAGGAGCCACTCGAGGAGTAAAGTTTCATTGACAAGAAGAGAAACGACTGGATCGAAGAGGAGACGTGACGCGACGCTGCAAAGGCCACTCCCTCTCACCGGAATCTCTGGACGTTGCGCTGGAGTCGCTGGACGGACGTACTGAAAGGGACTGCTTCAGCGAACGGTGGCGTTAATTCTGCGTTGCGTAGCGTCGGTATTCGTTCTCAGAGGCTTGCCATTTTCACCCTTACAATTAGTCAATCCAAAAGAGGTACAGAGGCACGGAAGCATAAAAGCAAAGAAGCAAAGAAGCAAAGAAGCAAAGAAGCAAAGAAGCAAAGAGACGGTAGTGAGACGAGAAGTTGGAAGCGAGAAAAGTTCATTAAGGACTCGGGAAAATCCTTGTTGGCTACTGCTGGTCGAGGGTACTCACTGTAATTTCAGTTTAATGGGTGGTTGTTCGGTGGAGCGACAACTCGGGGAAATTCTTGCCTTTGGGCGAATTCGAGGAGTGTTAATAATGCGTTAACGCCGAATCGGGAATCGGGAGTCAGGAGTCGGTAGTTGGGAATTTGCAATCGGAAATCCGGATTTGGGAATCGGGAGTGACGATTCTGTTGGCTCACGATCATCGGGAGGATTTTCGGCTGCCTGTGAAGCTTGTAACGCTCGAGTGAACGCATAAACGGAGGAACGAATGATCGAACGCGCCGAATCTTTGAGTGGGTTTAGGGATTCGACACGGCATAAGAGTCGCTCTCAATGCCCGAACGAGTTACGAACAAACAAGTTGAATTGACATTTGAAAATGAAGGGGAGATTGGGTGGTGAGGCGTGTTCATCCCCGGGAGAACAGCATTCGAAGCAACAGCACTTGGCAACGAAGCTCTCGACAACTCCTTCGTTCGTACGAGACGCCGCCTCCAACCCCTTCTCGTCTTCCTCCTCGGATTCCTTTGATTGCACTGGGAACTGTGGGATAACTGACACATGCTTCTTGCGCGCTCGATATAGCGGACTAATGGCTTCGTCGAGCCGCATCTCGCAATGCTTGCCCGTATCGCTAACTCTGCTGCTCCCAAACCGACCTGCAATATCCCCCTGGCAGTTTTAGCCCACAGCCCACGTTTGGCCAAATTCTTTTCCACGGCCCTAATCTTCCATCTGCCATCCGTCGGGTGCCAGCGAAATTTCCTTGTTGGGCGCAGTGCGTTGTTCGCACGGCGTCCTTGCGCGGCGTCCTTGCGACGTGACGTTTGCTCAACGTCATCCCACAAATTAAAATCGGCTTATCAAGCAGGGCTTTGCCGATACGCGCACCGAGTTATTTACTGGACGAGCCATTGTTCGGAATTAATAGTCGGCGCCTGACATAAATTTCCCTCCGCGCCGATAAAGCAGGCGAAACTCATTTGTGTGCCGCGATACGCCGATAATAATGTAGAATGGGAAATGGTACATACTCTCGCAAACAAACGAGAACCCTGACGGGTGATGGCGAATCGGGAAAGTATGTAGTCGGGAACCAAATGCCGCCAATCTTATTGATCTTTCGAGCAATCTGGCAGCGGCCTTTCCAAAGTTATCTCCAAGGGGAATTGACCGAGCAGTGCACCGTGTTGCGAAGCCAGCTGCTACATACGCGATCGAGTCCCGTTTGGCTGGTTCCGACTCACAAGAGGGATACATACATGTATGTATGTACTAGGAAAATACTGTATTTACTGTATTACAGTATCGTTCCAACAACGACCCGTCCTACCGTTTTACGAAAGGTCCGGGAGGAAGAATCGGACGGATCGTATACCTGAGCATTCTACATGGAATTATGTATGTCGGTCATGCATGTACATGTATATTTGTATGGATATGGAGAATTTTGTTCACCAAGAGCAATTGTGCGTCGGTACCGGCGTCGGTATCGGCGTCGGTATCGGCGTCGGTATCGGCGGCGGAGGAGCATGATTAATCGCAAACTATGTGATTGGCTTAAGGAGAATATGCTCCATTTAGCATGCTACGGAGCCTAGGACGCACTTACTCTAGTGTGTTTGCCCAACAATATATCGGGTTACGTTAAACTGAGATTACAATCAATCAGGAATGTGGTGGATAGGCCAAGCGTGGCTCCAGTGGCTAGAGTCAGGGACCGATATATCGATGTAGCGATGTATGTATTAACGCTAAACGGCCAGTAAACGATCATCGGGAAACGATCGAAGGCGTGATCTGCCACCGAAGCGTGAGCCACCAGTCGCCGTTCCTGGCGATACTGCGGCATCCGGTTTATTCGATTTATTGTATTGATCGAATCTCTCATTCGCGCACTCGGAGCATTTTTCCAGGTGAGATATACCGACGAGAGTCGAGGAGGGCACATGGTAAACGGACGGACCGTCGATGATAAAAGCGAGATAAGCTTAAATATACGAAATACTAGAAGTAGGTGAGAGGACCAGAGGGTTAGAGAGCACGAAAGGCAAAGTTTGAATTGACCTAGTCGGCGACAGTCTTTAATTACAAGTCCATTCGCAGATCGGCACGGTAGTGGATTCGTAGTATTGTTTATTTTGCAGGAGCTCGAGACTCGTTCTACCGCTGGCAAAGCGACCAAGCGACCTTACTGACGAGTTCGAGCGATTTCCTCGCGGAGAGCCTTCCATTCCTACTATCCTACTTTACCCCGGTACCTCCTCTCTGGAGGGAGAAGCGTCAAAGTCGATTAAAAGCTTCTCGCCGCGAACCCGTCGAACAAATCGGACCAACTTAAAAATCAAGTTACGTTCATTACCGGCAACTCAATTATTCCGCCAAGGCGGCAGAGAAGCCTGCTGAGAATCTCTGTGTACGACAACATGTACAGCATGTACAATATGTACATACATATTTGAGGTCACCGTGCATCACCCAAACTTGAAATGTGAACGAGCAAAGTTAAAGATTCTCGGTTTGGCAGAGAATAATTGAGGGGATCTGTTCGCATAATCAGGCTAAACATATAAAGCAATTAGTCTGCGGCGTAATAACGTTAATGACCACTCGAAATGTAATAATCTGCTTTCCCGAGGAAAGAACGAATTGAAAAGGAACAAGGAGAATCGAGCGGAGTCTGATTTCGGAGCAGGTTTCCGGTATGACTGCTCTCGAGGAACATAAAGAACGCTGTGCCCTTTCAGGCGGCGGTTCGCAATTAAAAGAAAAAATGAAAAGCAAGTGAAGGAGAAAATGAGTTGAAAATATTGCCGCGTTTTGCCGCGTTTTGCCGCGTTTTGCCGCATTTTTCCGCTGTTACCCGCGTTTCGGCTAGCACTCGTTTTCATAGTTGCCACGCGACTCTTTTTGTTATCGTTTTCTATCTATGCGCGAAACCGGGTCCCGGGGAGCGTGAGATCGGTCCGTACAACTGGCCAATGCATGTAGATTCGTATGTACACGTATAATTGTATAGGGAAAGCCGTTGCTCTGCGCAGCTCAAGGGCGACAGAAGCAAGAGGAAAAAGTTCGCAGAGGATCGAAGAGGCCGACAGATCGTGAGGATCGTCCGCTCCTCCCAATTTGTTCTCGCCCATCTCCGTCCATCTCCGTCCGTCTCTCTTTTTCTGGTTCTCTTTCTGTCAGGCTAAATGACAATTAGAGGTGTCGCTCGTCAAGCCGGGTTCAACTTGGGCCCGGACTCGTTTCAATCTCGAACAATCGCTCCTGAAAATCCGCTACTTTCAAAGCTTTCACGCTACTCTGCATTTCGATTCGTTCACTCGAGCTGTGCGATCGGTCTGGTTTCCCGAATCGATCAGCACCAACGGGGACTGCTGCCAGCGGTACTGTCGCTCCAGAGTGTTTCAACGTTTCGGAACGTACCATGTACGTTACATTGTCGGCATTGCTTCTGCAAGTTGGTGCGTTTCGAGCAACGACACTTTGCGAAGATTCGTCATGACGCCGAGGTTGTTAAGCGGTCCTCGGTGGAACTCGATCAAGTTCGAGTAACAAGAGGAATTTATGGATTGAGCTGGGGAGCATTGGGGTGGATAGCGATTTCGAAACTTGCGTCTGTCGAGCGGAAGATCAAAGTTTGCCAAAACCCGACGAATCCGACGAACCGCAAGGCGATAAAAGGTATAATCCCGAAAATCGAAAATCGAATAACTATCGGGTTTCCCGCTTTGCTCATAGTCTAGTGGCCTCAGTTCGGTGGTCGCACGTCCCACCGATTGCCGATTACTCACTATCGCGCTCCTCGATTCGGTCACCTGGGAAGCGCGATGATCCGAGGACACATCGAAATACACGTACATATGTATTGCGGAGGCTTACGATGAGTTGCACACCTTCGGAGCTGACAAGTTCATTATGAGCAACGTTCGTTCTTCATAACTGTTCGTTCCTTTTCGGATGAGCACCATTTACGCCAATCGAGCGACGAATGGGCCCCAAATGGTCGTGACTCGAAAACTGCTCTTTTCTACTTTCTACCTTTCGCCCGCAGAATTACAGTTTCCCCACGATCCTGCCACGAGCTTTTTTCGCAATAAAGCCTATCGGTATTGGATCCGCGCCCGCTTGCGATATCTCGTTACTCGGTCAGGCCAGCCTCAGAATTAGTTAGGAATGGTGGGGGGGAGGGGGGTTAGCGATTATTCTCTTTTTCTTCCGCAAGGACGACGCGCTCGGCTTTTCTTTTGTCTCTCCGCGTAGATTTTAATTGTGAATGTGAAAAAGGTGGTACCGAAACCAGCACGGTTTTTGAGACAGAAAAGAGAGGAGTGCTCTCCGCCCGGTGGATTGTGCGCCGCGCGGCACTGTGGCAGTAACCGTAGCAGGCCTTGGGAAAGCAGACGGGATAGTCTGGATGGGCTGGATGGAGTGCGGTTACCCTGAGAGTATAATACGGACATCGGGTCCGACGAGCTAGCCGGCTTTGTTTCGAAAAAGGAACAGGAAAGGGAAAAGAAAAAGGGAAAAGAAAAAGGGAAAACTGCGAGGAGGGAAAAGAATCTCGAAGGGATTGTCTTGACCTCTTAGGCGATTAACTCGTGCGAGCAGCTAGGTAGCAGGAATAGGTCGGATTCGGGCTTTCTGGATGCCAGACTGCCAAGCTGCCAAGCTTCCAAACTTCCAAGCTTCCAAGCTACTCTTTTCTGATTCCGATCCTGTAAACCAGGTGCAGCATCCTACAAAAAGTTTGCTCACCCTCTAATTTACGAGGTGCCGCCTATTGTTAGTTATCGAAATGACTTCGATCTTGATTTGTAGGCAATAAAACAAATAGTTTAGTGATTTTTGGAATATTAAGGGACCTATCAGCATCTTTTTCACTCCTGTACATAGGTATGTTTATGTGGATGTTACGCGAGGAGTATTACGTGTGCGAATCGTTCGTGGTTTCTACTCTAAAGGAGATTGCGAAAATAGATCGCGATAAAACCGAAAGCAATTCCAGCGTTTCCAGTTGAGGATCGCAAAAATACTCGCCTTGACTCGAATTTACGAGAGCGTGCTAGTTCGTTCGTTCGTTCGTTCGTTCGTTCGTTCGTTCGATGCGCTACTGAAATTTGTTTTAATTTAGTGGAGCTTTATACTAATAACGAAATAGCTCTTCTGTGTCCATCCTCTGCCCTCTCGCGTCAACCTATTTGCTTTAATAATCTGGTACGATTTTGATAAAAGGTCGAAACATTTCCAGAGATTCGAGGAACGCGACTGAGGAAAGTCCCGTAATTAAAATTGAGAGCCTTTTCACCGAGCGTGTCGATTATCGATTGAAACGTTATAACGGCGAGTTAAATTTCAACAATTAATTGTAATCTCGAATCTCAAATGGTGAATTTCGAATTTCGAATTTCGAATTTCGAATCTCAATCGCGGAGAAGGATAGCGAATGGTTGAGAAACGGTCGGCCTTTGGAATAAGACGAAGATCGATTCTCTTAATCCAGCCTCGGTCGGGGATGAATACTGCTCACAGCGAGATATCAATTCACCTGGCTCGCATAGATTTAGGCATTAATCAAACCACACCCGTCGCGTGAGTTTACAATTATGTAGTTTGCCTTTCTAGCAAAAGAGTGTTCGAGTGGCTCTGAGAGTGTGGGGCATAGGAAAGCGTGAGACCACCCGCTATTCCCAATCGGGGATGCGATTGGTTCGGCCGAAAATTCGATTGCGCCTGGAGTGCATATTGGCGAACTGCTATCAGCGCGGGCCAGGACTGGAAGCAAAGTGGAGTCATGATCGGACGAACTACCGCGATTTGACGTAACGCGACTGAATACTGGGTACGTCAGTGGAATTTGTGCTCGGAGAAAGGGAAGGCTCGCAGTAGTTTACTCGAGAGCTCCTTAAAACCCTCAAACTCGACCACTCTCGAGGGTGAAGATAATTTTCCAGCTATTTAGCTCGGTGCAGTTCTCGTCGAATTGATTTATAGAGCCGCGGAAGCTCCCAGTCCTAAACATTGGGTGGGTGTGTCCTCGCTTGTAGATTTCTCCTGGATCCGTATCATAAAATTATCGCTTTATTGCCTGGAAGTAATAATGCGAGCCTACTCCCGTTTCAAGTTGGTTTCTCGTTGCGCTGGCGCTGTAGCAAGCACATACAGTAGACTGCGCCGATAGTCCGAATTGTCCCAGCTCTCCCCGACGAATGGACATGACATCACACACCCACGACGTCAGGGGGTATCCTGCTCGCTTAACTCAACGATTACCGGCGAATCGGTCATTGGCGGCAAATGAGGCGCTCGCCCCAAATTAATTTGTTCGAGATGCGACCAGCCGGTTGTGGCTCATCGGTAAGACATTGACCGAGGAGTACCGAACGCACGATAATTCCAATCTCGATCGACCCGATCACGAAGGACGATCGTAGTGGCATCCTGACACTCGACTATGCTTTTTCCGTCAAGGGGGGAACAGGCGAGAACAAGCGAGAACAGGCGAGAATAATCGAGAACGGCCAGAAGCAAACGCGTATTGTTTGCCGGGAGACACGAGAAGTGGCGGCGGCACGGCTGGAACAATGGGCTTGGTACTTGGTTCATCCAGGTGCAATTACGTGAAATTAATGGAAATGAAAGTTGGAATCGAGGGATAGGGGGAAGGGATCACGAGCGACGAGTGAGAGGGGCGCGTAAGTCCGGGAAGAGTGTTGATCCCGATGAAATGGTATTGCTCTTTGCATTCTTGTCAGTGTTGATAGCGCCATTGGCGCTCGGGAGTGATACACGTTCTGATCTAGATTGGTCGAGGCGGCTCGTAACATTATTTGGCGATGCAGATAGATAAACGCTACCACGTTCAGTGTCAGGCTGTCAAGGCCTGTCCCGGCCTATCCCGGCCTATCCCGGCCTATCCCGGCCTATCCCGGCCTATCCCGGCCTGTCCCGGCATGCACGGGGTGTTTATCGTCGATATTCAATTACATCGGCAAAACTAAAAACGCCGCAATAGTCCGACAAGGAGAGGGAGCAGATAGGGATGCCACGAATTGATAATGGGACAGACTCGCAGAGTTTTAATTAGAGTAAAATGTGGCAAGAACGCCTAGCCTGCGGCTAGCTTCTCTATTTTTACCGGTGCCACTCATTTTGTCGGGCCTGTCGGCACGCTTGTGTTTTCTCCGCCCCCCCCCCAGTACCCCGCTGACCTTACCACCGATGCTCGTGAAAATGAATGATGCCGGTTGCAAATTTTTTCCATTGGCAGGCATGCAGCTCGAGCGAGAAAAACCCTCCCGCGGACAACGCCGTGTGCACTCTATTCTCTAGTTCTCTCTGGTTCCCTCCCTCGTAGCTCGCACCTTCCAACTGTACTGTCGCGTTGGGCTCGTGCGAAACTGGTCGCAGAACTGCCAGCAAAACTGCCAGCAAAACTGCCAGCAAAACTGCCAGCAATCCGGATCAAGCTTCGCTCGCCGCGTTCTCCCTCGCGATTTTTCTCATTCATTCGCGCCGAGTAGAATCGTGCTTGCTGCTGCCAACGACCGCAACGTATTCCGGGACTGGCTGTTGACCTTGCCCAGGAGGATGTTGCAGGAATTCCCCCCGGAATCCTGCTTCGAAAACTGATAATTCTGTTTTGAGTGGATGTTTTAGGGGTTGATATTGATACTGGTATTGGGATTGCAAATGTGCGTTAGCGCGATCGGAATATCCCATTCGAGACAAAAGAATGGAATCCTCGCGAGAGATCCGACCAGTCAGATAGGTCCGGCCGTGTCGATGAACTGCCGGTGAATCCCACTGGTCAACAGTAGGCAAAGTTGTCGATGATATGGGTTAATTTCAGGGGCAATGTTCTTGGAGGGAATTACCGCAGGTATCCCGAACAATATAGCGTAGGATCCTGTCGCTATATCCGCCGTAATACGAAGCGGACGTTATCGGCGTCGTAACTCGCTTGTATACATCGATAGGATGCCGCTTGTACAGGATTGGATAGCCCCGCTTCAGAATTGGTCGTGGTACCGGTGGGATAGTGGTTCACGGGTCCACCGGGTGGTTGAACCGAACGATCGCATCTCTAGACTCGGCCTCGGCCGCGGTCGCGGGGTTGCACTACCGCACCGTTGCAGCGCGTTGCGTCGCTGGTGCTCGCTTGCCGGTGCTCGCTTGCCGGTGCTCGCTTGCCGGTGCTCCCAATGGTCCTCGTGGGGATGGGAGCCTCCCATCCCCACGAGGACCCGTCAAATTCCTCAAACATTGGTCTGCAATTTCTCAAAGCCGACTGGTCGAATAGCCAACTAGCTGACCTCCTAATATCCTTGCGGCCTCCCCTCGTTCTCCGCTCTCCGTATCGACTCCTAAAACAGTCCACATTAGACCCTTGCACCCTCTGAGACGGTGGTAAGGAAACCTATTCTTTCTCCCTTTGAGCCACTTTCATAATTGGCACCAAGGTTAATAGCAAAACGAGTGCGAATACTTTGCCTTGTATTCCCAGGCTAAATTAATTAATTCCGGTTGGGAGTTGCAACAATAGAGTAAACTTTCGACTACAAACTATTGGAATTATCGTTTTGTCGGTTATTATGCGAGTGCGCGTTTTCGGTAAAATTGGAGAGAACAGAGTGCAGAATGCGGAATGCAGAATGCAGAATACGAAGTGCAGAATGCGGAACGTCACGGTCGCGCTGCTTTAATCGGCCTTTCTCTAATAAGCGTTTTGCTTCCCATTAAGAGCGATCCTTATCTCGTAAACATATGCAATTTCGTGGCGTACCATAGTGTTGTGTATAGCATGGCTTAGTACGGCACGAAGCAGAGCAGAGCGGCGTGGCATCGCTTTTCCCAATACGCTCTCCGTAATCTCGGGACGAGCCGGGACGAGCCGGGACGAGCCGGGACGAACCGGGCCATCCCCGTCACGCGTAATGCAAGCTCGCATTTGCGTTCCCGCGATGCAATTCTCTTTCGCTCTACGTGAAATCGGATGTTCCGCTAGAAATGCTATTCCCCTAGAGTCTAGACAGAGTTGTCGGAATGCAGGTCGCGTCAATAGGTGTACGCGTGCACCGCACCCTCCAATGCGCCAAGGACCTTTGACGAATTCGTTCTCCTTGTTCCTGGTTTCCAGTCTAGTCTCTAACCTCTCGTGTCTTCTTTTCCGAGAGCCTCGCTCGTTCCGACCACCTGGATGGTAATTTTTCGGATAATCCGCGAGCTGAGTGCTCGTTAAATAATGAGGGGGAACAGGCGTCCAATTGGGTAAAAGAATGTCGGCTGCTCTGCGTGCATTTTAATCAAGACAAAGTGCTTCGCCATGGGCCTTTTTGGTTTTTTTTATTATTTTTTTATTTCGGCGACGAGAGACAATGCCACTTGATTGTGGCGAGGAGAATATCCCCTTGTTCTCCCGAGCTTCCTCCTGTTGCCTCTTCTGGCACTTGGGTCAAGATTAAGATTAGTAGGCGAAATTCATATTTTCCTAGCGAAATGATATGTACTGCGAGTACGGCTGAATCCGCGTGTCACATTTTAGATAACAATGCACGAACTGATAAACTGTCTGTTCGAAACGTGTCCCGTGAGTTTTCCGTCAGTTTTCCGTCAGTTTTCCGTCAGTTTTCGCGGCAGACGGGGGTCGCCAGTCGCAATGACGTGGATTCGCGGATCAAAAAGCCCCACGTGGTCGGCGAGACGCTAGACGCTGCTAGACAGGAGGTTGCGGATCGCGAGTAGAAACCGAATGGGAATCGTACCGAGTCGCGAAGAATACTGGCGCAACAAATCGATAGAACTGGCTGTGCACGATTGCGTAGGATTGAGCAGGCGAGCAATGAAACCGGAAAGGGATCAAAGAACGAGAGAACGAGTGGATACGCGAATCGGCACGTATAGCACGCGAAATCGGGATCAAAAATTGCTTTTTCAACGTTTCCATACTTGCGCATTCCACTTACCGGAATACCGTTTTTAACTTGGAGTATCTCTTTACAGTCGAATGCGTAACAGCGGCGTGATCCCGCGGGCGAATCTCTCGTTATTAAAAGGTCTCACCACGCTACACTGCACGGTACGTACTGTACTGTGCTGTGCTGTGCTGTGCTCCTGCTTGAAACTGCTCGCATTTTTCGCCGGCCTTTGCTTTTTATCCGAAGCTCGTTAGCGAAAGAGACAGGTGGCGGGTGAATGGGCGCAGTACACCTATGGAAGATTACGTTGCTCCTAGCCTTCCGGCTGCCTACCTACGTACATTCACCGAAACGGCCAATTGGTATTGACTCGTGCCCCTCCGACAACTTTCTATCTCCACTTATTGAAAGCTCCAGCCCCGACTAACAGTAAGATACGTACCCTACCCATTCCCGATTTGGAATTGTCCCTAGGAGAACCTCGAGAATTCGAGAATTACCGAGTCTGCATTTTTCGCGACCTCATCCATTTTCACTTACGATATTTACTGGCATGCCGCGGTTCGGTGCGGTGCGATGCGGTGTGGCCGCGTACCTCGCCCACGCCCCTCGAGGGAGAGACCAATCGAAATATGGGTAGAATGTGATTTAATTTGAGAGTCGGGCTGCAAGCGCACCTGTCGAAAGCTATGCATAGGAATGGGATATTCTTCGATATTCTTCGATATGCTTGGAAAAGATTTAACGAAAAAGATCGTCCCATGTATTCTCCTGTTCCTCCTTGCCATAGGAGATTGGTGGACTCGAATTCCGGAAGGCCGAAGGCGCCCCAACATTCGTTGGCGTCTGTTTCGTGACATTCAACAAGTACAAATAGAGACACGGTGGCATCCAGTCGAGGATAAATTAGTGGCGAGTTACGGTTCGGTGATGCTGGAGGAAATGATTTACGGCGGTGAGCAAGCTAGATTTCGCCGAATATAGTCGAACGGAACAATAGGACCGCGCTAGGTACCGGGGTTCTTAGGGTGTTCCGTATTTCGGATCGGCGAGAAGAAATCGAGTTTAATAGAAATTCTAGCGGTGATCGATCGCGAGAGTTTTCGTTCTATACGCAGGAGTAAGTAAGAGGTTCAATTATTGCAACCGTCGAGAATCTCACGATGCTTCGTCGATTGGAGGAGCGTTGAGACCATCTTCGAGGGATCGTGAGATCGTTCGATCTCACGATCGACAATGTCGAAGCGAAACGAATTCGCTATCGATGTACTCTTTCCTCGGTGGGGATGTTATTTCTCATTGTGGCCGTTTCGCGATAAAGTCCCCTCTCGTTCTGACATAAGTACCTCCTTGGACTCGATGAGGCATCCTTCCCGATTACTTCCAGCTATTGCAGCTTTCCCTCACAAATTGGTGACAGCTCGTGCAATCAATCTTGTAATCCTAGGTTCCAGAAAAACTTACCGACGTAGCGCGGTTCGTTCGGGACAATCGCGTTGCTCGCAGTAAGACGATCGTTGTTTCAGGGACCGAGATAATCATCGGAATATCCGAGCCGGGAGATTGACGCGCGCGCGCTTGCCCTCGTCCTCGCTCGCGTTCTAGTCTCCAACTAGGTCAATCTACCGTACGGGGCGGAGATAATCTAGAAATGTAGCTGTTACGTTAAACTTTTACGTTAATGTCAGTCTCTCTTTTCCCGCTTTATTTCCTCCTGGCTCCGTCTGTAATGCGTGCTTCATTATGATTAAGCCAACCTGAGAGAAGCCAAACTTCGGAATGGCCGGTCGAATAGTTGCCGCTGCCGGGCAAATCTGTAGATCTCGATTAATCCGAACGAGCGGCACGGCGCGCCGCCTAATACAAAAGTACGAATGCTGCTGCCTTTAATTTGCATTCGCATAAAGCATGGTTGACGTTGACGGTAATCTTCTCGCGTGATCTATCGCACGTAATTCGCTTTGCTCCTCCTCCTCTTCTTTCCTCTCGCGCCTTCCCTGACAAGTTGGAAGTCACTCTAAACGGACCTATGAGATATCGTTGCTTGCTAGACCTCCTCACTATGGCGTGGAAACAACGATAAATCTCTGGTTGCTTCGGTTCCTTTGGTTCCTTTGGCCTTGTCTGCTTCCCGTTACATTATCAGTGTCGCCCTGCTTGCAGTGTCTGCTTGCCATTCGCGCGTCCTCTCATTCCCCTTTCGTTCTTCCAGAAATCGACGAAAAATTTAGCCTGGCCTCGAAACCCGATTTGGTCGTTTCTCGCACTGGCGAATCGATACCACGTTCCGGAGTCAGACTGTTCGAGATTGATTATCACGCGGACGAAGCCAAGGGGTCACCGTCGCGTCGCATTCCTCGGTTCTCCAATTTTTTTACGACGTTCGTACCACGATCGTAAGACGATTCCCGACCTCCGGAAGGAATTCATTAGGAATAATAGGGAGTGCACACGCTTGAGCGTTGTAAAAGCAAGCAAGCAAGCAAGCAAGCAAGCAAGCAATGCACTAATGGAAACCGAGAATGCAATTATTCAGGATCGTTGTCTCTAAGAGAGAAGGAAAGATTGAGACAACAGGAAGCTCGGAAGCTCGGCAACACTGGAAATTTTTCTCTGCGAAGAAAAACTACGAGTTTGCGGGCTTTCGGGTATAGTTCCTCGAGTGGAACAATAATTCATCCGGGTGCGGCCGCGGAATTGTATCCACCCACAACTGACGACTTTAAAGTTGAGCAAATGCGCCAACTGCGGGATCAAAAATGAATATCTAGTTTATATGAATGACTTTCGTCTGACTTTGCGGCGACGGAGGCGACCCCGCAGACGTCTATGTAGTGCCTAGCGTATTCCGAGTCAATTAAGAGAATTCCAGGGGTAGCATTGCATTACGTCCCCGAATTGGGTCCTCCTCGCTAGATCCTTGCTCGGTCCCTGCTCGTTTCTTCCTCGTTTCTTCCTCGTTTCTTGCTCGGTTCCTGCTCGGTTCCTGCTATCTTTTCGAAAGCCGTAGGGCGGCGCTCGTGCTCGTTATACTTCTTTTGCACCGGTAGTTACACGGTAGACCAATATTGTCCTACTTTAGGAGAAGGATCGCGTTGCTCCTAGAGACTGCGGAACCGGCTCGAGTTGGCAGTCTGCATTCATGGCTGGACGTGTTTTCGAGCGAACGACCAACCGTTCCTCGCTCTCTCGGGGATCTGCATAATTTTCATCCACGCGTCCGCGATGCTTTGTAAATCCGCCCGGTAGCGCGACGCGGATTATCTTCGTAATACATAATGACTGCAGCCCTGCAGCCGTGCACTCCTGCACCACGGTTTACCGTGCGGATAAGCGTTAATCAACTCCGGAAATATTCTTCGTCCGACCGTTCCCCTTTTCGAAAGCGAGAACATTACTCATTCGGGTAAGACATCGCGAGGATGGGATATTCGAACGGTGGACTTGCGCTCCGTTCGAAGCTGACTTTCGGCTTGGGCTGCCGAAGGTAACAGAGACTTGGTCTTGGCATCGTCTGATCTGGGTCTGGTCTGCTCTGCCTATATATCTTCTGGCACCGCACAAGTCCTCCATATCAGTTTCCCAATCCCGCATATATCAGCTTTAAAATCGTCTGGATACCGCGGGTATAACGAACGATGCACTCCTTGGAACCGCTCGAGTATTAGAAATCGGGTCGTGTTTTGAACCGAGCGCGAATCCTTGGGTAAAATAATTCGTGGAGGACGCGGATTCTTCAAGGAGGGTCAAATTGCGTCAATTTGCAAATTGTGTCGATGAGGTGAGATGCAACTGGGCAAATTGTCCGTAACGATAATGCTCATTGTCAGTCTCGTTACCGAGCAGCCCGCAGTTCGTAGCATTCACGGCTACGGGCGAACGGGCTAACTCATAGGACGCGTCGCATCGCGCGCCGGCAACTGTAATTGAGATTTTATCGGCTCGTTAACTGGTGTAAACTTCCAGTGCAACACGTACCAAAGTTTGCTCGACCGAGTCAAGGGACCGAGTCAAGGAATCGAGTTGGCCCTGACAATGAGACGCCCTCCTAATATTGCCAAATTTTCCTCATCCTCATTCTCGGAAGGTCGCGTCTAACCCGGCCATTTGATAGAAATGCTTCTTTATAAAAGTTGCAGAGTAGAAACGCGAGAGAAAGAAGAAGGGTAAGAAAGAGGCGTAAAAGAACGACTCGACGTGTCTCCGGGCAAATGTTTGCCAGAACTGGAAGATCATAAAGGACGCAGTCTGCAGAAGTAAAAATACGGCGGTAACTGTCGCAGGTATATCTATTTCACGGAAAAAAGCTTGTTCTCGAAACGACACGCGTCAATGTTAGCGTTGAGCCGCGGTTAAGAAGAGAGTTTTTCTTCCGGCCTCTGTTATACTCGAACAATGCCGCCCGATACAATTACCCTAAGCAATTTGTCATTGCGCCTCATCTCACTTTTATTTCTCTTTTTCTTGCAGACTTTCGCCGACACCCGCAGACTGCCAGTCGCCGCGTCGCGCTTCGCCGCATCGCGCTTCGCCGCATCGCGCTTCGCCGCATCGCGCTTCGCCGCGCCCCGATTTCCTCTCTTCGCAGCCACGGGATGATCGCTGCACCGCCAAAGAACGATAACAGGCAACTACGGCGGCGCGGAACCGGTGAGTATGTCCATCTTGCTCTCGCGCTTTTATTCTCGTTGCGCGTTTTCCCCGATTCGTTCGATTTCCTAAACGAACAAAGCGGACTCGAGGATGGAACTCGCATCAAAGTCGCCCCAGTTTCTTCGAACAAAGTGGCGCGAGTAGTCGAGTTCAAGATAAATATCTCTTCCCTCGCGATGGACGGCACCTTGGCCGTTTCTCATTGTCAGTCCCGTTACCGCTGCACAATTCGCTTCTCAATTATCGAAACTAACAGCTAGCTCTCTCTGACCGAGAAGAATCTTTGCATGGGTAACGAAAGCCGTGTTGGGATGAGATTGGGATGAAAACAGGTCGTTGTGACCGCGGCACAGCGCGCCATACCACTCCAGACAATGACGGCGAGAGTAATTTCCGATCCGATTCGATCCGATCGCGACCCTTGGCCGGATTAAACGGAACCTTACGATGTGCGAAACAGTCCTCCTGTGTACATAAGGGTACATATATTGACCACGGTCGCGTCGAATCTCACCGATAATTTATCGCGAACCGCAATATTCGTGTCATACTCGCGGCTGCGACCGCGGCAGTGGCCGCGGACAGCGCTTGATTGGCAGAACAAATTTGCACGAAGGATCATTCGTCGAGGATCAGGCTTGAAATTCTCCTGTCTAAATTTCCGAGACTAATTTCCCAAACAAAATGCACGTGCCAGCGTGTAACAGGAAGCAGCGAGTGGACAGGTAGTTATGCAGTTATTGTTGGAATTACGACTGATCGAAGGAGCAGCGGCTTTTAATAACGCATCGAGAAATTCGATTCAAGTTATCAAGGGTATTGCGCCAAGTATCGTATTCTTCGGATCTGCATTTGCGCTTGCATTTGCATTTGCATTTGCATTTGCATTTGCATTCGCCAAGGTATTTCCCCCCTATCGAGAACTTGCAGCTAATCGTGGAAATATCTACCCAGCCAAAGTAATTTTGCAGACAGGTTACTCGAAGCTCGCGAGAGTAGCTACATACATAGTAGTAGTAGTAGATGCGTGAGTATCCGCAAAGTTGGGTGGAAGCAACGCGCTGGAACAAGAAAATCCACTTGGGAGATAGGATCCCGACTCCCGACCGGCAATAGTTGGGGGCCAGCCTTTAGCCAGGAACCCTGTTCTTCGTGCATTACTCACCGGCGTGCATGCCGGTGTGGCGGTATGGTCCTCTCTCGCATTCGTTCGGTTCCTTCGCTAGTACGCCCCTTCGAAATTGCCACCATCGAAAGTTGAATTTTGCCCTCTCGCTCCCGAAAGAGATCTTTATAACGCGTTGGTACATTGTAGGCGCATTCCACGAGAAACTGCATACCTGACTCGGTGAGGTGGTGGGAGAGGCGAATAACGTGGCTGCGGCACCCCAGCTTGGGTTTCGGGAAGAGTTTACTTCCGGGCAACTACGGTAGAGAACAGTTTGGTACAACTAACACTGTCAGAGTACACTGTCTAGAGTGTGTGGAGGCATAGTATGCGACAGAGCGCAATATCCGGTGGGAGTTTTTGCGCGGGGAGATTGCGGCCAATCGACTAATCGAATCCGAAAATGATCGGCTTCCCGTGCATCCGTTGCAAGGGAGAGAGTTACAGGAACGCTCTTTGACGCGGTAGCCACTCTATCGTAGAAAGTTCTATTGACACACATACATATGCAACGCGCCCATATGCGATCGTGTCAGGCTTTGATTTTGCGAAAAGATTTCGCGTGAATATTGCGTACATCGTGCACGCTCGGACTGGGCGAAAGCGCATTCGTTCGTTGGTTTGTTCGTTCGGCCGACTGGAATTCTGTATCGAGTGAGAGTGCACGCAAGCGAGATTGGATTTTATGCAAGCGATATTTTCGATTTTACGAGAAAACCGTTGCCTCCATAATTGTGATGGCCCTCCCAGAGATAATAGGAAATCAATGGCACGCTTACGACTCCCGTGAGTGAAAACCACCCGAGGCCCGAGAGACTGGCTCGATTTCAAGCGGCATACTTTTCGTCAGAGACCTTCTCTGGCAATCGTTTCGAGTTTCACGAAGGATACGCCTTTTTCGCGTTCGTCCCGGTCTCTCTTTAATTCACAGTGACCCTGTCTCGGACAGGTCGGCTCGTTTCAACGAACACGCCATCCAATAATTAATATCCTTCATCGACGATCGCGACCAAGTCGTTGCACGGGACCGCGTGGCATGAGCAAATAATTTCGATGTCGTTTTGTTAGTCCGACAACGAGGAATCGGTGTCCCAAATCGGGAGTTGTTCGGATCATCACCGTACCGGGGTGGTATCAGGGTCGTGCCATTATCGTGCCATTATCGTGCAACTATCGTACCACTGTCGCAAGTTTCATCAAGAATTTCAGTGGAACGCGGTAATTCAATGCTGGCAAGGCAAGCCGACCGAGGCAACTCTTTAATCTGGAGCTTCAAAAGACTATTCTCGTAACAGAGTGAACGTTGCAAAGTTCTGTTTACAGTCGGCCGATTCTACCGAAGAGTCTAAATGTCTAAATTGCAGAGTCGCGCTCGCGGGGGATTCCACTCCTGAGCTTGAATTGCTGGCTGAAACGCGCCCCTGGCTACGCGCCGCTGGCTACGCGCCGCTGGCTACGCGCCGCTGGCTACGCGCACCTTTGTCCCGTGCACTTACGTGCCTTTTGGATTTTTCGCGAAAAGCAAAAACGCCTGCCAAGTCCTCCCAGCCTTCCGGTCTCCCGGTGTTTTTCGTCCGGCTCTCAGCGCCCAGCGCGCGGCTGGCCCACTTCCACCGCCTCTTATAATGACGACCAAGGCGACCGAGTCAAGCATTCGCTTTCACCTTTGGACAACACACGGGTTCAAATTACTCAGCGCGTGGTTACAAGTAATAATTCCTATTGTCACGACTCAAACGCTCGAAACACCTTGAATTTTCTCCGTAGTTCCTTTCTCGCTTCTCCGACCAAGCCAACAGCGGACATTACTCACGAGCAGAGTTAACCACTTACTAAACTTACTTGGTTACTCACTTACGTGCTTACTTACTTACTTATTTACTTACCTACTTACTTACTTACTTACCTACTTGCTTACTTACTTACTCACTTACTTGTGTACTTGCCAGAGTGGGGGCTACTCTGCGCACCACGCCAACTCATTCTCGCAAACTTTCCACTTGGACTATAATTCCTCATAAGTATACCGTAGATTTTGGTGTAACTAACACGGAAATTGTGTTAAAGAGTCGCGCGAAACGCATGGGGGAAATGGGGGATTGGGGTGGTGTATCGAAAACGGGACGCGGGTAGAGAAGACATGCTAGAAGGCCATCCTATCTCTTCGAAAGTGATACTCTAATGCGAGAGAGGATTGCAGGGTTACATATGCACGCGCACAGATAGACCCGCACCTGTTTACCGTGCGTTTGCATTTACATGGGTATACGCGTATAGCGGTAGGCACGATATCACCACTACGCGCATCGCGACGGACCTGCGGTATGGAGTGTGTGTAGGGCTACGTCTGGGCGTATGTAGGCCGGCGAAACGCGTATGCACGGAAGCGCATTCGACAAGCGAGTGCCGCTTCGCACCGTGAAATGCATTAGATTAGTCGGTTACTGCTTTTCATGCTAATTCTCCGTGAGAGCCCTCGACGTGGCACGACGTGGCTCGACGAGCTCTGGGCGGCTATGCGCGGCACGGCGCAACGACCCGGGGGGTCTCCCACCGAGCTAGTGAAGGTATCATAGGTACCAGCGCGCACTACGGAGCCATCTTCCACCCGCTTACGTGCTAGTTTCCTCCTCTTATTTTTCGGCACTAACCGTGTCAAAGGGTGCATTACTGGCCACGGATACCCTCTCTCTGCCTCTCCCTCACTCCATAAGAACACTCGACTACATACTTGAGCTTTTAGGTGTGCTCGTCGAAGCGTCAAATCTGTCCTGTTTTTCGACAAAGTCAGGAAATTAGCGGAGAGCTAGGAGTATAACTCACGAAATGACAGAATTATCCGGTGCGCATGCAGCTCACGTATTGGACGCTTAACGTGGCGTGCTTGTTTCCCAGTTGACGGAGACGCTCCCGCTCGGTGTAGGAAGACAAAGCTGATTGCCGCTATTATTTCGATAAAGCTCGGAGGTCCGATATCTAGGAGGGCGTCTTTCGCGCAAAACAACCCATTCGCCATTACGGAGTAATTAAGCGACTACGTTACCGTGAAAATGCAGCGGGATAGGGTAGGGGTCTAAGCAGAATGCGTCGCAATAGATCGTGCAAGGTTTCAATTAAGGGAAGGCACTGTGGCGACTAAATCGAATCTTCCTGTAACCCTCGGCTCCGTTCGAGCTCTCTCTTATGCTCAATTTAAACGAACGATTCTCGCTTCAATTAATTTCCGCGAGAACTACATCGAAAATGAGGAATTTTGCGATAAGGCGCGATCACCCATCTCCCAGTCAGACTAGCATTCGTATCTAGGGTTCGCGAACCCCTTGAAACCCTGGGTGAGTGGATTCAATAGTTTCCGCTTTCACGAGACTGTTTCGTGTTCTTGGCGAGTGAGCGAGCGAGCCAACGCGAGTACCCTCTGAGAGTAATAGCGATCGATGCGAAAGGTTGCCAGCTAGGCGTCAGGAAGAGGAACTGGAGGAGTTGAGGCAGTGCGAGAGAGCGATGGAGCGATGGAGCGCGCGCGAGAATTTGCATCTATTTCGGAATTAAATTCGGGTTTGGCAAGGGGTATTCTGGCAAATGATAAGAGCGGCTCGGTGTCTTTGGAGATTCAGCAATTTGGGCTAACGCCAGCTTGCATTTCATATCTGGACTGCGAGTGGTGGCAACTGGCAAGAAGTAGGGACGGATGGACGGTGGTAAAGGCGGTGAAAGCAGCGAAAGCGACGAAAGCAACGATGGGAACGAGGAGATGGGACTCGAGAGCCGGGAGCCGGGAGCCGGGAGCCAGGAGCCAGGAGCCGAGTTGAGGGTAGTCACGGAGGACCATAAATCTTGCGGCACGCGTTACTCAATACCTTCCTTGTGATTTTCGGCCTCGGTGTTTCGAAATTGGACAAGCCCGAGAAAATCCACGAAATAATTATCTCTCGACTCTTCTCACGGGCTACCGAATAAAAGATTCGCGGTCTGGGAAGTATCGTTCGCTGGAAAGGAAATCCATGCACGAGTACCACGCCGAGGATAATCGAACTAGCTCCAATTTTCGGCCAGACATTATTCTCTTTTTCTCCTTCGCCGCTTTCCACTAATGAGATTTTCAATTTTGAAAAGAGCTTGCTGCGAGCGAATGGGGAGAGAGGCGAAACGGAAAGGGAAAAGGAGCTTGGAGTGTCCGAGCCGAATTGGCTGCTTCGATCGCAGTGCTTTTCCTCAGATCCAATTAGGTATTATCGGTGATGCTTGGGCGCATAATTATAACCCGAAAACCCGCCTCGAATCCTTGGGCTTGCCCGAATTACGTCACTGTTTCTATTCGTTTCTGGGTTTGTCTAGGATGCGCACAGAAAAGTCGGCACGGAAAACCAGTACGAACGATCAGCGTAAGATTAAAGGGTGCAATTGTACGCGGAGACTAGACTCATCATCATGTACCACCGTCATCCGTCAAATATCAATTTCATCGAGAAAAAACTTGCCGACGATTCGTGTTTCGCGAATTGGAGAACCTCGCGTTCGGCGCGGTAGGTTCGCATTGCGATAGGTTGCCGGTTCAACAGTTTCGAACAGTTTCGAACAGTTTCGAACGTTCCACGGAACTAGAGGTATGCTACTGTCGGAGTGGCGAGTGCCGTTGCCCACGAAAGCGCAATACATACACCCTACCGAAAAAGAGTCGATGGGAAAATACTGCGGAGAAAAGTTGAGAGAAAAAATCATGGTATCGATGGAATGTTTGTTCGTGACGCAACGCAGGAAAAAAAGGGGAAAAAAGGGCGATCGCGAATTCACGGTGCGAGGTAGTCGGCTGTGAGGGTTTCAGGCGGGGTCTGGATAAGCGCGAGTCTCTCTCCCGAAGGAAAAACACCGGGAAAAATTGAAAAAATAACCTGGTAACCGACGCATGAACGCATTTTTTCCCTTACACCTCGAACCCAGCTAACTGCTTTCCACGTCCATGGTCCCGGCCTCTTCGGCCGCTTTTTTCGATTCTTTCGATTCTTTCGATTCTTTTGATTGTTCCATCCGTGACAGGATCACTGTACCGGGGATCCCAATCGTTAGCTCGATCAGTAACTTTGTTTACGCGGCTCCAAAAGAACGTTCGACAAATCGAATGCGTTCGTTCAAAAGCCAACTCCAATTCTACCGAAACAGAGTTTTCCTTCCAATTGATGCCGCTCGCCGGATACCTCTGTAAATGACGACCAATCGCAATGGAAATTCCACGGCGTACCACCGGGTAACGAGAAATCTCTCGAAGCAGAGATGACATAGCAAACAATAACGCTCGATGTTCGTCTCGATGTTCGCCTCGAAAAGAGCAACGCCGGGCTGTGCCGGGCCGTGCCGGGCCGTGCCGGGCCGTGCCGGGCCGTGCCGGGCCGTGCCGGGCCGTGCCGGGCCGTGCCGCGCCGGTCGGGTTGGTTACTTCTTAACCAGTCGTAGCTGGTCAAAGTTGTGGCCGCGAGAGGTTGGCGGTTATGCTCGTAAAACGATTTGAAGCCATTGAACGAGCAAGAAAGGGGTCGTTGGCCAAGGCTGAAACTCCGAGAGCAACTCCTTAACGGGGATATAAGCGGGCGTAAATCTCCCGAAGTGTTGGAGCAGTCAGCTTCGTCCACTCGAGCGACACTACGAGCGTAATCCAACCGCGCCACGGCCGTTCTGTGGCTTAGCAGGTGTTATCGATGAATTTTTTAAAATCCTTTATCACCCTGTTCGCGAGTTGCCGGCTTACGTTAGCCAAGTTTGACAATCAAAATGCGGGAAGCGGCAAACGAAGAGAAGGCGTTTGAGCGTGCGAGCGTGCACTTACTGTTAGTCGGCACTCGGGGTGCCAACGACCAAGAGAGAAAACCACTTGGACCCCACCCGACATCGTCTACAATTTTGATTAACTGCATAGCTCAGTGACCCACATTCACGACCAAGTTTTAGCGGCCATAACAGCTGCCTTAAAAGAAATGGTGTCTTCCGTAAAAAGTTGAAAGCCTTTTACGGCCATCGCGCCTCTAGAAGTTAATTACTACGCATCGTAAGGCCTTGTTCGGTTGCTTCGTTCCTTTATTGAATCAATCGCTCGAAGCCATTCGTTGAGCGGTCGCCGGGTGGTCGTCATACCGCGGGAAGAGCCACTCGGCTGCCAACCCAATATATGTACATACCGAGCCCAATAGTTAATCCGATAGCCAGGGGAGTACCAAGCCCAGGGTGTTTATCCAAAACCTAGTCCTAGATCCTAGAGTATACTACATACCGACTCCAGTAGCTAGGCTATGGCTAGCGAGTGCAGTTACTGGAATTACAATTGTGCCCTCGTTGCTGTAATTCCTCTCGTAGAGAGTTATTAATCGCGCAGACAGTTAAAGTTTAGCATAATATTCGACTAAGCTCGGGGCCTGGGGCCGCGCCTCCTATAATAATACTGGGAGCGCACATCGGATGTGCGTCAGTGAAGTAAGAACCAAAAGAAACCCCTTCATTAGCGAAATGCAGCCGGGAGCGCTCGGAAATGACTCGAACTGCTTGTGCCGCTTGTGCCGCTTGTGCCGCTGCGCTGGTGCGCTGGTGCGCTGGTGCTAATTTCCGACGAGCTGGCCGGATTTCGACAAATTCTCTATTCGATCTCGGGGGCTTACGCTGCCTCTGGATCGGTCCATCGAAGCTCCCGTCTCCGTCCTTTCCTCTGCGGATAGTCCAAAGGCTGATCCAAGAGCACGATACTGAAGGGGTCGAGCGGGGCTCAGAGCCGCTTCTCTTTGTTTCGACGCCTTCGACACGACCCGACGCGACGTCTCTGGACTCTGGATCTGGACTATGCCGATCAAAGTGTTTACTGAGGCGAAGCGGAACCAAAGTGGACCGAGCCGAGTCCTGGCGATCCCAGCCGAACCGAACCAGGTCGAATCCGGCTTGAGGATAGGTCCGATTAGTACCGATTGGTACAGAGCAGCCTACGCCGCGGCATAGCGTGCACGCCAATTCGGCTAAACTCGATATCAGATTCGCCAGCGGAGTTACGGATAAGATTTACGAGCATCATGGGGCCGTTTTGTTATGCGCCGTAGTTAGCACGGCCGGCAGCTAGAAATGGTAATTAATGAACTGTTTCGAAGCAACCGGAATCCAACCGGTACGGTTCAACATTCCCGCGCGACTTTTCCTGGGTAGAGGAACAACGCCGTAGAACCCTCGAGAATGATGAATCTTTGACGAATGCCGCGGGTATGTCCTAGGTGCGTCGCGAGCACAAAGGTGCTTGTTCGACAGCAGCGACTATATTGACTATAATGAATGAGCCAGCACTCCTGTTTCCCTCCAATACCTGCAATTTTTTCGCGTGTTCTTCTCGGAACACGGTCCTCTTCCATCCCCGATCCATCTTTATTTCCCTTCATTTCGACGAATCATTATTCCTCTTCCATCAGGATAATGGGTTTCGACTTTCTTTACTGCGATAATCAATGTGGCCTCCGAAAAAATCCGAGTAATCCATTTAATCCATAAAGTAATTAATCTTCCAACCTGACGAGGAAGTGGACTGTGTTGCGGTTGCGAGTGTGGGTGCGAGTGCGGGTGCGGGAATGTATAATACTCGCACGAGTATGCGTGGTCCGCTTTTCGGTTGTTTTCGTTTGATTGCAACTAGCTGCATTCGAGGGCGCAGCCCCCCTCAAACCGATACGCATGCTTCCCAATTCTTTAATTCTTGGATATTTCTTTGCGCGTTCCTTCCTCAACTTGGGAAATTAGAGCGAGTCGGAGGTCGGATTGACCGAAAGGGTTGGCAATTGATTGACAAGAGGTTGGAAATGGGATGATGACGACTGAGGAAACAGGTCGGTGTAAAGGGCGGTAGGAGAACGTTCTCCGTGAACCGCGAGGGCTTATTCGTCGTGAGATTCGTGATCACTCTCGACCGCGAAACTCGTAATTGCGCGAGCACTTGAATCCGCGAATAGCGCTCGTTACAGTCGCACCGCGGCGCGGTGCAGCCGGAGCTTGTTCTTCGGTTCCGAGCCGTTAATTGAAGGGTCCCTAACTGCGCAAACTCGAAATTTTGTGGAAAATGCATAGAGCGACCCGCTTGTCAAATTCTTCCGGTCCTCCTCGATTTATCATTGGCTACGTAATGGGAGCGTACAAGCATGTTAGGAACAAAATTGTTGAAAAATCCCGTACCAAAGTCCGAGGAAGGAAAAGAAAGTGACGGCATGCGGGACAGAAGGTGGAATAGTGGAGTTTTTCCAAGGGGCTTTAGGTGGGGTCTTTGGAGGGGTCTTTGGAGGGGCCTGGCCGCGATGAGTTCTCGCGCCACGTTCTACCCTCTTCGTTTTCTTGCTCGAGCCTCGAGTCGAGTGTTCTCGAACTTGGCCAACTTTTGTCGAGGCGCTCCAGCTCTCTCTCTCTCTCTCTCTCTCGCTGGCTCTTGGACGAAAATCCAGAGAGCCCGATTACCAAGTGAAAATATTGTGGCAACATATTGGCCGAACGTGTCGCAGTCTGCCCCTCGATTCTTTCCAGTCTTTTCCTTCTACCAGTGGAAGAACAAGTTCGTCGAAGGGTTCGCGGGGAAGCGCGTGGCTATTAGCGACGCTTAACTTTCGGAAAAATTCACGTGCACTCGAAACTTACGATCTAGCTCATTCTTACGAATCCAAGGAAAGTAGAAAAGTTTGACAGGGGTCGGTTTGCATCGTGTCGTGGCGTAGGTTCGTTCAAATTATAGGGAGCTCGTAAAGGAAGGCATTTCTTTCAAGTTTGAGAAAAAATGATAAGAAATTTCAAGCGCTATTCTAATTGGAAGACTCCTTTAGCAAGGCTGCTAACGCGACAGCGCTAAAGGGTTTGCCCGGGGCTCAGTTCCCCCTTTATCCTTTTATCCGGGAGTTCTATGAAAATAAAGTTGGCGACAACCTTTTCTTTTCCGTCGGGCTCCTTTTCTAAGGATCGAGTAATCGTAGTGGTGGTCGCGATCGTAAGAATGTTGGTGCGAATCGATGCGCGAAATTCGCAGATCTATAGCGTCAGGAATTAGTCAAAAGCATGTTGATTCGGTTCGAGCGACGAGACTTTGCCGTAGAGCGAAACTAAAAAACGGCTATAGCCGAGTTTCAATTGCGTGTGAGACGCGCCGCGTCTTTCTAGTTTTCGCGATGCCTTCGAGCACACGCTAGCGAATCTCAATGCGGATGCGGGACGCGGTTTATCCTAGATTAAATTCGCGGCTTCCAAAAGAGTTTTTAATTTCGGAGACTTTTCCGGGAATTTTCCAACACGCGTAGGGTGTATAACCGGACGGACGCGGCATGGCGACACCAGCTTGCCAGGGGAGTTATTACGCTCACGACCGTCCCTAATAACTTTGTTATTTCCAAGCGCGAGCGACCGGCAATATGAAAATAGTGAAAAGGTAGCTCGTCCCGGAGCGACGGTGATCTAAAACCCAAAGGCGCTCCGAGCACCCTATCCTCTATCGCTCTAGCCAGTCTAGCCGCCCGACAGCCATTTTCCATGCCAACAACGAAAATACATCATCTACTGCGATAGAAATACAGAATTACGGTCCAGACGGTACTTACCTTTTGTCAGCTCTAGTCGGAAAAATAACAAACTACCCTCCACACCGAGTCGCATCGTGTCGTTTGTAGATACAGTTCGTGTGTACTAACTTGGGTTCCTGCCGAGGAGCTTGGTCCATAGGGGAACAAAGCTTTTTCGGAAAATGGCCCCGTGATACTGCGAGTTTGCCTTTGACTTTGTTAAATCTTCCAGAATGGGCAGAATAGGTGGAATAGGTAGAATGATTATACGTGATATGATCCGTTTACACAGAAGCTGCGGGGCTTTAGTCGTGATTAAATTCACAGAGTCGCGGAACAATCTAAATATTTTATCAGGCTTCCTCGGCGGCGCCTCGCCTCACCTCGCCTCACCTCGCCTCACCTCGCCTCACCTCGCCCCCAACGATTTTCCTTCCTCTCCTACCAGCGGTAGCGGTATCTCGTTCATCCGAACGTGTGTGAGAGGCGACGAAATACGATTTATGGAGAAAGCTTCCTATTCAATATCCAGTTTGCAGTTTTGATGGCTCAAACGCGCCTCTCCATCTTGCACTGCCCCAAGACACCTCGTAAAATTAGTGCAATTACTTGTTCGCTGCTCCGTCCTCGAACCCCCGCGTCCCTTGAGACGATCCACCTTCCTCTCTACAGCTCTCGTTTCATCCTTTTCTTTCGCGCGAAATAATTTATCACTTTAATCGCTCGACGCCAATCACCGCGGGGATAAAGGCCAGTGACAAAAGACAGCCGCTAGCTGCCAACTGCAAGCGCACGGCAATCTTTTGCACAGTCAGGGAGCGTGCACGGGGCTGCCGATGATCGAGAATCCCACTAATAATAACCATCGTAGTAATAGCGGAGCACCTTTGAAATACGCGCATCCACGCTGATGAAATATTTGGCTGACAGCAGTCGTAAAACAGAGGCGAGTGGTCAGTGGCCAGTTCTGGCGAGCACTCGCCGGCCACCACGCAGAGAATGACAAATCTTCTTGTACTTTGGTATCGACGTGGAAATAAAACAGTCGCCTGTACGCTCTCGTTCTTCATTGTCCTCGACTAATTTGTCAGTAGACGCCGCGATCCGAATCAATAGGAAAGGTTGAGCGGGTACGAGCGTGTTTGCTTCGCACGAGCAAGACAGCAAGACGGATGCGTCGGCGAGTTCCACCGATACAATGGCTGGCCAGCGATCCACCAGACCTGGCCAGTCTTTCCTCCTCCGAGTAATTAATCCGCAAATCCCGGAGCACCAAGTACCAGTCACCACGCTAGGTAAAGAGCTAATTGTCCGCGCGATATTAATGTTACTTTTAATTAAAGTTCCATTCAGGATGTCTTTAGCGCAGCATAACGGCATGAGAGGCCAAATGTCTCTCGAGAGCGTGCGGTCTTTGTTCCCCGGCTCGGGGATCACAATGGCTCTCTGTAAAAATGTTTCACCGACTAAGCGGGTCCTCGCGCAAATCCGCTCGCGGAAGATTTCATTCTCTCAGAGACGAGTTCTCGAGTGCTTCGGTGGGTGCTCGTCTACACTTGGTCGTTTGGCAGCGTCACGAATTCGTTCACGTATATGTATGTATCAAGAATCTGTGGTTAATGCTTTCGAGCCAGAAGGAAGATTGATGCGCTCGACGCGACGCAGCCAATGTGCGTACTAATGCCCTCGTGCCGATGCTCGAATGCATTCGGGATTGATCCACGGACTCTGCGGATTCAGGGAAGATTTCTTACTCTTCCGGGAGGGAAGGGTAGGTACAGTTGCGACGAGGAGGGGGGTTCTACTACTCGGCATGTACAGTCAACCGGCGGGTTACGTGCGTTGCATCCGATACAAATGTGACCAGCCCTCCGTCGATTTCTTCCGGCGAAATGAGATAAATCCGTTTAGTCGAATCCCCCATTCTGTTGGCCTCGAAATGCGAAATTGCCTCACGAACATCCAGCTATTTCGCGAGCATATATGTACCACGATAAGACCGTTAGTCAGCCACGACCACCTTATAAGCAAATTTGAGGGGATGTTTTTCTCTTCCCGACTCACTTGTCAGGCAGACCCGCTTATTCATTTTCCGGGTTCTCTACGGACCGAGGGAATTTGGTTGTCCTGCGCAATGCGCACACATTAGACATACTTACAATTATACAGAGGAGACACAGAGCGAGGGAGACGCATGGCTGGTTGCTCCCGTTTGTTCTCAATGGTGAGTAGAGAGTAGAGCCGCTCGAATAACGCTGATAATTATTAGAGGAGAGAGAGCTTGATTGCGATCAGAGCTGGATACATCGTCGTCGGTCCTTTCGCTCGCAACTGATTCTACTCGGTGTTTGCAATGCTTGCATCTCTATTCCGACGCGCATAAAATATGCAAACCCGGTTATGCCCCCGGCACAGATAGATCGAACGACCAGTCTGCTACTCCGTTGGCCACAATCAAACGCAACCTGATGGATCATTGAATTTATCGGTAGCATGCGGACCAGGCCCGGCCAACAGCACTGTTCCCGCTGATTCCTACGGTTCTGACGTAACGCTCTCAGCGGAATGGTTGAGCGATGAACTCTGGAGCGGTTGCTCACGTTCAAACACATAAATCTTCGTACGCTTTAACAAAACCTCTTTTGTTCTTCTCGAGGAAGTCGAGCCCTACAGCGACAACACCTTGCGGACGCCGCGCCGCCGCGCCTCTTCGCCGCCGCTTCGTCCTCTTTTTACTTTCTCTTTTTTATTTTTTCCCTACTCTTCGTCTTGGGGTTGGTCTTCCTCTTCCTCGTCCTCTTCCTCGTCCTCTTCCACGCTCCATCTTGGTTGCGGTCGCATGCCACTCCTGGCGAGCGCTTCCCTTTAGATGCGCTCCACGGCTAACTCGAAACTAACTTTCTTCCTCGAGCCAAGTTCCTTCGAGCAGCAGGCTTGCCGTCCGCCTTACCCTCCCTTTCTCCTTAAAATGAATATTTATGATTTGCAGCTCGGATTTTTGCTGCTTGGAGAAATAAACAAACGAGCAACCTCAGCCCTCGTTACTTGTAGCCAACTATTTTAAAGAGCACATCGTTGCAGCTCGTGCTAGGACTGGGCCCGGGTGTTACTCGGGTGCTTGTCAGAGTCGACGATTCAATTAAGATCTCATTTAATTGCGAGGATTCTCGCGCGACTCGAGCGACGCGCGCTCCGCGTTCTTCGACGCGACGGACAATCGGATTGCCTAGAATTGTAGTTACGTACCTCTTTGCACTCTCAGCGACAATCACTCAGCATTGTTTGCGTAAAACAATTGACTATTGAAACGCTGCTGGCAACAGGGTGGCCGACATTTCCTCCTAATAAAAAGCTCGACTGGCGGAAGAAGCGAGAAACGATGGGGAGAAACGATGGCGAGAATTGGGAGAGGAAAGGAAGAGAAGGACCGAACGTAGAATGGGATCGTGAGAGTAGGCTGGAATTCTGCCAAGACTCGTACCCTGGGTACCCTTTCCCAAACGCGCACTGTTTGACCACTACGAATGCAGCAATGAGTTTTTCGGCTCCAATTTGCACTAGCACAGTACTTATGTAAGTACATGTATAAGGTTTGCATACTCGAACTGCATTTCTTTTCATTCCGGAACTCTTCCTTGACAAAACTAACAGTAATCTTGCACAGTAAGGGTGTGTTGTGCGGATACTTTTCTTTTCAATATCGGCATTGATAGTTTAATGCGTATGTGGTCGGGCCGGGCAGAATCCTCCAACAGGCCTAACAGTTTAAGCTCGTACTGGTGGATCCGTAGAAAGACAATATTGATAAAGGTTCTGCCCGGCGCGGCGCGGCGCAGTGCAGTTACTTCTCGGTGGATTGCCATTATCCGGACCTCGTAACCGTGTACGTCAACTGCTTTTAATTGCACTTTCCGTACGTGTCGGGTACCTCTGGTAATTTTCAAGTTCCTGGCACCCTGCGCAGAGTAGCACGCCACACCGCACCCTAGATACCTCCGCCAGCGTAGTCATAAAAAAGGGATTCCGGAGGAATATGACTGCTCGTAAAGCAGAGTTGGAATCCGAAGAGGAACGATCGGGTAGATGCGATCCGAATCGAGGATAAGCGAACGATCTTTCTGCTCCTCGCCGAGCGAACTTCGGGAAGTCTGTTCGCGTTGTTGCTCCTAGTTGGTCGACTTTTCCTTCGCTTATGGTTTACGCCTTTCGTCCAAGGACTATCGAGGGCTACTTCTCCTTCGCATCCCATTCTTCCCGAATCCTTAAATAATTTATGAAGCGTCCCACTCGGTGATTCCCAGGGTTGTGCATTCGAAGAAGACGTTCGATTCCGCAAAGAAGAACGAGCTATTGGAAGGGGCGAAGGAGAAGGAGAAGGGGGAGGGATAATTGGAGAGTCCCGCGTAATTCATTTCGGCACCGCTGACACAAACAAGGAGGCTGTGTTAGCCTACCATCGGACAAGAAAGTCTCTTGAGAATATAGTTTTGCTTTGTCGCGGAAGACGGTAAGCGACTGGCAGCGGCTAGCAGCGGCTAGCAGCAGCTAGCAGCGGCTAGCTCCCATTATGGAGTTCGCAGGTTGGATCAAGAAAGAAACGATCAGAGAAACAATGGTCGGGCAGAAAGAGAGTGCAATTCCGAGGGAATGGGTTTGAGGACGAGGAGGGTCCTCTTCCGGTGCTAATTAGTTGTCTCGTATTTAATGCGTCTCCCTTTGTTTCCCGATTAAGAATTTTGCGTTCACTCACTCACTCGGAAATTCATAATCCTCCTGAATTCCGTGCGCTACGCTGTCTCAAAAAACGAATCTCTTGTCGCGTTATCACAACTCTCAAGTGTGCTAATAAGGAACTTAACAACGTGGAATTGCCAGAACCGGGGCCCAAGCGTTTTTCTCCTTCTCCCTCACTCTCGCTTTGGACGTAAGGTCGCGTTCCTCGTCTCTTCGGTGCTTCGTATTTGCACGTTGCCAGAGGGTGAGAGAGTGAAAGAGGGAGGGCCGGGGCCGGGGCAGGGTCAGGGCAGGGGCAAGAGCAAACGACACGAGCGGAACAAAAGGAGAAGCCGAGCTATTTAGCGAAGAGACCACGCACTGCTGTGAAACGCGCTGGCGGGAATGACAAGAGGGTAGGAAAGAGTGAACGAGGGTAGCGGAGAGTCGCCGAAAGTAGACTCGAGGGTGGGCTCGAGAGCCGGCTGAAGAGCGGCCTGAAGAGCGCCGCCGAGGGCAGAGTGGAGGGGCAGAGTCGAAAGTAGAGCCGAAAGTAGAGCCGAAAGTAGAGCTGAAAGTAGAGCCGAAAGTCGGGCCGAAGGTAGAGCTGACAATGAGAGTAGAGCCGAAAGGCGCGATATTGTGCGACAAATGGAAAAAGGAAAAAGGAAAAAGGAAAAAGGAAAAGCGAGAATCGTACCGCGGAAAAGTACGACACCCCTCGACACTCTAGGACGTCCTATGACACAGCACATTGACGGTAATCGCGTGCGGGAGTTTGGCCGAGGATGAAATCTTGTCAGTGGCGGTGGCTTACCCTGGGAAATCCAAAGTAGAGAAAAATTTTAAGAAACTCTCATGGCGGTCCAGGTTAAAACGCGAGTGGTCGGAGCAAAACTTGGTGGGAAGATTGCGAGAATGCGGAGGGTATGTTAAGGGAGTCCCGAGGCATTAGCGTGCACTCGCTTTTCCTCAACTTTTTATGTTGCAGCGAAAAAGGGAGTCGCTTGATCTGTTAACCACGTATACCAGCTAGCCCATATCCCGCTTTACCTCTCTGTAAGTTTCGCGAGCGACCGCTGATCTCGCCGCTGCTGCTCGCCGCTGCTACTCGCCGCTGCTACTCGCCGCTGCTACTCGCCGCTGCTACTCGCCGCTGCTGCGCCACGCCGTGCCATGCCATGTCGATACGCGATAAAGCCCACACTGATTTACGTTCGGGCAGTAAGTCATCCTGTGCTGAATCGATGCAATCGATGGACCATGACTTTTTCGCTTTGTACCATCGAGCCCGGTTACCGCGGCCGCGGTTACCTAGCTATACTTAATGGCCCTTCCACGTGGATCGAGAAAATCCATCGTATCTTATTGAAAACTCTTGGTGTCGCTGGTAACTGACCGGTCAAACTGCGGGTACTCTAGTCACTGATTGTGAGTGGCATTCGCATTTCACATATGACAGAGCGATAGCGCAAAGTTGAAATCACCAAGGCAGATTTTAATTCAATAGGTAAGTAGGAAGAGACGTTGGCGGATAAAAGCAGTGGATGGTGTGCACGGTGGAGGTTTTTCGGTAATTGCCGTACTTCCTTCGCTAGAGGTTTCGCTAGGGGATTTTGATTTCACTCGGCGAATCCAGTCTTTCCTGCATTCCCGATCATTCCCTTTGGAACGTCTGCTCGCGCTTCCGGAAATCAGATTGTCCAATGGCGAGCGTGATCTCCTTCTATTAGCCGCGTTACCCTCCGAAGCACCCTTTGGTCCTCCACCCTCGTCTTATGACCTCCGTACGGGAACCACACACGCCCTCCCAGTCAACCAGCTAACCGACTATACGGCTAACCATCCAGGCGACCACCCTCTTCACCCATCGTCCCACAAGATCAAAGGGAATCGATGATTGATCTAGCTTCGAATTAGCTCCGAACTAATTTCCAGATTGAGCCCAAATCATCCGAGAGGATCCTTGGCTGGGCTTGACGCCATTTGAGTTTCCTTTTTTATACCGTTGAGCAACAGAAAACGCAGCGTGATCAAAATGATGGTTTCTACAACGTTATCGAAAAACATCTTCAGCCCGTGGTGTCTCCGAAACTAATGCACCGGTGCTGACACGCGTCAGTTTTTCCCAGTAAATAACGGGCACTAATATTAACACTTGAGTTTGTTTTTCAGTTTCTTCTTGAGTTTGTTCTTCAGTTTGCCCCCCCCCCCCCCCCCCCCCTCCTTCGGCCCCAATTTTTCCTCCAAACAACACAAGTCCACCGTCATGCTCGGACAAAGGTTTTGCTCTTTGTTGGTTTCTTATTCCCTTTGCTCGCACTACGCGGAAAATTGAGACATCGGAAGTCGAAGATTTTTCTGCAAACTACGAATTCCATTGGGAATACCGAATCACGCCCCTATTCAAGGACGTCCTTCCATTTTCCGGCTTCTACCTTTTGCCTTTCTTCTTTCTCCTCTCGCTTTATTCCTTCCACGCAGCTGACTTCATTTTCTTCTTGTGTGGAGTTCTCTTCCACTTTGAAAGAGAGTACATAGATACTGGCCGGAAAGAGAATTCGGCTACATTGAGGTCTCATTACTCTGTGACGGCGTCGGTGAGCCGAGTGAAAGAGACGGGAGGAAAATGAGCACACGGTATTTTACGCATATTGCTGTTGGATCGTCCACTTCTGCGGGACTGAGCTTCCGTTCGCACAGTCTCCTCCCCGATTCTCAATGAGTCGCGTTGCAGATTGTCCCGGGAATAAGTGAAAAATGTGCCGGCTCATAATAAAACACGTCTTCGGAACGAAGATGGATGAAGTCTACGGAGAGGGAACACCGTTGGCAATACCGATTCGAGCATCATTAATTCCAATACATCCTGACGTTTGGTGCAACTTATCGCCTCCCGTCCTTTCCATTTGCGAATCAGTGCGTTTCGATGCGCCTCCCGTGACGTCGTCATCAAAATGCCCAGCTATATTTGGTATTGGTGGCTTTACGAGCCGGAGCAAGGGATACAATTTGCCAAAGATTCTTGCGGTTGGGAGCCGGTAGACATTTGCGGTGAACGGTGTGTCCCTGTAATTTATTAGAGTAGCTTATCGCATTGCGCGAGAAGAGGAGTGCGTTGGATGTATTAGGGCGGCATCAGGTTACCAGGTTGGCGGAAGCCACAGGCGCTGATGATGGATTAACGATGGAGTACCTACCGTTCGTCTCGAAAGGTTAATCCGTTTAACTGGTTTTACACTTTCGATAATAGCCGATAATATCTCGAAGAGTCTCGACTTTCGAGTTTCGATGTGCTAATACCAGATGCGTTCCAATTGAATGCACGCTGACTTACCGGTCAGATTGGTGAGATAATCGAAAGTGGCTCACTTTGCGTTGGGAACGCAGAGGTAGGATCATTGGGCAGGATGTCAAGAGTTTACGGCGTTTACGCGAAGGAATTGGATTGCGCAGGTCGCAGCTAACTTTCGCCTCAAACTTCTTCGAGGATGGTAACCTTATAACTTATATTGTCTGGAGAGGGTGGGATGTCCATGGGGGTTTCGCCGCGTATTTCGCGAGGAAGAATCTAGGGAGCGTGGGGAATGGGAACTCAACGACGAGTGCGATCCTCGTATCACGAGGATTCTCTCGTTGTTCGGCAACAATGGACGAAACGGTATGAAAAAGAGATTACACGGTTGACGGTTGGCGGTTGGCGGTTGGCGTCAAATGGCTTCGCGGATGTTTCGTGAATGGTTCGTGGCACACTGCTGCAAAGCGTCGTTGATTTCGTGGACATTTAGGGAAGAGACATAAAGTCCGAATGCGTTAAGAGGACGGATAAGCGATAAGCGATACCAACAGGCTGAAATTGGCTGCGGCAGCTACTGTCGAGGACAATTGGTTGCCGGAAAAAGAGTGCACAAGAGTACCTTGAGAGATATGCATCTGGGAAACGGAGGCATGGCTGCGTATTTCCCTCTGGCCTGAAGCGCAATGTCGCGATATTGCAACGTCCCAATTTTGCAATTTCGCCGTGAGAGGAGGGTGAATTTTTCAAAGTAAATTTTCCCGCAATACTCGGGCGAGAGCACCGGCTGTCCGAGTAATTGCGTTACCCATTGAACGCATTATTCTACAACTTACTTACTTACAATTGGATCCTAATGGAATATGGTCTGAACCGGTCGATCGCCTCTCGTCAGAATCTCCGATAGGTTTGCGCGACGACGATAGCGATAGGGGCAGAGCGGTTAAAAAAAGGAGGGCAACGTTTGGCAGAGGACGGAGGTTGGCGGAATGAGGAGCTCCGTGGATTACGCATTAATTCCAGCCGATCGCCGCTCCCAGCGCGTTAATTGAGCGAACTTTGTTCCAAGAGGATTATATCAAAAAGCGATGACCGCGCATTAAGCTGCAACTGCAGAACTTTCGCGGAGTTTCGAGTGAATTTCCACTCTTTGTCGCGACTCTGTTCGCTCGCCGTTCCATGCCGCCCCATGCCGCCCCATGCCGCCCCATGCTGCCCGCGCCAACCCGATTCCCGTAGAATCAATTAGCAGAAGTAGAGGGAGAATTATCGAACCGGAATCATTCTACATCAAGGAGCATTCCGGGGCTTATCTCTCTTATCTGCCACCGGCGCCATATCTAATTTCAATATTTAGCCCCGATGCACCGTCACTCGATCCGTCCGCAATATTTCCGCGAGCATAAGCTCGGGACTATCGGCTCAGCAAACTCGATTAATTTTCAGCTGTCTTCCTATCACCATTATCCAACTCCCAATCTCTCTTTTAATTGTTCGAGCAAAGAGACTCTCGTCCGTTAGCTCTCGGGAACTTTGTGTGCCTTGTGTCCTCCTTATCGCGCGACTCGACCACCGATGACGGCTTTATGCCCGAGTTTCGGCAACTTCTCCCGGTCCTCAGTCTTGGATGGAGCACCGAAGCCACGATGACGCGATGTAATAATAGATATGTAGCCAGAGACGAAACTTGGCTCCTCTTGTCGCGGACAATCACTTATCCGATCGCCGCACCGCCTCTTCCCATTTCCCTGTTCCGGCACGTGTCAAAGCGATTACCTTGTGTTTGGCGTTTACCGAGTGCTGGCAATCTTTCACCTAACATCTGGGATAAAAATTTACACGGGGTCTAACTTGGCTTTCTCTTGGCGCACCCGCGAAACTTGGGAAAGTTCGAGAATCCTGTTAGAGTTGGGCCGGTTGATCGAGTGCGAAGCGCTATTATCCTTTTGGAAAGGCGTCTCCCCGTGAGACTCGTCGTTTCTTCTCGCATTGTCAAGGGTCCCTCTCGAAGATTCTCTCCCTTGCAATCGTCAATCTGCGTCGATTAGCGTGGTAGTTCGGAGTTTCGAAATTTGCATCAGAAGCTTCGGCAACTTGCGCCGGATAGGCTAAATATCCACATTATCTATAAGCGGTGCCTCGACATTAGCTATTGAAATTTGCGAGCTCTTTGGAAGTTTGCCTCGATGCCCTCGGAAATGTGCCATTCGTGGGCCGGACTGTTGGTCCGTGGGTAACGCCTAGCGGTGGCAAATCATGTGCCGACGCTACGTCGAACTCTTGGGCGCCGTGGCGCGTCGGGCACAAACAAGTCGAAAGATTTGGCCGAGTCGAGAAAATTTTAATGACAGGTCGCGCTCAAAGCCTCGACTTTCCGACTTTCCGTTCGACAAGTTTGCTCCTTCCAACAACTTTTTCGACTAGACTACACGCTAAACTTTCTCCGAAGCTTTCTCGTTAGACGCAACCCATCCAAATCGAATGAAACAAAAGCAGGAAAAACCTGGCGAAAGCTTGGATTTGGAAGATATTTCGCAAATCAATTCGATATCCAGGGTAAGAATCGCCATTAACCAGCCCCATTCGGGTTCGTATTTCTCGCTAAACTGAAACGATGGGCCTGGAAAGAATTGATTCGGTCCAAGTCGTGAGGAGATACGATGCAACGCGACGCGACGCGACGCGACGCGACGCGACGCGACGCGATGTGATGCAATGCAACACAGGCAAGGGAAGGCGAGAGAAACAGCAGAGGCGGCCGTAGTTTCCGGGCCTCGGTTCGAGCCGTTAAAAGCAATTGGCTCGTAAACGTTAACTGCTCTCGCGGGCATTCCAGTGGCTTGACTCAAGGCTAAAAGCTATTGGGGTGCGGAAAGGGGTTGAAATGAGGACGAGCGGGAGGCAAGAGCGGCGGCCGCACCTCACGTTGGCCGCATAGAAGCGCAGCCAGGCAGCTACCTTGCCATTCCCGATAGCGGCATCCGTTCCAAAGGTAATCGTGTTAGCCGAGCAAAGCAATGCTACTGCCGGTACAGCTACCTCTACAGCGCTATCCTCACTACGCTCCCGATGACGGTCAACGACAGCCGCTGCGCACTCGCTGCGCACTCGCTGCGCACTCGCGGCAGTCTATTTGACGCGAAGATGATCCGCTCGTTATTTCGCAGTACGTCGATCACGACCATGTTAACGAAAAATTCACCCAACTGTGTCGGTGTATGAGGGGTTACGCGGCTTCCGAGGATGGAAAAACCCATTTGAAAGTTTACTATCGCTCTGGGACTGGTATCCACGGAACTTGTGTTGCCGGCCTCCGACTCTCCCGTCTTCGGCTATCTTTCGGGCCGAATCTTGCTTCTCGTCTCTTTATAATGTACTTTGCCTTGGGGATCTTTTTGTTTTTCGGTCTTTCCCGGGCTTTGTTCCCCGGTCACTCGATTTCGGTCCTGCTTTATCGTAACATTCGGTATGCCCCTACCTTGAAAAGTTTCTCCTTTCTCGAACAAATTTGCCGAGGAATGTGCGAAGATGTTGCCTTTGATCCAACAAAAAGGAAGAGGATAAGCGAGAGGGAGAGGTAGAGGTCAAGCTTAAAGCGAGCTTAAAGAGAGCTTCAAGAGAAGCGGAGCGCATTGATTTCGCACATAAACTTGAAACTATTTAGAATTCGCGGGGGTTGAGAGGGGCTCCAGAATTCATTCGGGCACCCCTCGTGTACACTCGAAAATGGTAGCGGGTGGTAAAACAGTCATAGAGAAAGTGAAAATTAGGAAGAAAGTAGGTTGCACCGAGCCAGTCCGCGCAAATGTTTGCAACATTCGAAAACAATGGGACGCCGCGCCGCGCGCCAACCAAGTTCCTAACAAATAAACGGCGGCAGTAACGACTGGAGAATATCCAAATCGACTGACGAGTGGCGATGGCGATGGCGATGGCAATGGTAGGGACGGCAACGGTCGTGAGGGAGGTACAATGAATAATACGAGGGGCAAATTATCGCCAAACTGCTTCGGGGTGGGCCGTAAAGCGAGGCGAGTGCCGCCGAGTGTCGTCTTCGATAATAATTGAATATCGCGCAAAACAGCCCCGTTGGCGGTATTCGGGCGGTATTCGGCCGGTATTCGGGAGTTTATGTGCTTTAACCCGATGTTTATATTGGTCCCTCGGGGAAGGTGACGCTTTGCGATATGGTTCCTCTCTACCAAATTGACTGTTTGAGTACAATTACTCATTTTGACAAACATCATTCCCTACGGTTCTCCCTCACCCTTTGTTGGATAACCCTTTTGCCGGGACATTTATCTGCATAATCGACGGCGATCGACCAATCGGCTCAAACCCCATTACCGAGAATTGCAATTGGAACGACGGCAAAGCCCGGTTTCTCTCGATTGACACCTGTGTGCGTAAATCATGACGGGTAATCGTAATACATATAGGGCGTGCGTGCGATTAGTGCCACCGACAAGCAAATTTATCGTGTGAATATGTACCACTGACCAAGGAGCGAAGGAAAATCGGCATATAGATGCCACGGGTCTTTTATTCCCATGTGGTGGTGGTGACGCGCGGTACCCCTAAGCGATATTCATTTTGATTCGGTGTTTGTCAAATCGCGAAATTAGTTGACGGCATTGTGCGTTCCTCGGTGTCCTTTTATTGGTTTTCTCTATATTTTTTCATATTTTTTTCATACTTTCTTAATATTTTTTTTCTTTAATACTTTTTAACATTTTTCATGGCATCGAGCGGATAAGAGAGAACAGACCGGGTTTCTCCAAGAGCTATACCTTGGGAAGCTTTATCCGCTTGAAGATATCTCGGTTCGCACTCAGGTACAGGTCGGCGCGACGAAACTTGGGTGGGTTGAAATTCCGCCCGCGGCGACCTGGAAAAGTCTTAATGGATTGTATCGCTCCCCGCATTTCGCATCTCGCATCTCGCCTCTCGCATCTCGCATCTCGCATCTCGTAGTCCGTAGCCTACAGTGTACGTATGTAGCTCCTGGCTCGTGGCTCGCATTCACGGGCTTTTCCCTTGGAAGTGAAAGAATCGACCGAGGACGAGGGAGTTGTCTGGCACTCGTCCGCGAGCTTCAGCCCCAACTTCTCATCGGAAGAGAGCATTCTTCCTGCGTCAGTGTGCTCTGCCCTATCTGCAGTCTGTAATTCGAGGAAGCCGCTCCAAGTATGACGGCCAGCGCAGCGTATTGACGGAGATAGATAGGTTTAATGGAATCGCGGCGAGGCGGGTACGCAACTCTTTAGCGCCGACTGAAAATCTTCCGGAGCTCGGTGGCGTCGAATCTCATTCACCACTCGCTCACTCCTGGTGGGCAATATTGCGGGACACGCTGCTGTCTCGAATTTTAGAAGCGCGGATAGGAGGACCCTGCGAATTAATTAATACAAACGAGACGCGTCGAGAAGAATTTTACGGAGGCGTGGATTTTAATGAAAAGGCCGTCGTATTTCGGCCACTGCGGGCAAAGATTAATGCCGCGGTATTAGTGGCTCTAACGGCTAAACCGCCCTCTAAATCTTTTCCGCTGCCGGCCTCCGTAGCGCTCGGTCTTTCTCAAGCAACCGTTAAGATACACCGAGCAACCTTTCCACCTTCCAACTTCCACCCTCGGTGTTTCGCCCCAGGAGAGAACACGTGAAAATGATGGAGCATTCCCAAGAATTTATAACTCGGGCCAACGTGGCGCGGACTTGATCAACCGCAATCGAGTCGACAACGACGCTCCTTGTCCTTGGTATCGTCGCCGACACGGCGCGGCGCGGCGCGGCGCGGAAAGACTCGGGATTCGGTCAGTCGAACTAATTTCCCGTGACAGATTTCGTGGATACTTTCGGGCCCCTGGTTCTCGTTCCAGTCTCGCGACTCCCAGATTCTCGAGTTCTCGACTAGCGATCCTGTCCTGCAGAAATCGATCAAGCTCGAGAACTCGACGTCGCGGCAAATTCGCGTTAGTGTCAACCGGACGAGCGATAATCTCCCCGATCGGAGGTATCTAGCTCGAAAACTGATCGATGTGTCGCGCGATTTTGGCCGCCTTCCTGCTCGCCGATCCATCGAATATGTGACAGGCGCGCTCACGAAAAGTCGCAAACAATAAAGGGGAATCGTGCTCTCAATGCTCTATGGCTCTTTGACGAAGGATCCTGTCCGGGCAAGGCAAGCCATTACCACCGATACCACTCCGATACAAGTCCGATAGCGCGTCGATACCACTCCGATACCACTCCGATACTACTCCGATATTGCCGGCAGTCAAGAGTGTTGTTTTCTAAAGAGAGTCATCAAAGCTCGCGCAACAGGAAACGCAGCCTTATCTCTTCTCCTATACCCTCGATTCATGCGTGGCTTGCAATCAGCGAAAGAAAGCTTCGGGGAAATGGGATGGAAAATTTCTTTGGGTTACGACGCGATGCGATGGAACCTGCCGAATGGTAGTCAAGATACACTCTGTAATGGTATCGTTGAGACGCGTCGCGTCCTCAATGAACATTCGAGACGTTTGGGACTCGGCTCGCGATAAGGGAAGCTTGAGGGCGCCTCGAATGTAAATGCCGAGACGAGGGGACAGTAAACTTGGAAGAATCGAGTGCCTGGCCGGATGGAAAGACTTTTCCGCGGATTTGAAAGGCACGAGGCCACAAGTTTTCTAGCCATTGAGTTGAAGAGCACGCGGTAGTGGGCGGGGGCGATAAGTGCGAGGCACCGGAAAGAAGGAAGCGCAGTGTTGCACCACCGAAACTTGTCTCCTCTCAGAAGCGAATCGGTCAGTGCTGCTTTCCGACGATGCGAGCGGCTCGTGAAAATTTATGTGACTCACATTCGCGAAGGTCTGCGCCAACTTGCGAGAGTAACAGGGCGCCAGATTAATCTATAGTGAAATCCTGATTCGGGTCACGAGAAGACACTATGAGGGCCAGACAATCCAAGCCGATCGGGCTACCATCGAAGAATGTGGAACGCGCGAAAATCTGACAATCCGGAAGTACGATTTTGCAATAGCGCCTTCTCTCATGCTCCTCTCATCGAATAGGCGAGCAGAAGCCAAATTGCTTCTCCCGAGTTGCATCACGCTTTGACTGAACACTAGTAACACGGTTATGAAACGGTTACAGTGAGTGTCCACGCTTCGAAAGGGCCCTCGAGAATAACTAGGAAAGTTTAACGAAAAACAAAAGCACCTTTCTTCTTCCCCCTTGTTGACATCGTCGGTCGAGAGCTGGCTTCGTAGAGTCGTCCAAGCAGGGGGAAAATTCTGTCGCGACGTCGATGCTCCTCGGGCTTCGCGGTAGTAATATCGGATAGTAATAGGCGGGGACGTACGGTAATATCCGAACTCGAAGTAAACGAGGGTGCGCTGCCACTCGTCCTTTCCATTTTCCCCATTCTCCCCGGGAGAATGTAAATACGGGATGTACAATACTGGACTCTGGAGCTCCGTTTCAGTTTTCGGCTGCAGCGTGCTACGGTGAGCCACAATCTCTGGCGTTCTCCATGATAACGGCAGTTTGACGAACTCGAAGCTCCATGGATTCGCAATCCGCAGCGAGTTGTTTGCATCTCGAGCCGGTCTCGTCCTCACGGTGAATAGGTGTGTCGCCTATTCTCTCGCTAGCACGATACATAATGTTTAACGTCCCGGGGAAGTTGGTCAAACGGCCCCATTATTATCAGCGTACTATCGGCGAATTGGTCGCAAAGGGCTGGGAAAGGTTGGGAAAGGTTGGGAAAGGTTGGGATAGGGCGGGAAAGGTCGCGAGTGGCCCAGGGATATCGTGGCCGTCGATGGAGAGAGAAAAGAGAGGTGGTGGTGGTGGCGATGCTGGTGGCACGTCCGGAATACAAGGGAATAGGTGTGCTCGCGCTGGCGCTGGCGCTGGCGCGACGCCAGCCTATGAAACAAAGCTCGAACTATGTAAAGCCGACTAACTTGATCCTCGCGGTTTAACCAAGCGAGCCACGGCACGGCGGCTAGAGCACCGTGCAGACACCACATCGAGTCAAACTTCTCGCGTATTTATGCCAAGATCGATGACCCGATTCCTCGGGACGTGGACGGTCCAGCAGCGAGCCACGCAGGACTCGCCAGAGACGCTGCGCTGCGCCAGCGCGCTGCTTGGAGCCGCTTAATGGTCCAAGAGGCCAAAAGTCCTTCTGACTTATGGCTCTAGTCTGCCCAAAGCCGAAAATTCAAGTCCTACCGTTTCATTCGTTCAAACACCCCCGGCACCCGCGGACCCACGAGTCGCTCCAGGGTGGGGAAATGGGTTTGTTTTTGAGCATAGCTACCGTGCCACGGGATATTGAAAGTTTCTCGAGAACCAGCGACCGGGCCCGAGACTGATCCTGAGATTGGAATCCTGTCGAGGGTTCGCAAACAGGAAGGGTGGATTGCGAGACAGGAGGAATACAATCAGAAAAGTTTCATGATTAATGGGTGACCTATAGTCTTGTGTTTCGAAAATGGAGACTCGGGATTTACGCCTTTCGGAATAAGTTCCTTGGTGTCCTAGCCTAAGAAACGGACTCCGTGCCAGTCACCCGTATATTTTGCTTATCGTTCGCGCGACTTCTTTTGCAAAGACGCAAAAACCTAGGACAACTGAGATAACGAGTTGTTGCGCGACTCCCCATGCATCTCACTCTGTTTAATATCCGGCAGAAGCTGCGATCCGATAAGAGAAACAGCCACGAGAGAGCAAGTTCGCTCTTGAAAGTCACGTTTGTTTGGCAATTGTTCCGTAAGCGAAGCCTCGGTTTCCCCTATTCCCTCGTACCCCCAAGTAATTCCGCCCTTTCGTAAATACTGTCAATCAAGCTGCATTGCGTCACGTCGCGTCTCGTTTGGTCGATGGTAACAACCGCTCGAGAGCAGTCCTCTTGCCGGTACAAAGCAAACTTGGTTTCAAAGTGACGATTAATTACTTTGATTTCGTGGTAAAGAGAGAAAGGTAGGAGCGAGAGAGGACGAGAGAGGACGAGAGAGGACGAGAGAGGGCAGGTCGTCGAGCAGGGATTTGGTTGCGTAACCAGTGAGAGAGCCTTCCCTCGACAGCCCGTTTTCCAACCGGGTTCCTCCGATTTTCCAGTCATTAATTTCCTTCGTCGGGAGAATCGCAACCATAAGAAGAAGGCAATCCTCACCGTACCTTGGCCACTGTGCCGTCAGAACCAGCAATTTTCGGTATTGATGGCATTTCCGCTAATCCCAAGTACGGCAGGTATGGGAGGTAGGGACATAATAATTTTTCTTTCGGTCTCGTCGGGAGGAGTATGTAGTTTGGTCTCACTCGAGAAATTTCCGGATAAACTCAGATGCCAACCAGCCACTAGCAGCTGTCGTCGGCTGGAATGCGCGTAACGAATGCTTCTTAGGGTGTGAACATATGATATGCGCGACGCGTCGCGGCGCGGCGTTGGATGTAAGCGGTGAATGTACGCGGAAAGGCGAGCGGGTAGTGCCGGGCTGTTGTGCGGTAACGGTAATAAAATGTCCTTTAATAAAGACGGAGTAGGCAATCTGCTCTGTTCCGCGAGAGCCTGGAAGCATAGGAGTCGCGACACGGCTATTTCGTAATCCGCATTTAATGTCGGGGCTCATCGTTAGCCAAAGAAAGGAGAGTCAGTAATTGACGGAGTAGCCGCGTACACGGTCTACCTCTCCGCTTCTCGTTTTTTCATTAGCTGCAACGCTCTAGCGCTAAACTTTATGAGACTCCCTGACGTCGAGCGATGAATTCTGCTCCATATCCCCATGGTGCACTAGTAAAGCAAGAATGCCATCATTCGGGGCCGCGAACTCATTTCCCTGCTCAAATGTCGGTAACTGAATTTAGTAGTTTTAACGGTTCTGATCGATCGGCCCGAGGGTCGGGGGAAAATTGCCGTGAGCTCGGACCAAGGGAGTTTCGGGAGGTTTTCCTCGTTATTTTGAGCCACCGCGCGTAAAGCTCAAGTCCGGCGGGGCTCTTTGTCGCGGCTCTTTGTCGCGGCCTTTGTCTTTCTATTTTCCCGGAATTCCGGAGGTTCTTGGCAACGTTGGTAGCTGCAATGGCAATCGAGATCAATTTGTTTTACCCAGCAAAGCATACCGCTTTAACGAAGAATACCTTTCTCCGAAGTCGGAAATTTTCGACGGACGGAACCGAGAAGCTCCCAACTCCGGGATTGGGATGGCATTCCACGCGAACCTTCTTCTCCCCCCGAGGAGAGCTTGCATGGAGCTTGCATAGAGTTCGGATGATCCGCAAGAGCGATCGCAAACTACGCATGTGTTATTTTCGGCGCTCGCGCGCTTCCACAATCAGTTTCTGCGAGCCGTTACGCCCGTTACCATTAATCTATCGGAGTGGGTAGCCGCGCGGGTAGTCGCGCGGGTAAGGTTAAACCGAGCAGCTCGACCGATCGGATGCTACGTGACCAAGGCTGACCAGTAATCGCCATCTTCCGTTCCAGTTTCGCGACGGCGAACCGGAAGGTTCCCGAATTAATCCCCATTAATCTTGCGCGTCCAAGGGTCGGTCTCTAAATATTGCCGGAGCTCGGTGAAGCGTCGCTCTCGGGTTCCTATTATTCCTATTATTCGGTCAGCAAATAAAACTGGTACTGGGACACACCGTCGGCAGCACGGTAGAGGACAGTCAATGGGATGCATTTTTCTGGTGGCCGAAAAAAGCAATGTCGGAGGGAAAAGGGTCCGAGGATTCGTGATGCCAGCGGCAAGGTGGCAATTCAATTCGGTAAATAGGTAATTCCAGAATGGACTCTTGGAGCTCTTGGGGGCTCCAGTGCCTCCTCCGGTACAGAGGCAGGATTCCGGAGCGAGGATCTGGATATGAGGTACTGAGATTGTTTGCCCTCGAGCTAACCAGCCATTTGTTCTTTGGCTGGTTCTTTTGACTTGTTCTTTTGGCTTGCCGGCTGTCTGGCAGCTTGGCGGTTTCTTGGTTCCTTCGATCGGTACGAACGAGTACTCGCCTCGCCGCACCCTCGAGTTACGCTCTTTAATTTCCGGAACAATGCTGACGAAAGGATTCGTCGGACAGAAGGAGTCTGGTGCGATCCTGCCATCCTGCCTTGCTCACCCGCCGCCTTTCGCTAGTTTTCACCCGTCCCATCCTCTCTGGCTGCTTCGGGAACCAAGCCCGAGAATTCGAGACACATATTTCTTCCCGGAAATTGCCGTCCACGAGGCACGCCGGTTCGACTTCTCTTTAGACTTTCTCTGGTCACTCAAATTTGCAACGTGAACGTAAACGTAAATGTAAATGCACACGTAAATTTGGCACCAGAATGGTTTCGGTGACAGGCTGTTAGCTGCGAATTGCAAACCATATCTAACAGCGATTTCAGTTCGTCAATGGGTTAACCCGATTTATAAGCTGCTTTTCAATAGCAGCAGAGCACCCTCTGTTTTTTCGATTGAACGCCGAGCGCGAATTCCAATGGGTTTTTCCAATCGAATCGCGCTTATTACCGCTACGTTGTAATCTCCGCGAGCGTACTGGCATCGGGACTATTAATTTGACCAATATTTACCGATCGCACCGGATTCATTACTGCTGCAACTGCCATTTATCTTTTTACCGGATGTAAAGTCAGCCGAACCATGGATGCGACCTGACGCGACCTGACGCGACCTGACGCGACGTTCGCTTTTACATTTGCTGCGCTTGTGATCGGTCTATCCATCCGATTGGCCGAAAAATTCTTCCCATTCGACAATTGGATTTTTCGCTGGATCTATGTGGCCACGGTGAAAAAAAGAATGCAAATGTAGGCACTGCAGTGGCCGGATATAGCGATCAATACCGAATAGTTTTTGCGAAGCAGAGATGCGTGCACCGTAGACCGTTCCCACCTATCCTCGACTCCATTCGCGATTCGACCCGGACTAATCGCAATTATCCCGCGGAATGTCGGGCGCAATTTTCCTCGGGAACTCGTCGCTCCTTGGCCGGGGAATAAAGCCAAGAGTGGAACTCGGCCAAGAATGCGCATTTTCGCCCGAAAATTTTCTATCAAAAGTTAAGACGAATCGTCAAGTACGATCTGGCCTGACCCTTGATCCCTGGAGTCCCTCGAACCGCTGGCGTCGACGTCGATTGGCAGTGATAAGGAGAGATTAGGAGAGATTAGTGGCGACGCGACGCCGACGTGAAGCGTTTCGCGTCAAGTCCAATATGCCCTAGGTAATGTAATTCCTGAATGGACTGGTAATCATCATAGGAACACTGCACAGGGATCTTTTGCGAGCGCGAGGACTTGGCTGGCTTGGCGTATACACTCCGGAACCAAGTTCGAGCGAACTGCTTAGTGACTTAGCAAGGCCGCAACCTGAGCTCGGCCAGCCAACTACTAATTACAATCTAATTACAAGTTCAATATAATTATACTGGAATTACCCTTGCAATTTATGGTTGGGGATAGTAGACGCGTAAATCCTTGATTTAAGAGAAGAGTCTCCCCTCGTCCGCAGGGAATTTCAAAGGTGCGAGGTCTCTCTTCCGGAAGTCGATTGCGGTTAGAACCGCCACAGAATCGCGAAAGTGAAGGATCAGTAGCCAAGAGTAGTAGCGAAGCCAACACCCCGCGAGGACAAGTGGCAAAGTGGTGTGGACGAGAAAAAGTTTGATCGCAAGGGCGGAAGCGATAGTGAGAGCAGTGGGTCGCGCGGAAATTACCATAGCCGTTGGCCATTACCATCCCAACCAGGTTGAAAAGGCCCTCTGTCAGGGAGAGGATTCGCTGTAGCCGCGAATCGTTCGAGGAAGAAAAAAACAAGAGGAGCCATTGGCCTTGCCAGCAATAGCAGCGCGTATCTCGGGAGTATCAGGCTTTCCTCCTTCCAGCCTCGCATCGCTATCATTTTTTATGCGATTCAACGAGAGAAAGATTCTACCAGCGTGAAACTCGGGAGAAACTTGAACACGGTTTTTTAAACTTTAAAGTATAAAGTGTAGAAAAGTTTTTCTATCGCGATATCGTAGTGCTCGCCGATCCCGCGATCCTTCCGCGTCCCCGTTATCTTTCTAGATGCCCTAGATCGAACGCGGATCTGGCCGAGCCCGTCGCGTAGAGTATTTCCTTCCTGACCGAACGCTACGTTGAGGGGTTGGAACGCGATTTGCCTCTGCATCGATGGGAAATTATTGGTCGCAGCAGCAAAACGAGCCGGAAGCTTCCGGGTCTAATCGGTGAATCGATACTCGGCCTGCCCTCCCTTTCGCTGACGTTTGTTATTCCCTCGTGGGCGAGTGCGCGAGTGCGCGAGTGCGCGAGTTTTCGATAAAAATGCAAATCATCTTGACGCGGCTGCATTTCTTCGCGGCTGGCACCCCGCCGTGCACAACCCATCTCCACGCGTTTGACCATCCTCATCACAAACCCGATTTCGGCCTTATGATTTCCCTCGTCTCCTCCACTCGAGCGGGGAAACATGCTGCGGAGACTTAGGAACGTAATTAACCTTTCAGCCGCAGCATCATCCACCGCCACGCCGCTCTTTGCCCACTTACCCCTGATTACTTGCCCGTCTATCCTACGATGCTCCTCACCTCGGCTCGCGCCCCTGCGACAACTAATGAGAGTAAACACGCAATTTACCCCCTTTCGGAGCGCGGCGGCGGCGGCGGCTGCTGCTGCTTCCGATCAACCGCATCGACGCCCCATTCCACCCCATTTCATCCCATTTTCCCTTCGCCTCCGCGGACACATTTTCGTAGTGGCGCCCATAAGCTGATCCACGATCGCTCTCCCACTTTCCGAAAAGTTCCCCTGGCACACTTTTGTGGGAACGAGCGAGCCACGTATGCGAGTGGTTGGAATCGCGGAGCACCGAGATACACGGATGTTAGTGCATTTGCAAAAGTGCGGGGGACTTACGGGAGTTGGCTCTCTGGATTACTGGAGGAAAATGGCCGATGTGGGAGAGCGCACGCGAGCGTTCTCGGGTCGGTAGTATTAGAGAGACAAAGCATACGGTGGCTGCAGTGCATTAAAAACTGACTGTATTTAATGGTGAATCGGAGCGAGAACCGGACCGAGAGCCGGACCGAGAGCCAGAACCCGGGGCCGCAGCTCAAGTCCAAGTTGGAGCTCGTGGCTGAAACTGGAGCTGCCACAGTTCCCGGGTGCTGTGCGCGGATGTGACCGAATGTGAGCGGATGCGAAACAACGGACTATAATAATAATAAATATTGTGCTCGGACGCGGTTCTGCAATGCCGAGTGTACCTACAGTGTCGGAGAGACTCGCGCAATTTCCGTTGCGTCAACACCGACCGAATGAACGCACTCCTCGAAAGCAATCTTCATTTTCACTAGGCACGTCCAACCGAAAGAAGTGCTTCGCTCTTGCGGGGGCTGCTACCGACTGCTTGTTCTCAATTCTCAACTCGCCAGGACTTTTGGCTACCGTCAGTTCTCGGAAAAATCAACCGTATTGACTCTGATGAAATTGACGGAAATACAATGGTGCCTTTCTTCGGACTGAGCAGCAACCGGTGGCCTTCGTTACCGGTCGCTCATCGATCCTTTGCTAATCACCGCGTAGTTCCGAACGAAGGGAGTCTTGGGGTAATCGGGGCAACGAGAAGCGCGGGGTGCAGCACGCGGGATACAGCGCATTATACACAGCGTTATACATAAATTTGGCTGAAAAGCGATTTCGCGTCGGCAGTTTATATTGCCGCTGAAAGATGCGCCGCTTTGCGCCGCTTTGCGCCGCTTTGCGTCGCATTTTCGGCCGCGCAAGAAGATTCCCTCGCCGCCGCACCGTGGCGGAATCGGTGGTTTGGGAAGCGTTTGATAAATCGGCGAACGTTTTCCGGGCTTGCGCGTCGCTTTCAATTCCGCGATATTAATATCAATAGTGCCGTAAAACCTACGGGACCCCTCTCGCTTCGGAGCGTGTGCTCTCCTGGGAATAAAAAAATCTAGGTCTATTTGTTTCGAAAAACCGTCGGCTTCAATTTATATAGCCACCTCGAGTATCCGCACAATTTCCGTCTTCATACTCGCAATTTTCTCTCTCTTTCTCCCTTTCTCGAATCCCATCGATTCGACAAGATGGTTCGCTGCTTCACGCAATTTAACTGGCCCCGATCGAATTGTCCATTATCCTTATGGAGGACCCTTTTTCTTTGTTCAATTGCAAATATACAGATTCCGGATTCAACAGGCTAATTTGGGGCGAATCGAAGTTTACGATGCGAAGGGTGGAAAAGGATTGTGCGCAAATTGCGATTGAAATACTATGCCTAAGTAGATTGGTAGGAGGTATAGCTGGAGCTCTGGGTGTTCCATCGTGATAATGCCTGACACGATAACCGGGCTAGACGAGCGAGCAGGCTGGTTGGTAGGAAAATGGAGCATCGTTGGCGGGTTTAAAGGATGAGACAAGGCGAGTTTGGCACAGCACGGCACGGGGCGCGCTAGATTCTGACTGGTTGCTGCTGGTACAGTTACCCGAGGGACACGGGATCGCGAGGGGTGCCTTGGAATAAGCGGATTCTGTTGCGCCCGTGCATGTGCACACGCGAACATGTTCCCAATCGTAATGTCACCGTCGCCTTGGCCAAAGTACGTACCGCATTCATCATTCGGGCATTGACGTCGTCCATCGGTGGTAATATCGGTGGTAATATCGGTGGTAATATCGGTGGGTATCCATGCAATTCCTCGTAGACCCGCGGATCTCCGACTTTGGAAACTGCCCGCATCGCCTCCCTGCTTGCGCTGGGATTTTTCGTTCGATCGCGACATCAACTTTATTTCGCGAGTGAGCGAGTTTCATGGGGCTAGGCATTTCGGCATGCAATTGCCCTAATATCCGTAATCGGCCACCTTTCGACGATTTCGGGCGTTTTCAATATTTTCGCAAAAGCATCGATCAACAACCGAAGGATAATTAGGGGTGCGTTGCCATAACGGGGTTCAGTGCGGTTCGATGGGGCTCAGGGCGGCTCAGGGCGGCTCAGCGCGGCTCAGCGTGGCCCGGCCCTCCGAACTACAGAGAGAAATTAATTATTGGCGATAATCGCTTGGATGTTGGTGTTATTATTTCGTGTAATTTAACTGCGATTACCAGTAATAGGGGCTGCAGGTGGTCCACGGCGCCGAGCAACGAAGGGATAGATCCATGCGGGAGAGTGGAATTCGCGTGATTAGCGAAGTGACAGGGGTCAGTCTGGGATTACTAATTAGAATTATTAGGGTGCGAACGTCCACGAAAGGAAAAGCTAAGCGTGGAATCGATCGAGTTCCGTGGCCCTCCTCGGCCCTACCCATCGCAGCTTCTCACCCTTTCCCGTCCCGTACTCGCCGGCACGAACTGTATAATTATCGCAGTGGAGCGGGCCGATTTGACGCTTTATCCGAAAGGCGTCAGCTGGTCCGGTCTCGCTGGTCTCGTTCGCTCAGAGCGGTGCAGTTGCATCGATCCGTACGAAAAAAGGGAGCCTTCCAGTCGAGATCTACACCGGAGATTTTTCATCTCTCAGTTTTGGACAGTGGTCGCTTTGGCATTGGCGTGGGCGTGGGCGTTGACGTTGGCGTTGGCGTTGGCGTTGGCGTCGGCGTTGGCCTTAATTAAGTTCAATTTGTGGTATGAACACGCGTAAAAGTGTTTAACGCACGATAAAGATTCAAGTACCGATGAAACAATGCATTTGCTCCTTGCGTTCGCGGCCTAAGATTCATCTGAGAATTCTGGAAAGTTATGAAACTTGAAGAAAATCTCGTTTTTCCTCGCCTAATAGCGTCATCTATGACGTCATCCGACTGCTCTATTGCAGAATGTTGTATAACCACGGGAGGTGTTCGAAAAATGCAATCAACCTCGCAGGACTTCCATTGGTACGTACGTGGGCTGCTTATAGCTTATACTGCAGCTGCAGGTCCAATAAGTAGCTTTCGGGGACCACTGCACCCTGTGTAACAAAGTGCAATGAGTTAAGAATAGTCTATCTGTATAAGACTACCGCACAGAGAATACATAAAGCTTTTATGACAGACTTAAGTGACGACTGTGAATACGGCCCTCGGTCCCTTTCGTTAAGCCTTGGACGCGTCATTAAGCGCGGCATTAATTTGAATCTCAATGGTGTTGCGCCTCGCTGCGCTGGTTTGCAGGTCGCGCCTGGTTGCTCGGAAAAATGTGGTCCCTCTCGAAAACTCGACGCTTTATTAGCACAGTTAGCGCAATTCTATGCTGCCACAACCACCACCATCGTCATTCTCCCTCCGGCCGGCCCTCTTTCCTTTTCGCCATTTAATATTTCCTAGTCGATCGACCCGATCCGAGTATTATTCACTGACGGATTTTCCGAGGGAATATCCCTACTGCCGCCACGCAGCCTTTTGTTCGCACAATATTGACAGGATTTGCCGAATAAACGCATATCATTTCGAACGATTCTTGGCTAGTTACGTAAAAAGATGTCAAAATTCCCATCGTTTGGGAGTACCGCTCGCATTTGCGCTCGCGCGAGTGTGCACGTGAGCTGACATCCGGCCGAGAGCAGCATATAAACGAGATATTTCGGACCGGTAGACGCCAGTTGCCAGAAAACTAATCGAATGAAACCCCTCTCGAATGTAATAACCTACTAACGAGTCATTGTTTAATGATCAGAGGCGTGTCGGGCATTTTCAGCTCGCGATCGTTCGATGAATCCATAATCCAACAAACGTTCCCGACTGGAACGCTGAATTAAATTTGTAATTATTGTTTGCGGCTTAGTTATCAGGCCGCTTTTATCGGAGAGGGCATTAAAATGGCGGGGGTGGTTAATAATCGAATCGAGCGGCACGATAGTTACGTTTCTCAACGAGAATTAGTCACGAGCCCGGATGGTACAGGCTGCTGGTACCGACCCTATTTTTCAACCTTTTCCTGCCCCACATCCCACATTTCCTCCCGTTCTGCCAACCGAGTGCTCGGCGAATTATTCTCAAAATATTCCAATTAGACTTTCTCGAGTATCAACGCTGCTGGAAAATATGTAAACTCCGGAAATTTAATCGTGTACGCAAGCTCAGCTATTCTCAATTTACGAAGCGCCAAATGAAAATCGTATTTTCCCTCTTCTCCTTTTCGCGCTTCAACTTTCTCAGCCCGAATAGGTATCGCCGATACAACTGCCGTTAAATTCGTTAAGTCGACTCGGCTCTGTTATACGTAGGAAATCAAAGCAGTAAGAAAAAGGGGAAAAGAGGGGAAGAGAGTGAAATCACTCCGATGCTCGGCTATGCCGATTCGAGTAATTGTAATTGCACGCGACGCCTAAACCCGTCTTCGGTACGTGCCTCCCCAAAAGGTGGTTTGGTTTCGAATTGGCGAACCTAACCGGTTGGCGGTAGCAGCAGCAGCAGCAGTAGCTGCTGGCAGTAGCTGCCGGCTGGTCTAATTGATACGCTGAATAATGAATCGGGCCCACGTGGCACGATCCTCCGAGACCTTTTCATAATCCAATTGCTTCCCTTAAATTGTTTAAGCACGTCAAATCATTCGCCTTTATTCCGACCTATTCCGAACGCCTTGGGCATTTATAAATGCAAACGCCACAATTTTCGGGGAATGGAAGGAGCAAAGGTTAAGAAGAGGGCTTTCTCGAGCACCGTCCCTTCCGTATTCGAGAGAAATGGTGCCCCGAAGGGACGATGATACCGCCACTACTAACCAACTTGTTAGGAGAGAATGAGGCGTTCCTTTATCAAAGGGTCCCGTGCTTAGTAGGTGCGGGGGGAAACTGAATTGAGGCAAGATCGGATGCCGGAGCAGGTGGAAATGAGCAGAAGAGATCAGGTAGCGCGCTAAATTAAGCGCTTAATTCCATTTCTTCGAGCACCCCGTCCACCACCGCGAACCAGTACTCTGGGTTCTTAAACCGAGGGAAAATGTAGTGGGTGAAAAAGAGAGAGAACCAGAGGTAATCGTGGTTGGCTTCCGTCCGCGGCCCAACCGCGTTCCGACCCGCTTCAGCTCCGTTACAGTCCGTTCCATCTTTGTTGAGCCGAGGCCGGTAGGAGGATCGTGCTATAAGCTTGCAACATTTTTAGCCGACTGCAGTCGACACGCTTGCCATTAGCAACCCTCGGATAGTCGAGTCGCAAGCAGAATGCAGATGAGTCCAGGATGAGGCGGCAGCGGCGGAACGGTATGACGACGCGGTATGACAAAGTGGTAGGTCGCCACCCGAGCAAATGGCCCAAATAAAAGAGGAAACAACGGGGACGGTGAAAAAAGTTGACGGTGAGCAGTCCCACTGCAAGAAACGGCCTGGCAAGCGTCACGCTTTTCCCAGAGAATACGTTCGCGCGAACAAGAAGTAGCATCCCTCCGAAATGTGTGCCACCCTTTCCAAATTGCATCCCCGTACTACCGCACCGATATTACCGCAGGATTCTTATGTACTTCTCTCAAGTTTTAAACAACTTGGACAATCACAATTCCCAAACTTAGGGGACCCAGAAGAGGGTCCGATGTAGGTAATGAAACAGTAATCGGAACTTTCAATATCCATCGCGAACTTTGACACGTTTGATCGGAGAGCACTGGCGACAGCTCCTTTTTGCCGGATGCTCGACAAACTTTGGATTCGACGACTTTAGGAACTGTCAAGTAAGCGGAAACGATCGTGGTCGATTGGCGTTCCGGAATCCCGGGAAAGCCCCGCGGTAAAAAGTGTCATCGGGGGAGCGATTGTGCCGTTACCGTGAGTTCGAGAGAATTAAAGTTATCGTTATTGGTAGGATTTCCCATAATGCACAGTCGAGGTTGTCGAGGTTATCTCGGTTTTTTGCGCGTGCAAAGCGAGAGTGACATCGCCAGTCCTCGAACCCTCGAGCATCGTTGGTGCGCCTCATCGATCAGTTTAATTGTGCGAAGAGGAAAAAGTGAATCTCCGAATATGTACGGAGGGCATACGCGATGAGGCCGCAAAGTGGTTTTCCCTTTGCAGGGAGAGACCGAGTCTCCTGCGATACGCCGACTGCAAATTGACGTGCTTAATGCACGCGATCTCGTCCGTTTGAAACTTTCCCCATAAGACTGTATCATAATCCGCCCTACTTACCGAGAGGCGGCTTATCTACTTTTCCAACCTAACTCTGCTTCTTTGAGTTTCTGGTTAGGATAACTAATGTCAGCAGGTCGACCAGGTTACGATTCGTAGGCCGCTTATATCGCAACCCCTAGGTCCTACGGTTTGTCCACTTGGAACGTCAAGTGAGCAAAGTGGCAGAGCGCTATAGCTCCAAAGCCTTTATTATCGGCAGATTAACGGTGCGTTAACTTAAACCACGTTACTCATCGAGCTCGTTGCGTTCTATTCGCAGAACTATTCGGGAAGCGGGCCGCATCAAATTCTCAGCGAAATTCTTCGACGTATAACGCGAATATCGGTGGGTCCCGTAAACTACTTTTGGCGGATGCTTTTTAAAATAGTCCAAATCGCAATGGTGGGAAATGTTAAATTAGTGGGGCTCACGCAGTTTTCCGGGATCCTGAATCGGTGCGACACGGAACTCATTCTTCTATGTATTCTTCTAACAGTAAGCATACGAAAGCGAGTACAGGTCGAAATTTTAACTTTTCCCACGGAACTTGCGCCCCGAGAAGGGTGGGTTAACGGTGAAACGATAACGCACTAGATATGTGGGTGCCTTAAAATATTAGGGGAGCGCTCTCCCGCACTACGTAGAAAAGCTTTCTTGGCCGGGAGCATAAGGGGTTTTATTGATTCTGGAGCGGGGCTAACGTCAGAATAATGGTCTTCTCGTATATTCCCTCTTTATTATTCAGCAGACTATTTTTTGAAAAATATATTAATATTGCGCTCTCGACGGCCGCGATAGTCCATTATCGCGAAGCGCCGCGGCATGGCACGGCGTGGCCGGGATGGGTCCGTAAGTGTTACCATTAGTAAAACAATATTCCTGGTAGCGAGCCACGCCAAACCGAGCCTTGCCTCCCATACCGATACCATATACCACGTACCATATGTCATATGCAAATTGTGTAACGCGTAATGCCAGGCGTCTACCATATTTGTGCATAATCGGTCACCAATCGGTCACCAATCGCTCGGCAATCACGATTACTCGCCCTCGTTATTTCTCGCTGCATTCGGGGTTCTAAAATTCCCATCCTGTCCTCGCCTTTCAGTCTTTAGCCTTTTGCCTTCGCGGCAGCTCTGCAAAGTCAGCTTTCCTCTTTTTTTCTTGGGGCAGGTCCGGCACTGCCGGAAATTTAAATGGGTCAGCCCTTCGTTTCGACTGACCAGGCTCGCGTAAGACGCAGAGTCAGCGATCTCTCTTTTTGATCCCTCCGATTCTTTTCCCTGATTTCGCATGACCGAATGCCATTGTTTAACTCCGACTTTTCCTCACGGTCCAACCGCACCCGGTCGACCCCGTTTTTGATCCTCGACTCCGGTCCGTTCGAGCGAACCTTGCGGCAAGCTTTTCGAATAAATAAAAGTTGCTCGTGAGTCCTTCTACCGTTCCTGACCTTTGGGAAATTTTGCGTCGATCTTGCTTCGCTTCCGAACAAAGTGCCAATCGGCCAATCGAGCAATCCAACGATGATAATGGGACAAAGTGGCAGGCTCCCTGGCATAGCTCCGGAGAGAATTCCTACCAACTTCCTGCCTCTCCGGGGTTATACGTATGTATTGGGAGGCATTTCTAAACTGATTCGCTTCGCGCAGGCAACTGTTGGACTGCCGGTGAACAATGATTCGAGCGAGAGGCTTCCAGGAGCTTGCTCGCGCATTCCGTTCACGATTCATTGCGATTAGATTAGCTTCGATCGGGCTCGTGATTCTGATTAACTGTTAATTGGACTCCAAACTTGACCTGGCCACGTACATACTGGTGCATTCTTTTCAAGTGGGCATCCCCGAGCGCCCGAGCGCGGTGGCGATATTGATTCCGTTGGTTGATCAGTGATTTGCACACTGCAGTTAATTAATTTGGTGAAACGATGGCATTGAACGTGACGGCGTAGTGCATGGCGGCGCAGTGCGTGGCGGTGTAGTGCGTGGCGGCGCAGTACGTGGCGACGCGGCCTTTTCATGAGTCGGTTGTTTGCTTAATCTCTCCATTGTCTCGAATTTCGAGGGAAATGGAAAAGTTCCCAGGCAAGCCCGCGTACAGGAGTGGAAATCGATGCGAGACCAACGTATACGAGCGGAGAAGAGAACTCGCGGTCCATCGATGTCCCTTGGCCGATGAGGTATAACCCAGATACGCGATAATCCATTGCTAGTTGATTTTGAGTTAATTAAGCCCGGTTGCGAATCCATTGCCAGGGTGGGATCCTTCAGGATGCCAGATTTGGCCGCAACTGACCCGCTTTCGACGGTAGACCACTCTCCCAGGCTCGCCTACTCGTTCCGAGCACACAGTCGTTGAGTATTGGTAGCCATAAAATGAGCAGCGCAATTTCTTCATTCAAATCACGAAGAGTCCAGCGCTCCTGACAATCTCGGAACTCCTTGCCAACCGTGAAGGGATCTATCCTACTATTACGTTCACTCGAATGAGTTTTCTTTCGCCTCAACGGTCGGAAAGGTAAAACTTTTGCACAAAGGACAAACTCAAATATCGCGTTGATGCCCAGTTGAAAGAAGGAGAAGGGGAAGACGAGCAATTTTTTACTCGTAATCTCTCGGTGGCACTTACACCGAAGACGCGGTGGATCCGATTGGTCCTTTATTAGCCCCTCGAGTCGCGTTTGTTTCCGCCTCGCCCTTTCCCAATTCAATTTATCGAAAGACTATTGATTGTCGCGGCGAAATGAGGATAGCCCGCGAGCAATCTAGTATGTACTTTTGTTAGCCGAGTAGAACGATCAAAGGGTCTGTCCCGAAGAAATATCGGATTTCCTCGAACAAGTATGTACAGAGGAACGGTAACAGTGGTTCCGAGAAAATTAGATCCTTTCGAGCGCAAGTGGATTTTAGACCGGTCCTTGTTCGCGCTCACGTTTCGGACTCTCGTCGTTAACCCGAGAGGAACAGCAACGTTGGCGAGCCAAGGGTAAAAATTCTCACCCGCCCCTCAATTAAGAATTTAATCTGAGAGCTTGTCCCAGCGGATTATCCGCCTGGCGATCCCGCCTGGCGTCATTTCTTCGAGAACGATCAAATTTCCGACGCTCTTCGTGCACCCTGATCCTGCCCCGAGTGTCGGGAAAGCGGGTACAATTCAATCCTCAAGCGGATTCTCTCACTTTACTTTTTTCCTACTTGTTCGGAAAATGAATTTGGCCGCAAACTCATCATGGGATGAAGTCAATTTTCGGAATATCGATACCTCTTCACTCGAGTACAATGGCAATGGAGAGTAACGTGTTTTGAGCGTTTCGATGAGGAAGAACAAGTCCAAGTCTTTGGGTCCAACGCAAAAGTTTTCCTTTGGGCGAAAAGCCCCCTGGAAAGCTCCGTGGAGAGCCCCGCGAAAAGCATCGATCGACGAGCGCGCATCTTCGAGGTTTTAAATCCGGATGACCCTCGAGGAAAAAGGGTGGATTCGAGCGAAAGAGTAAACAGGCGCATTGGGGAATCGAGCGAACGGTTCGCTTAATCAGGAGTGATTAAGCAGGTCGATCGCGAGGCTAATTGTAAATCGCTGATGCACTCGATACTCCCCACGGGAGGCAGGAGAATAGGTGGAATGAGTATGAGAGGAGTTGGAGGTGGGGCAGACGATGAACGAGGGGGAAAAGAAGAAAAAAGAATTTCGAGTGACGCAGTATCGTAGCGACGCGCGCGCAAAGGTGCTGATGAGCAAAGTGGGCTAAACGTATTTTGCAATGGCATGCACCAGCACCAGTCGAGTTAACCAAAGTGCTCCCATTTATCAATGAAATTAGTTCCTTCCATTCTAGCAGCTTTTCTCACGGGTCAAATTATCCCGTTTCCGAGGCCGCGACTAGGGGGCCAGGGACAAGCCCAGGGACAGGCCCAGGGCCGGACCGGCGGGACAAGATGCCTATCGAAATGGTTCATTCTTTCGATTCGTGCGGCAGCCCGCAGACACTCGTTAAACCCGCGGCTTTGCATCGCTCGAAAAAAATTATTCAACAGCCGTGTGACGAGATTTATGGCGGTGCTTGCCCCCCCCCCCCCCCCCCCCCCCCCCGCCTCTGAGAACGGTAGTTTGCATTTGAATCTAAGGGAACATTTGAATAACGAGTTCCATAAACCGAGAACGTAAGAAAGTAGGAACGAACACGCGTGGTAAAACAGATTCGTTCTCGAATCACGAGGTAGGTTCGCGAGAACAGAGAGGAGCGTAGCTAGTGCTCAAGTGCTCCTCAAGCGGATCCCTGAAAAATATTCTTCGTACGTTTGGTTGGCCACTGGGGGTGTAGCAACCGTAGCAGGATGGAACTATCTGCCATTCGCCATCCAACCGCTCGCGGGTAATCGCGAATCCCTAAAGCATTAGAGACGTGTCTCGCGAACCGATCGCTCGTCGCTCCATATTTTATGGTCACGACTCACGACCCAATTCCGAACCACTTCTGCCACGCTCTCACCCGATCGCAGTTTGTCGCAACTTGTCGCAACTTGTCGCAACTTGTCGGCATCGCAAACATCCTTCGATTTTTGCTGCTTCGTTGCGCACTCTTTCTCTGCGAGCCAGAAAAAATGAGCCCGTAAACGAACGACGGTAGTCGACGATAAGTGACAATAGATATGCAACCGATTGCAGCAATAAAATTGCTGGCTGGTCGTGGACAAAACTTTTCCTCGGCCTTTGCCAACAGCTCGTTAGCTCCCGCTTTACTTTCACGATAAATTACCAATCGTTCCTGAACGATCGCAATTCCCATAATTTGCCAAATCGTTATCATTCTCGAGAAGTAATGTCGAACTGTGCGTGCAACCCCTTGCCCGTGCTATTCTACGTTGCACCGAGTCGGAGATCGACGTTCATTGATCAATTCGCAATTAGTGTTGCGAGGCCCGCGGGACTTGGACTTATTGCCAAGACCGATGGAAGTCGGCAACCTGCTGGCCATCGATTGATTTTACTTTCACAATTAGGTGCACGCTACTTTCAGATTAAAATGGACTATTCGAGTTGGCAAAACGACCGCTGCTACTCTATTTTTCCCAGTCGAGATACTCTCGAGGCTGGCGACTTAAATATGGGTCCAAAACTTTATCGATTCGACTCGCGAGAGCGATTAACAAGTTTTTCCGAGCCAACTTTACCGGGTAACACTTGATCGCAGCTCGTACCACAGCTTGTACCACAGCTTGTACCACAGCTTGTACCACAGTTTTGCCACTATTGTTTGTATTGTTAGTAGCGCTTCGGCGATAGTCCTTATATCTCCCGATCAGCAGCGCCAACTTCCAAGGTTAATACCGTGCGGCCGAAAGAATCGAGGGAAAAGTTGGAACGTCAAGGGGGCAAGAGCTTTCCGATAACCGCATTTTACCGCTCGATCTTCACGGCGAATTGTAAAGGTTCACCTTGCCATAATATTCGTCGATGCGCTTTCGCGCTTTCTCTAAGTGGTGGCGATGTGGCTTCAGCGAATTATCGTAAATGTAATAGAGCGGCAGCCTAATATTATGCATTATACAGGCTTTGAGGTTCTAAGTGGTGAGGCATACCTAATTGCCACTAGCGAGCCGCTTCCGAGTCCTCGGGGAATTGGCATTAATTCGAAGATCGGGGCAAGTCTTCCAACTTGGTTGATCTCAAGTTCGTCCAATGTCTATGCAGGAGGGTATCCTCGGCTCCAACAATTTATCATTGGCAAGCTATGGATTCTCGAATTTGGTGCACGCTCGGCGAATCTCCATAAACAGGCGGACTAACGAATGTCTGCTTTTTTAGTGCTTTTTCGGTACTTTTCCGGTACTTTTCCGGTACTTTTTCGCAGGGGCCCAGGTCCCGGAGATCGAGGGTCTCGTGAGCGTTTTGTCTCGTGGAAAATCTCGGTCGAGTCCACTCGGACCTGCGTAACTTTGGTCTAGCACGTTCCAACGTAGAAATAAAGCGACAAAGAGCGAATTAACCCAAGGATCGAGTTGCCCATTCGGGAATATAGCTGTTTGTTCTAGGAAACATGCTCGTTACAGCGGTGGCTCACGGTAACAATGGGGATCGAGATAAATGTGCTAATTTTATTGGGACGCGTCTGAAAAAGTGAATACCCTTAGCTCGTGATTTCTGGAAAACTGTCGTTGCATCGCAGCGCGTCGCCTTCCTGCCCTCGCAATCCAGTAAATTAATTTATTCTCTCGGCCGCATCTGCCGCCCCCGACCCCGACCCCGACCCCGTGGCTGCTCACATTAAGCGTACGCTCGACATTAATGCAAAATAAATACAGCGCAAATGTTTTCGTACGCTATAATATTTCCGGCCGCTTGCACTGCTAACTGGCCAGGCCGGCTGGGCCGGCCAGCGCTGCCGAAGCTAAAACTCGCTGAGGACCGCTGCTGAGCAAAACGCATTAGCGCATTAAAACTTGCAACCTACAAACTACAATCTGCAACGAGAGAGAAAAATGAAATATTCTAGGAGGATAGGCGCGCGTGCGCGTGCGCGCGCGCGCGGGCAGTGCCGGCGGTTTCGTTGATTCACTCAATTTGTACCAACGAACACGCTTTGTGTTGCACTGCGCCTCGAAAGAAGAGTAGGAAGCAGCGAAAGTAGCTAGAGTGACCGCACCGTCGCCGGTGATTATTATCCCCGTGATTAAACGTTATAATTGCGAGGCAAACGAGACTGGCCGCGGTGGAATGCGAGAACCGCGAATCTAGCCAACCACCCCAACCCTGCCGGCTCGATAAGCGGACTTATCGTCCATCGGGGTCTAGCTCGAGCCTTTCTTCCCAGGTTCTTTCAAGTTTTTCGTTTTCCAAATTTCATGGGGAGGATTTCTGTGCAGAATAGTAGAGATATTTGCATGCGTATGATGACGCTTCCGCCAAAGCCGTATCACTCGACTCACTCTGGTGGGTTATACATAGAATCGGTATGCAATGCGATGCGATGCGATGCGATGCGATGCGATGCGATTGCTTCGAGCGGAGATATAGGGTTGGCTTTGGCATTGGTGCCACCGAAGGTAGTAGGGGCGAGTGGACGGCAGAGCGCAATGCAAAATTGCACAGCCTGAAAGTTGCAATTGTCAGCAGGATGTCGAAGCAACGGTATATAGTACAAAGCTACAAATGGAATAAGATATTGAGGTTGACACCCTGGCAATAAAAGCATCCCGGATCCCTTGATACTTTTGCAAGTGTCATAAATCTGAGTTCCGCTGCGTTTGCCATTATCTCGGAAAGGACAGTGTGCTTTTCGCTTATTAATTTGCGTAAGGATGCCTAGGAGATCCCGACTGCCTCGCGTGACTCTCCAATAACTAATACATACGACAGCTATAAACGTACCCTCTTGCCCCATTCTGCTTTCGAATAAACACCGCGCGATATTAACCCTGCTCAGTATGACGGTCTCCCGTAAACTTTTGCTCGATTAGTATTACCGTTCGCGCGAACCTCGAGCAAGTACCGCTGCTTCGTACTCCAGTGGTCAGTTCTATCCCGCTGATGTTCGGAAGAAACAACCAGGCACAATCGTAAGGAATAATAGTGCCGAATGAGATACGCGTCACGCTGCTAGTTCGATATAATTAGCTCGCATATCGGGGATTCGAGTAGGCAGCGGTGGGTCAATCGATCGCGAATGAATCGCGGATCGTTCGTGGATGGAGGCTGGGGTGGGTAGCCGATGCGGTGGGATTCGAGGAAATGCGACCGAATGATTTACGACGAGTCCATTGGCAAAGAGCGCCGATCGATCGATCAGACGCAACCACCGCGGTGCACCGTTTCGAGGGAGAACAAGAGATTTATAAATATTGTCACGACCGCGTCTACTATCCTCTCAACGAAGAATTGTAAATTCTCCGTTGATTTGTGGTCAGCGGCATGATACGGTTTTCGATCTTCCTACCACACCACAGTCCGTATCTTTCCTTCGCGAAGGTATGCCCGAGGCCATCCTGCCCGTCCCGGGAAAAATATTCCAACAACGAGGCGCTACGAGTTGCAGCGCTACGAGTTGCACTGCGAGTGACATTTACGGCAATGATAGAATAGGTGGGATCTCACCCGAGGCACGCGATGCCACGATTGCATTCGACGAGGATCACCGACGCGTGTTTCGGTGGAATGTTACGGGAAATCCGGCTGAATAGATAGGAGTGATTAGAGAACGGAAATGGTTCGCGTACAATGCGAGCACCCTTTGACCAGTATTCCGTGCACATCGATTATAAATTCACTACGAGGCCGCATCATTTTCGCTAATACGCGTCACCAACTATCAAACAGGCTCAAATAGGCATTACACTCGTATTCGATTACATATTCCCAACCAACTCTAGAAGAAGGACGTTTTTCTCGGTTGCAGGGGAAGGATGAACGAGATGGAGCAGATCCCTGAAGGGTGAGAGCAGCGGATGGTCCGACATGACGAGCCGAAGGATGCAGCCTACGACGGCATCCGCATTCGGCGCAATTGCCCTTCTCTATCTCGTGATAAGCAGTCGCGCGTCAGGTATGCCTCTCTTCCAATCGCGCAACGTCTCGCGCCGAAGAAAATTCTCGAGTTTTGATCAAGTTCGGTCCGCGTTCTCTAAGGCTTCTCCCGAGATTGAATTCGCACTCCGAAAACGCGGCGGGAACTCCCGACTCCTGACTCCCGGGCAGCTTTGATTTTCCAAAGTTCTCGGTGCGACCCGATTGCACGCCAATTCAAAGTGGCTGCAACTCGACGCAGTTTTACCTCAATCGAGCACCCAGAACAATGCTAGTCGATCTCGTAAATTGACGGCGGCCTCGAGATAGAGGGATGAAAATAGGGCATTTGTCAAGGGTCCATTGCGACGCGTTGCGACGCGTTGCGACGCCCAAATGACGCTCGAGTGACGCTCGTATGCACGAATGTCGTAAACGTCGCATCGGTGGCGTAATGCGTACCACGATGTTTGCCAATACCGATCTTGTTTACGCAAATGCATATTACTCTAACCGCTGTAGCAATATACCGGGCTGGCCATGCTTTATCCCTCTCTCTCTCTCTCGTCCTTTGGCGGCTTACGCGGATGCCCGAGAAATGTCTGCTCGGCAGTTCCGCGATAAGGGTCGAAAAATTAAACCAGGCAGACTGGATGTTCAACAGAAATCGAGAGTAACGGGATTGGACGCGTCATCGATCTCCTCGTGATCGACGATCAGGCTGCTCGCTCTCGAGCGGTCGAGGGACTCACGGACAACGCAAACACTCTCGCGAACGAGAACGACATTAGCCTCGAGTTAGCATCGGACTACGCTTATCCGGCCACCAGCTCGAGCCAGTTGGATGCGAGCAACAATGCGACAACCGAGGGTGAATCCGAGACTGAGGCGCAACTCCAGCGGGATCAGAGTGAGGATCTCGAACGAGCCTCGAGCTCAACAGGGGCCACGACCGCGACCACGATCAGGACCACGACCACGGCCACGACCACGACTAAGACCAAGACCACGACCAGGACCACGACCACGACCACGACCACCACCACGACCACATCCACAACTGCTAACGCGACTGATTTCGGGCTAGCGCAGAAGACGTCCAAGACGGTGGAAGCGTATTACGAACCGACGTCAGCCACTTGGTCGAGTCCAGTGGAGACCGAAAACACTTTGAATCCCGGCATCGACGATCTGCCTTTTGTCTTGGCGTCTCGCGAGCCTGATCGCCGGACGTCGGAGGAACAGGACTTGGCGAGTTCAACGACGAGCACGAGCAAGTTTGCGAGTACGACGATGGAGGAAGATTGGTTGCTTCAGTCGAAGAGTGTCCTGGAAATCAAGGCAATCTCCTTCCAAATACCGCAGCAGCAAGTGGTGCCGGATGAGAGACGCGACAAAACACACCTCCCCGAAAAGAGCCTCGTCATTGAGCAGTCCTCCTCGTCCTCGGCGAGGAAGAACCACTCGAAGCCGACCAACAGTCTCGTTGCCGGTGGTAAAACTGGTTTCATCTCGACCAAGGAATTTTATGAAATCAAACCCTCGATGAAGAGCGAAACGAATCGGATGGGCCAAGAGCAAGGAAGGGATCGAGATGCTGGCCACCATCTACGAACTCTAACCAGCACGACGAGGTCACTGCCTGCGCGCAAGTTCGTCCTCCCAAGTGTCGACAGTCCCATAGGGAAATTCGGTCCGTACTTCGAGGACGGCGACCAAGAGACGAACATCACCGCCAGGATCGGCAGCACCGTGCTTCTCGACTGCAAGATCGGCATGCTTGGCGACAAAAAGGCAAGTTTTTTTCTTCGTTATCTTTCCTCTCGCCTAGCTACCCTGTCCGTTCCGTTCCTGTGTTCCGTGGATGGTGAGGTGGACCGAGCGAGAGAGCAAGACGAAAGGATCGGTGCAGCCGACCGAGCTTATTATACTTTTACGACCTGCCGGGTTACATCGCGATATCGTCCTCCAGTGATGACGAGGAGGAAAATGGAATTGGTGATCGGATGAGGAATTTTTTTTACCGGGGCCACGGCCACGCGTATACCCGCGTCAGCGTCAGCGTCAGCTTGCGCAACGTTTTCGCCCGAAAAATTAATATTTGCGGACACGCGTCCGGCAGAGACTATTGTGCGATGTACGCCATTGCGGAATACTGAACATTTCCATACGCTGCGCCAGCCATGCGTCATTGCAAGGGTGTATCGCTGAGACGGCTTTTGTGCACGGAATAATTTCAATTATCTCTCGCGATCCCGCCTCGCTTCGGGAAACCTATTGCGCGCTACGAGAGCTGAATGCTTGCGAGAGCGTAATGCGCCCTCGTACTTGACTAATATTTCCATTAGCGAATACGCGATTACGGATAGCCGCGCATTTTGCCCGCGACGGGTTGGTGATGTCTCTCCTGCCGAGGTCAACAGGAAGGAAAATCGGAAAGGAAAGATGACGACCCCACCATCGACTCGTTATCGTTCTCTTTAAAGTCCCTAGTTTGGAGCGTGATCTGGCCGGACGGAGCTTTCGATTGCAATTAGCTTAAATGGAGTGCAGGAGATCTGAGGCCAAGCCACTAGGCACTAGACGCTCAAGCTCCATAGTTTGAAGATAGACGTTCCTTTGAAGGGTAGCTCCCTTCCTCGCTATCCTTTTCCCCCGAACTGTCTGTCAGCCAGCCCTTTCCTTTTTCGGTTCAGTCAATTCTCCAATTCTCCAATTCTCCAATTTCCCTAAGAGTGAACTGAGCACCAAGGTGGCGGACTCGAGAAAAATGAATGTTATTAACAAAAGTTTAAGCGGTCCAACGTGTCGGACAGCTACGAGAAGAGGAGGAGGAGTGGAGGGGAGGAGGAAAAAGAAAGAGAAGAAGAGCAAACAGCAAGGACGATTATAATTGCAAACACTCTCGGGTAGGATTCCTCTTGCGGAATCGGCCACGAAACTTTTTGCATTTGAATCGCGCAGCGCGCATGGCGTAGCCCGCACGTCCACTTCCGAGGATCCGCGAGAATTCATATTCCCCTTACGGAATACCTAATGTAGAAACGATCCTGCTCGGCTGAGAGCCAGAACGAGAGTCAGAGTCAAAGCTAGATGCAGAGCCAAATCCAAAACCAGAGAGTGAAATCCAGAGATCTGAAAATTGTCCATTCCACCGGAAACAACTCTCCCCTTTCGAGGAAATGGTAGTCTTACGATGTTAGTCGCGCGGCACCCCAAATCCGCGCATGCTGACAAAATCATCCGAAGCAATCATTTGTTCGCTCGAGAGAAAAATTCACAGCAACAAGTAGCTCTAGCTTGACCGATCGATTTCGAGTTGCGGTGGGTAATTTACCAGAGAGAGGTTTCGGAATGTTTCTGCGGAATGTTCCCCGGGCTGACACCTCGAATAATTAATTTTCCCTGCTCAACTGGAAGCGAATGTGTAACGAGTCGCCGTTAAAATCGACCGTAATTTATTCCTATTGCTGGCAATTAACGCGTTCACTGCTAATTGACCGTGGCGAAATCGCCGCCGCAATAAGGGATCGCTAGAGGACTGGAATCACGCGAATGTGGCCAACTGTCGCTCAAGATGCGACATTGTCACCCTTCTCTCGCTGAGCAGCTATCCCTCCCCGGGGGGAGGGCATGAGCTAGCCAACACGAAGGTAAACGCGAACAATTCAACGACCCACAGAGAAAGCGAACCTCCAACGAACGCCTGCCCCCCCCAAATACCACCCTTTATTGTTTTCCCCTTTCGTTCGTTTTCGTCGCCGCGAGCGCTTAGCAAGCGCTTAGCAAGCGCTTAGCAAGCGCTTAGCGAAGCGAGATGACAATGGTGGGGCTTTACTTTGTCCGCGTCCTGATTTCAGGTGACGTGGCTGCAGCATAGCAAGGATTCCTTTCGGCTTCTTACCGTCGGGAAAACGCCCTACAGCGTTGACCAAAGGATCAGCTTGAACTTCCGGTGAGTATCGAGAGTACCTCCCTCCGATGGATTAATCGGGACCGTTTGCGCGTTGCGTGTGCTCTCGCCCGGGTGCGGTTATACGATTAATACGTATCGACAATTTTCGCTTTATCCCGCGAAACCACTCTTCGCGGCGTATCGGGCATTTCGCCAATTTGCGTGGCTTTGCCACTACGTTTCCTCGATATCGTATTTACTCTGACGTGTCGTGTCCACAGCTATCCGAGCAACTGGAGGCTACAGATTCTTTACGCCACCCCTAGGGACTCTGGTCTGTACAAGTGTCAGGTTGCCACTCATCCCCCTCTCATCAAGGAAATTAACGTCATCATCACCGGTGAGTGATCTACTCTTCTTTCGTCGAGAGTAAAGTGAGTGGCCCAGCCAAGGGAGCCGAGCCCTTCTATAGATGTCGAATAGTTAATTGCACTTGCCGATATTAAGGACGCTTCCGGTGTTGGATCACGAGTCATTTTCCTCTATTTTCTCGCTCGTGTGTCTCCCTGCAGAGAGGTTCGATAGGGCGGCAGCGGTTGGCTGTCGGAGACCATCGAGGAGAACAGTGGAAAAATAGAGAGGCTGCTTGCTTTCCTGAGAGAAAATCCCGCGGCGATGGGTTGGCGCCAGTCGTGTCACTCGTCTTCTGTTCTCAGCGTTGGTGTTGGCGTTGGCGCTGGCGCTAGTGCTGGTGCTCGCATTCTCCGAGCCCTGGCAGTGTGTATTGCCGAGAGTCTTGCGCTACCGGCTCTAGCGGCTCTAGCGGCTCTAGCGGCTCTAGCCCAATCCCCTTAGTTCGCGAGTTCGATGCAGCCAACGCATTCGATGTATTGGATGCAATGGAAAGCCGCATTTTCTCGGGCAAAGTACCCCGTGGCCAGTAATCGGATCCGATCGAAACGAGGACCGAGCGGGGGTCACCGAAGAAAAGCTCTCCTAACGACGAATCAGGCCGGAACAGCACTGGTTGGCGAACTCGGTTGCTCAGGCTAGTCAGGGTTTTCCATCCGAAGCGATTTTTCCTACCTCCGCTCTTCGCGTTGTTTTTCCTTACTCAACGTATCGGCAGAGAACTCGTCTTTTCGAAAAAATGAGCAGTTGGGATTTTCCGCGCGTTTCGAGGAAATTTTCTCTTGGACAAGAGGCAGGTGGAGGATGGCGGAGGGACCGTGGGATCCTTTGACAAGGAGGGTGACAAGCAGAAAAGTAATTCCGCGAGTGGTCTCGATTCGAAAATGATTAGTTAGAGGCAATGGACCAAAGCCGCAGAAAGGACCGAACCGACGGAATTGGAGCAGAACAAATCCGAACAACCGACGATGTCACACGCTTCCCTTTCTCCGCTTTGGATCACCTTTGGATCTAACCCGCACCCATAGCCACCCTCAGCCACAGCAGAGCAAACGGTCATGAGCAGAAATTTTAGGAATTTCCTCGAGCCGCTCCTCGCGTCGCCTCACCTCGCCTCACCTCGCCTCACCTCGCCTCATCTCGCCTCATGACTTTTCCCGTCTACCCAATTTTTCTGTTTTCTGACCGAAAGAGATTTTCGGAACCAATTGGAATTTCGTTGCGATCTTCCACGTACAACTGCGAACACGACCGCAGCTGTTCGAGCTTCGGCAAAATCGGAAACACATACTTGTTTCGTCAGTTTCCTGTACTTGGCGTTTGAAAGCCGATTAGAATGTTGTACGTTATGCACGCATAGGCGAATGTCGTCGTTGAAAAGGAAAGCGAAGAACGCGCGATTACGGCGGGAGCCAATTTCAAGAGGTAGCACGGTCGTTTGCAATCGCGGATGGCATCCATTCTTTCGGAAATCACGCGAATGCAGATTCGTTTTAACAAAGGCACACGGTGGCGGTCGCAAATTCCGCTTTCCATATTGAAATAAGAGTCGCGTTCGATCGATTACACACGAACAGCTGCGAAAGCGCGAAACGGCAATCTATAGGCGTTTGATGCTGCGGTTACTTGGCCTACGTAGCGGTTCGCTGCAACACGATGCACGATAGATTGCGAGCAATATACAATGTAGAGTCGATCGGTCATTATAAAATGGAAAACAGTGTCGAATGTGAGCAAACGGCTGCAAGAATAAGTACTCGCCTGTCGAGAGTTAAGTGAAAATCACATAAACGGGGGATACGGCCATCGATGGTATCGATGAATATTCACGCTTCATGAATGGAGAATTAAATTTATTTAAAATCTCATCTAATATTCATGAAATTCGCCAGCCGACTGTTACGTCTGACAGCTGATGGTTCGTCGACGGATCATCGATTTTCTAACCAGCCGCGAAGAAGAAGCCGCAGAATTTTCATGCGAAAGCTTGCCCGATTCATCTGCCCCAAATTGATATTCCTTTGCTTCGCGAAATGCTTCGTGAAGCGCATCGTGAAGCGCATCGTGAAGCGCATCGTGAAGCGTCTCGTAATTATTTCCAAGTACTTGGGTTATGTGGGGATGGGAGAAACGGAACGGCAGATCGGGATTGCGAAATGTTCGCGAAAGTCAAGTCCATTGGACATTCCTCGTTATGCAAAATCTCACGCGACCAAACTGATTTTAATTGGCATTGCTTCGGAGGCTGGGGCGCCTTAGAACTCCGAGGGCTTGAGGTCTTGGGATGGAAAACCAGCTCGAAACATTCAAATGCTTTTCTCGTCGCGGAGAAAGCAACTTTTTGCCTGCCAAGAAATGCAGCCCCGCTTCCCTTATTGCGAATTTTTCCAAGTGTTCTTAAACAGACTCTCCTTGCAAGACTCTTGCTGGGCGTAATTCCCCGCTGATTGGAACGGATCAAGAAATTCCTGGTATGCGATGTCACGACGCCAACTCCTTCGACTCTTTCCTCTCGATGTTGAACGAAAAGTCAGAGGAAGAGGAGGTATCGCGAAATTCAGTCATAGAATCCAATTTAAATAATCCTTCCCTTGGAGTTCTTTAACTTGTGCTCCCTCGCTCACCACTCTTCCGATAACCCACAGTTTGATAGTTGATAGTTGCTCGCGAGAACGAGCGAACGAACGGTCGGGTAACCCGTTCTCCATGGTTTGCGGTACGATGCCAATCCCGAGCAAGGAACGATTTTGGTCGGAACCATTAAAGAGTAATCGAGAAATGGAGCTCAATCGGATGCAGAGGACGCGTGTCGGTCCTTGGTTGAACAGGAATTGGCGTTGATTTAGCCTAGAGTGGATTCTCTGTGTCATCATCGTTGGTATTAGGGGTATTAATCAAGAGCGCCCGCTCTCTCTCTCTCATGTCAGTCTCCCCTTCGTCTTCCCTTCGTCCTTCTGTGTGCCTTGCCGGGGTTCGAAGCTTCGTTGCGTCTAGCTAAATGGATGTGGCAGCAGAGTCGCGGCTGATCGATTCTTGATCCTACCCTCCATCGAGCTATCTTCCGCCTCGGCGACTTTCCATGCGATAATACCAGGTTCTTCGAAGCTCGACAGAACCGCGTCTGATCCACGCCATCCCCGGGGCTCTCGACATTTTTGCGGATTGGTCGCTTCCTGGTTGTCCACTCCGTTTCGTTTCGCTTCATTCCGCATAATAAGTGTTGCGTCTCGCTGCAACGCTAGTAAATTAAAAGGGCGAGGCGGTTGAAATTATGTGCGTGCGTGTCCGTGGACGTGCCCGTGCTCGCGCATTATGTCTCTCTGTGGTATGACACTCGGTCCCAGAAAAAGGCGAAAATTTATCGCGGGGAGAAGAAAGCACGGTTTCTCTCGTGGCTTGTTGTTTTGCCACTGAGGCGGGCCATGTAGCCAGCATAGCGTGGCAGCAAGTGCAGGAGGCAAGTGCAGGAGGCAAGTGCGATGTTGTGCCAAGTTTCCTCGGTGCGAAGACGCGCAGGAAGGAAACTCACAGGGATTGGCGAGGGACGCAGCTGTGCCTCGCATCAGATTCGCCTGCATCTCGAATCTGATTAATATTGCAGAATGCAGCCGCTCTTAGATATTCGCCCGCCTCGATCATTTTTCCCCCCGGACTCCGAGGGAGCTTTGGCCGAGCTTTGACCTCTGCATCGGCGATGCGCGCAACATTTCCCTTTATCTCCGGGGAATAGGTGATCCAGGAGGGCACGACCGAGAGAGATAAGATAGGTTGGCAAAATGCAGGAAATGGAAGGATACTGAGAGAGAAGTCGAGCTGGGTTGGGATTGGTCGGGGTTAGATGGGGTTGGCCGAGGGGATCCGGGGTGCAGAATGGAATTTGCATGGCGGTCGACACGAGAATCGCAGTCGGACGACCGCGCAGAATTCTAATGAGAGTCTGGGGGTGGGTGCGAGAGCAAAGAGTCGTGCCGGAGACTGGCAACGCGAAGATAGTCGGCAAAGGAAGCGGAACAGAGAAAAAAGAGAAGGTTCACTGTTTAGTGTTTAGTCGATCCTCGGTGTATCAGCGCCCCTAGTCACGAACAACTGCTCGACGATTTCCTTTCATGAAACCTTGGCCGAGGGACCCGTGGTCAGTGTTTCAAAGCTTTATCTCGCTTTATCTCGCCTCATCTCGTTTTATCTCGTTTTATCTCGCTTTATCTCGCTTTATCTCGCTTTATCTCGCTTTAGTCCGCTTTATCCCGCTTTACCTCGCTTTATCTCGCTTTATCTCGCCCCCCCCCCCCCCCCCCCGGTTCGCGCTTCGTCAGCGCCGATTCGTATGGATAGGGGCATTCTGCGCCACCCTCTATTTTTCTCCCATTTGTCACCGGCAAGAGGTAGAGGCGAGAACTTTGAGACTCGTCTCGATTCTTCGCGATTGTCGCTTCTGCGCGAAACTTTCCGAAGAATTTCGGCCAACTCCTGAATCCTTTGTGAGCTCGATAGGTCAAGTTGTTTCGTCGAAACAACACACCGAAAACTCGTAGCAGCGGTGCTAGAGTTCTCGGTTACAATTGTTGGTTACAGCACCGGAACTGACTATCACCGATGACTCTGGCAGAGTGGTACCGAAAGAGAGGCACCTCAAGGCGGGCAGTGCCTTGAAACTGAGATGCGAAGCGCGAGACATCCTCGAAACTTTGGAGGAGTCGGTCGTGTGGACCAGAGGGGACGAAACCCTTGCGCAAGACGTCAGGTGAGTCCGTCCTACCTCTGATACCTCGAACCCGTTAGATTAGGATTTCCTGCTGCTGCTCATCCTACCACTACCACCACCACCACCACCGCCATCACTACTGCTACAAGGGCAATTGGTCCTGTTACGCTTGGTTTACAGTGAAAATCGGACGAGCGAGATCTCTGAAGGCAAAGAGGTCCTCGTGATAGTGAGCACTCTCGTCGTGGAAAGGGCCAGTCCGAGGCACGCGGGTAACTACAGTTGCGTCGTTCCCGGAAAAGCCAAAACCACCATCGCCGTTCACGTCCTCAATGGTGAGTCGAGCGCGAGTTGACCCGCTCTCTCCCCTCTTTCTTTTTTATTATTCCACCATTCTTGCCGAAAGAACTGTCCGGCTCTGGCTTCGGCTCAGCACGGTGCAGCGCGGTTGTTCCGGCTCTGTCGCATGGGTTACCCGTATATTGCTTCCGAGTACGAGAGGAATTAGTTCCAGCCTAGAAACTTGCCCCTCTCGAACTTGCACTCGGCTTTATTGCAGTCACGTATGCGGTAATGTTATACGTTCTCTGAAAATTGAAACGCCAAGATCGTGCTCCTTTTTTTGACATTACCTACTTCCCCGAGCAAATAACCGCGAGCCGGCCGCGGGAAGGTTGGTCGACTCATCCACGGCCGTAAAAAAACGACGACTCGAAATTAAGACTCGAATTTGGGATAGCTCGATAAAGGATTTCTGACCCGGACTCAAATCCAAACCCCTCTAGGAGAAGCGGGATATGTACTTGTCTATCACTCGAGTTCCGAATGATTATATTCGAGTCGAGATCAGAGTTCGCGCACTCGCGAGATGGCAGTGTCTCTCGCGGAGAAACAGTTCGGTAACTGAGTTACGGGAGTTTAAAGTAGTACGGGTAGCCTCGCCTATCGCGGGTACTGTGGCATAATTGAACCCTCTTCCCGGTTCGTCTGCCCATATCTACCAAGAGTCTCGCGTGTTATTGCTGCCAAACTTGGAGAACGTATACCACGGTATCCTGGCTTGTATTGTATCACCTCCTACCCCACTCTCCAACCGGAACTTTTGGCCAAAATCTAACGATAAGTAATATTGAGTGACGTCACGTCACGGATATTGCGGATAAATTGAAGCGAGCACGATCCGACTATGATAGCCAAATTCCTTTCGATCGCGAAAGGAACCCACCCGAAACAGGGCCTAAAAGAGGGTCGAGCGAAAAAATGTTGAAAAGCCAAAAAGGAGCAATTAAGAGAGACGACTTGACAAATACCTGAGTGAACTTGGCCACTGGCCAGGAAGAAACAAGCTTTCGCGTCGACTTGGAGAGTTCTGTACCCGCAAGGCTCGTGCCACCCTCTCGGTATCTGATTCCTCTGATCGGTAGCAATTTCCTGAATGGGATGCAAGATGTTTAAGGTCAGGTCGAAGAGAAAAATTTCCTGCCTGTTGCCAGCAATTCTATGCTCGCGCTCCCGACATTTCTCTTTGAGGATGGCTCACAATGACAAGTACCATAACGATTTGGACATGCACATAATCTCACGATGCAGTAAACTTCCATCCCGGCGGCATGGATACGAAATCTTTATTGAGCCAAGAACACTTGGCCGATATTCCGAGCAAGGGTCTCGATCCGGTATGACGCTAACGGAGAAATAAAGGTTTCGTCCGGTCATCTCGATGTCCTAAAGCGAAACGTGGCGAGGCGTTGTGCGAAACGTGTTTTCCCAGGATCCGTAACGTAAATGCACTGAATGGCAATTAAACGAACCACGCGCGCGCGAGTGGCCAGAAACCGAAAGCCAAGACTAGCGGTGAACAAGTATGTTGACGGAAGGGCGGAAATGAGACAACGAGAAGAGGTAACGAAGAGGTAACGAAGAGGTAACGAAGAGGTAACGAAGAGGTAACCAAGAGGCAAGGAACATTTTCCAGGGCCGTTTCTATTGAGTACTCGGCTCAATGGGTTTTCCTTCGTGACTGAAGCAATGGGTCCGCTGGATACACACTGTGTAACGGTATAGAGACGTAACGTCCTTGACATATACATGTATATGTGTATGTATGTGTTTGATCCGGGTAGCAGCCCTATGCCGATGCCGGTGACGATTCCAGTGACTCGCTACGCGCTACGTGGCTCGGCCGTTTGTTTTGGTTAGGCAGCTGCTCCTTCTCGGAGCATCAGCACGCTACACGCTCATGGGCGTCCTTTTTTCTGTTTGTGTTCCAGGGGAATTGCCAGCGGCGGTGCACGACGGAAATGGGGTTTCGCGAGCATTCTTGAATCTCTGGTTAATCCACCTAACGATGAGCTACGTGTTTTCCAGATGACAATATTAAGGTAACTTGGCGGTTGCTCTTGAGAGCGCTCTTAAGCGCGGTAAGGGCCGTTGCTAAATCCGCTACGCCCGAAGCGATTTTCCGGGTAATTACGCGGACGATTATGTACTCCCCGAGAGTGGAATTCGTGCCTCCTGTTTTTCCTCCTTCAAACGAAATCGATTCGTACACGCGCCCGGTTGACTCTGCTGCGAAGACATCATTTCGCAAGGATACCAGCGGCTGACGCGACGTTTCCGGCGGAAACTCTGGCTCGTATCTGTATGGCATAGTTTCGAGCGGGTTATCGCGCCTCTTCCGCGCTTTCATTATCAGCCACCATAGATCACCGTCGAACTGGCCCGACCACCCAAACCATCCTGACGTCACATCCGTTCATCTCTCATCCCGCGGGAAAACACGACCAATTGATCCCCCCTCGTTGGATTCTGCCAATGTGGCACAGTTTCTATTACACCATTTACCTCTCTCCGTCTCTCCTACATATCTATGACATATCTATACACGCTATGTGTATGTATACGCTATCAATTAAATACTAATATCAGCAACGTAGATTGCATCTTTGCCCATTTGCGATCGGTGACTCGGAATCGTGAATGTTCGCAAAACGAAACCGAGTAAAGAGAACGCAAAGTTCTCCCGACGAGCTTGGCGTTGGGTACATATCGTTGATGCAATATCGCGGATAGCACGATTACCCTCGGGATCAATTTATAAATTATCTTCGAAATTGCAATAACGCGTATCGCGCGGTCTTGACTCCTCCTCTCGTTCTCTCCGATGAATGGGATCCGCGCAATTTATTCTCTCCGTGATGGCCTGACAGGTATTTCAAGATCGCGAACACGGCGCGAAAATGTTTCCCCCTCTGGTTAAGTATGGGAAATGTTTAGCGGGAGCCTAACGAATGAGAGGAGACAGAAAAAGGCAAGAAAAGACAGCTAAAGGGAGGAAAAGGCAAGCTCGCGAGGCGCGAATCACACCTGGCGTCGCGTTGTCTCATTGTCAGTGGCATCGACGCTTTTGACGTTGCACGTCAAAGTTGCATGAATCCGCGAGAGGCAAAGAGTTATCGGCTCGTTCCATTGATCCTCTTGTCGCCAGTATTGTTCGAGCTTGACACTTTGTCTTAGTCGTTGTCACCGCGTATCGCGGAAAAAAGGCCACAAATCCTGATTTTTTTCTGCCTTTTCCTGCCTTTTCCTGCCGCCTTCCCAGCCAAATTCTATCACGAGGATTGTTCGATCGAAGCAAGGCCAATACAGTTGGCGGGAGGGAATGACAAGTGTGGGGGGTGGGTTTGTTGCAGAAGGTCGCAGAGCGCCAGCCCGAGGGCCAGCCCGAGTGCCAGCCCGATTGGTCCAAGCCCAATATCACATCGAACGTCTTGCTACGGTCGGTCGAGAACACGAGGCCGGAATTGCTGCGCGGGTAACCCTCGCAACGTTATTGCCAAAAATGGCAGGTTTCATGACCGATCGAATGATCGGCGTCACGGAGAGATGGATGGGGTACCGGGACTCGGAACACCGATGAGAAGACGGTTCGGCAACCGCCGGTCGACAAAGACTGGCAGGAACTGGTAAGCATCTTCCTCTAGGATCCCGACTAATCCGTAACCCGGTATAATCGGCCCAGAAGATCCAATCTCACCGCGAAAAGATTAAAATGGGGACTCGGGCTACCTTGGCTCTGACGTAGTCGCATGATATTGCCATGATATTGGTGGTCGACGAAGAAACGAAGAAACGAGCAAGCGAATACGAACGATCGGTCGATCGATGGATCAGTGATAGCGGCGATCTCTTCTTTTTATGTTCGGTGCAACTCACAGCAGACGCGGCCCGTTTTCGTGGACGATAACCCGCCATGGAACTCTTCGAGCTGACCCATCGAGGATGACTTTGAGGGTAGAGCCACGAGCTCGAGTGAAATTTCGCGGCAAGCAAAGTGCAGCCGTACCGATACCGAGTGGGCCATTACTAGTAAAAGTAACTTGCTCTTTACGTTTAACTAACGTTGATGGACGCTCCAGTCTACGATGTTCTTTGAGATTACGTCTAGGTGCTACGATATTCGATTGGCATTGGGGTTGTGCACGATGGGTTGTGTGATGAGAGGGAAAGAGCCAACCGAGACCCAGATGCGTGGCGAGTTTCAGCGTGGATCTTGCAGATTTCGAGTCACAACCGCGGCGAACCACGCCGTTCCATGCCGTAGCACGTCGCGCAACTCGAACTATCAAGAGAAATGCAAGGTTCCTCGTTCCTCGGTCCTCGGTCCTCGGTCTTCGGTCCTCGTTCTCATCTCTCGAATCTCCGTGAATTTTCGGGCAGGCGATTTGGAAGCCAGCGATCCTGGGGTTTAAAGTTTCGAGTGTCCCTTGGAAAGACGGAAGTGAATTATTGCGTTTACCCTATTCCATTTGGCACGCCCGATGCGCCAGTGGCGTGGCACGTGGCTAGTGGCTCGAAAGGAGTGCATTTCGCCGAGAACCGAACACTTGAAACTTCTTGCCGAGCACGGATCGTGGCAAGCCGTTCGTTATATCCTCCTTCCACGATCGAAGAATCCTCACGAAAAGTTTGACGTTTATCCGGTTCGTCCTCGATTGTCAATGGCAATTTGCTATTCCGCGCTGACCACGGGTTCTCGATAGTCTCGATCTGGGTCAGCCTGGCTCTGGGTTATCCGGTAACGGATGGACTTTGTTAACTAAGAAAATGTGATGAGCAAAAACGTATCAATGACGCGCGACAGCCCCGCAGCTGCGAATCCAACTATCACGATTAGGGACGGTCAATCGGTATAAGATATATTTTTGTATGTACATACGGCGTTCCTTCTTGTTATACATACAGTATACACACATTCTACATACATTATACGTACATTATACAATACTTGTACTATCGGGATCGCGCGGCAAGGGTCATACCCAGGATCGCCATACCCAGGCACGGGACCGACGAAGAAAGCGACGAAAAGTAGCGACAAGTGACGAGAGCGAAACCACTTGGCCAAATCGCTTTCTTCGCAAAATCTTTCGGCGCATGGAGCAGCACTTTCTTCAACCTCACCCTCGACTCGCTCCACCCGCCCTTGAAATAGCAACGAAAAACATATTGTATAATAATTATATTGACTCGGGCTCGATTATATTATATCTCTGAGTGTGTTCGTGCCACTGGTATCCGCTCAATTCCTCCGCTTCCTACATCAGCCATTAATGCCCCCTCGCAATACGACCGATTGGCATTGGCCATCTACTCGGCCACTAGGCATTGCACATTAGGCTTTGGTGGCGAGCTTCCCGCCCAAATTGTCCCCGTACCTTGGATCCTCCGATCCTTGTCTCGTTATCGGCGTCCGGTTAGCAGTTGGACTCCGGATCTTAAGTACGTCTTGACACCGCGTTACTCCACTGTTGCTCGAGCTCGATCGACGAAAAATTGTGCGAATCCCACTGGGAACCAGAGTTCGTAATTGCAGTGCGAATCACCTTGCCGATCGACGCCAGAATGAAAGCGGAGCGATCAGAGACTGACACTCGCGCTAAATCATCCAACTGACAGGCATGCGAAAGCATACATCACTCGTGAAACTCGACTAAAATCGGGCGAACATGTGCGCTGCGTTGAACGCACAACTCAAACATCGGGGTCGCACTTTGCGAAATGTTCGCGCATCGATGCTCGCCTCGATGCTCGCTTCGGCGAGAAAATACGAGCGTGAATCATGACGTTGCGACTCGGCGCCAGTGGCAGCTACGATTAAACCATAAGATCGACTGCTCCTCGACTGTTCCTCAGCTAGCACTTTTATCCGAACCCGTTGCATCGCAATTTCTTCCTCTTCGGCGGTACATTTTTCGATTGGCAGAATTCGGTCGGTGTTCGCGGTCATGAAATGCCTCTCGAGCATCGTTCGTGTTGGTGCCGCCACGAGAGAGAAAGAGAAGGAGAAACATCGCAGGCATATGTGTGCAACTCTTACGAAACCGGGCCGGCTGATCTTTATAGGGCGGTGCTGCGTTTGCTTAGACCCGGCGTGCATAATATATATCGTGTATAAGCATATCGTAAACAGGATGCGCCATGAAATAACGCAGAAACCGAGGTCATGCCGCCGCGTCGACTTTACGAGGAAATGAAAACGGAGAGGCACCTCGAAACCCTTCATCTTCTTTTTCCCTCCTTCCTTCCTTCCTTCCTTCTGCTTTTTTCGCGGTCTTCCTCAATATTCGTTGTCGCCACCATTATCATTCTCGTCGGCAAGAACCAAAAACTTCTACTACCTTTATACTTGCGGGTAGAGTTCATTCTCAAAAGGGCCGCCGACCTCCGGGAGTTAATAACTTTCTTTTATTACACCGGGAGGTCGCCAAGTCCTCGCGAAAATGGATTGCATTCGGCGAGACGCGAAGGAAGAGGGAGAGAATAACTAATGTACGTATTACGAGGGCGATTCTGCTGCGCGGTGGAAGTGGATACGGATGCCACGAACAGACAGAGATCCAACGCGCTGGGTTGCTTTTGCCTGGCTGGCTACCTACACCAACCACGCAAGCCAAAAAGTACCATTATTACCTAGGAATAAGTTGTATAGCTGTTTATACATATATACGTATACGTATAAAGTAAAGTCGTGTTACCAAATACTTTACGATAAATAATTCTTTAAAGTCCTTCGCGTTTGCGCTGTACGCGATACGCTGTAAAGAAGAGTCGACGACGAAGGAGTTCAAGTTCAATCGACGAATCAATTGGGCGCGTTCAATCGAGCCACGAGAATTTCCATGGCCCGAAGGTTGGCCGTGCCCACTGCCAACCACTATATGTAAAAGCAATTGTCAGTTATTGAATAAATCAGTTTACAAACAAGAAAAAAAGGAACAATTTTCGTACTCGTCGATCGCCCCTTCCCTTTGAATCTTGCCACGCTGATCACGGACACAACTGTAAAGTAACCAGGATGCCACTTGAATGAGATCCAAAGTGGAAATACACCGGAGTCTCTCGATAAATTGGCCGAGGTAGAATTGCAAAATGAAAGTTTCACGGCAACTAGACAAGCACAAAGGCCATAAGGGAGATAAAGCGTGACTCGGGGTTCCCGAGTGAACCTCGCTCTGAAATCTGAGCACAATACGATCGGCATATTAAGTTCCCATAAACCGAGCAATCTGAATCTAAATACATTCCATTCCAGTGGTGCCATTGTTCGGATACCGTCCAACCGCCCCCAAGATTGGTCCGCGTCGCGACGCGACGCGACGCGACGCGACGACGTCTCTGCCATCCTCTTACCGGAAGATGGAAGACCTCCCTATAGAGAGTACAAACTCATCCCTTGCCTTGCCATCCGGCTTTCCGTATTTTTCTCCTCCTTTCTTCCTTCTCAGCCTAATTATTTCTTTTGTCCACCGGGCTCCGGCAATACGTTTTCATCTTCTTTCTTGCGTCTACGAAATCCTGATAAATCTGATGACCTGCTTACCTCCGATTGCATTCGATCCGAATCTCTGCGCAATACTAACCAGTCAACCAAGCGGATTGGATTAGTGAATATGCATACGTATACTACATATAAGTGTACATGTACGCAGTAAGTATAACTTCATTTGTATGCCCTCCACACTCCCCAACGATTCGGGATGGGGAAAAGAGCGGGAAAAAAGCGGGAAAAAAGCGGGGAGAAACGCAATTCGAAATCAATGTTAACTCTGTGTGCTCATCGTCGGAAAGACTACATATTTCTCGAATTCACTGAAATTCGCTGGAACGAGACACTGATATTCCAGCGGTCTCCGAGAAGGACTTAATTTTATGCCGCGAACAATCCCAGCCATCATTTAGGATCCCGCTGTTAACCATTCTGCGTTTCGGAGCACGTTCCGACTTTCATCGACTTTTGTCGACTTTTATCGGATGACAACGCAGATCGATGGGCTCTGAATATCAAAAGCGCAAATGCGTGGTGAAGAGTAGTGAGAGGAAAGGTCTCCGGGTGCGAAACGTGATCGAGTGGGAAATTGGAGATTTGCACCGACCGAGGGAAGGAACAGCTAGACTTGTGTTGCGTAGCTCGATTCCACCGAAAACCACCGTATTTCAGTTGGTGCGAATAACTGGCCAACAAACCTTAAACCAGGGAAGCCTTAATATTGCAGTAGCCATGCGCGGCTTGGAAGCGTTCAACAATTGATCGAGAGAAGCCGGTAAATTCGCGTCAAAAGCCCATTTGAAAATATGTAGTCGTGGCCGGAAAACGGGAGTTTCTAACGGTCTATGGCATGGGAGACGTTGGTGCGTCCTTCTCGGTGGTGAGATTCGCCGAAAATGGGACGGAATTGTTCGTCCGGTAGCGAGGGTGGCGCGTGGGTGGCCCTCGCGTGGTCCTGCCGCGTGACACCAGCCAAAATTGAATCGGTCATTTCTCTCTGCTGGACGTATCTCCGGTGGGAATTCATTGAATAGCACGCGAGTAGCCCACGTACTACGTATCGCTCGAGTCGAGCAATTCTTATTCGGTAAATGCTCGCCGACTACCACCAACCGTTCTCACCGATGCCACTCGGATAATTTTTCACTTGCTTCCTCGAATCGCCAAAGATCCGATCTTTTATTGCCGATTGAACCTGGCTGAAAATAGATCGTCCGACATCTACCGGTTAGCGTTCCTGCGAACTTATCTTACAATTAGTTCGAACAAGTGCGGATCTTTTGCATGTTGTCTACGTCTCTATTTCAATGAGGATGAGGATTATTCGAAAGCATTGAAATTTTTCGATCGCGGATACAATTCACTCCAGTAGATGGTCGAAATAGGGTCTGCTTTCGACTTGACGTTAGCCTCCGCTGTAGTCGCCGAGCTGACGTCGCAAAGCTCCAGGATAAACAGCACCGCGAAGTAAAGCAACTCGATCACGCTGATCAGACTGAAGCCGACGAAAACGCCGCAGATACTTCCTATTTCACCTGAGAACAGAATATTTGTATTCTTGAATTGCAAAGTCAGGCGATCTCCACTAGATACAGGAGCTTATCCGTCATGTTAACGAGCTCGAGTGCACGGTTAAGCGTGACATAATGGGCCAGACGTTAGCAAATTTCACTTTTTACTTTTCGCGTTTCGCGTTTCGCGTTTAGCGTTTTCTCAGTCACCAGCAAAAGATAATATTCGCGTAAAAAGTTTTTAATGGGAAATCCCCATTACTGTGGCGCAGGCTTCTACTGGCAGATGAGGCTTTTTTCTTTCTCCTGAATTTTCATTAGAGACCCTTGAAAGCGGCCGGCCAGGCCTTTACAGCATTATTTCTCTCGCGAATATTATTCCGACACCGATTTATTAAGATTTTATCGCTGAATTCTTACCCTCCTCCGGGGCAATCGGTATTTTCCGACTATGCAACCGAGGGCTTGGATCCGCTGTATATCCTACAAGTTTTATTAAAAAATTTCTCCGAGCTAGCTCTCGAGTCCTCACTCGAATTCTCATTTTGCAGTAAAGTATGTACAGGGTTGCCGTTCGCCCGACCAAATTGGGTACTCACTTAAAAGCTCGTACCACTGGTAAACTACATCTTGCTTCAGTCTCACCGTTCCAATCTTGGTGAAGTACAGGTGGAGCACGCACTGGTCCACCACGTTGATACCAGGCCTGAAACAGACCCGAGTCCAAAGAGTCAGTTGCTATCGAACTGATGATCTGACTGCCGGACAAAAGTTACCGACAATAGATTAGTGTTGTAAATGCCTGGCTCCATATACGAAACGAAAGTCTTCATTGTGTAGGTGACATCCACGCAAGAGGGGTAGCAAGATTCGCAGTGTAGTGTTCCCGAGTCGTTGTGTGTGTCGCTGAATGCCTTGCTGTTGTACGGATAGACTCTAATCCACTTGGCTGGAAATTCGAAAATACGGCAATTTTCCTTTTTGGTGCACGCGTAAAATGTTTCGTCGATCGTTTCGAACAAAGCTCGGTAGTTCTGGGTTTCGTTGGATAGTTTGTTTTGGTTTGGTTTCGTTATTTACGATCGTATACGAGTCTGCCAACTCCAGAAAGTTTGTTTTTACGGCAAGTTTCATTCGCAAAAGTTTTTTTTGCCCAGAAAATGTTCTACGGCAGACCGATAGCTTCGGGTTTCACCCTACAGCTCATTAGGATGCAACGAAACCGAGGAATGCAAGTTTTCACGGTATCAATCCGAAAGGGAAAACTCCGATTCTGCGGTGGACTAGAGATACTTACACTTGTGCTTCGTGAGGCAAGGAACGTCCAAGGTATTGCAAACCTTCTGAGCGTCTGAAACGTCGAAAATACGATTAACCGGCATGCAGGTCGCGTCGCGTCGCCTCGCTTTAATGTTGCCGACGCTTGCAAGGGCTTTAACGTTTGATGGATTCGGAGATATCGTAAGGAATCTTCGTAATGTCCGAGCAACCAACGAAGAAATGCAGAATTCTGCAGTGCGCCTTCCTCGAGGCGCGATTGCAGCAAGTAATTTGCAATTGCGAAATGCAGCAGGCTTGCGTCAAACGCAGAAAAGGATTCGGAGAGAGAGAGAGAGAGAGAAACCAATGGAAAAGAGGAGCTCGGCGGTGACTGAGAGGGAGGGCAGGCTTGTCGGTAAATGAGGATTATAAAAAGAAATGAGAGGAGCCAATACGTATAAAGCCCGAGATCGCCTCGGTAACGAGCAAACTCCTCGTAATGAAGATCCTCCTACGCTCAAAGAGGCTTTGACATCTCTCCAAAGGGTAAATAATTTCCATAAGATTCATCAAAGCCTCGAAACCGTGTGTAAGACGGACGCGTGTACGCGCGGGATACATACATATCTATACGAATTGCTTACTTTCCTCTTCTCCCCGGCGCGGAAAATTGAAGGGTCTGCAGTTGCATCTCGCGAGTATGTTTTTCAGTTTGCAGTCAACCAGACAATCGCTATAGGTGTACGTTTCGTGGTGTGCCTCCTTGATCTCGTCGGAGAAGATGCACTTACGGACGCCAACGGGGTACGATCGAACGGTGGACGTAGTGTAGAACGAAAGAGCGTCGAGCTCGATGTATCTCTCGGTCCGTGGCGACAGGACGACTTCTGTCACGCCTCCGCTGGTTGCATCCGGATAATCCCACGAATTGAATATCGTTGCCTAATCGATAAAGGAAAAAAGAGGAACGTTGATGATTCGACAGCGATCAAACGGGCGCACGCGGCGTCGCGTGGCGTCGCGTGGCGTCGCGTCGCCTCGTTTCTTCCCAAAGTGGATCTTGCCTTTAACCCGGGGATTGGCAGAAGCGGATAAGCGGTATCGTTCGTCCAAGGATCCATGACGATGGTCAAACCATGCCCTATACCCAATTTTTCCGCTTTGTAAGCCGCTCTTTTGCTTTTCCCCCCGCTGTTCGGTCCTTTCTTGACTCTTTTTGGCAGAAAGAAGAAGCAGCGGATAAGTTGAGTAGAAAAGTAACGGGCTACGCGAGACCCAACTTGTGAAATCGGACTTACGTCGGAATATCGTCCGGTGCGGCGACGTAATTGAACGTGCAGCAGAAGCCATCCTGCGTTTTCCGTGTTTCGAACAAGTCCGAACAGTTCCGCTTATGGCCACGAAAAACACAGATCAGCAGCACATCGGAGCAGCCAGGTGAGAGCTGAAAACGAAGGTAACTGTAACTGTAATTGTAACCGTAGGAAAAGCCAATCGCTGGATGCATACCCGAGGAAGCACAGGACGGAACAGCTGGATCGATTCTGACACTGGACAGGAAATGAGGGGGGTCAAGGGTGTCGGGAGGCTCGCATGACGAGTGTGCTCTTGCTGGCGTACAATAGTGCAACAACACTCACCTCTCTCATTATGTCGGTGATGTCATAATGCCCCTTGTAAAGCTCGGTTAAAAGCCGATCGGTCTCCTTTAACCGAGGACCCACTACAAACGAGGAATCGTAGAGACTACCCAGTTCGAGGATCAGATCGTAGATCTCGTCGAGCGTTAGATTGGATCCAGTGGACTCGTATCTGGTGGAAATATCGCCGAAGAGAGTTAGGAATCGCCAACCTCGAGAGAACCTATGTACCTATGTATAGCCTGCATAAAACTGCGTTACGAATGAAACATTAATGGCACTTCTGACGGGAACGCACGAATCAATTAAGAGTCCAAGTTCGTAGCGCATATTATTATAATTAAAATTGGCCGCGGGGTGGATAGTACTTTGGCACATCGTTTTGCCCTTCTCTAGAAGGGCAAACGTGGCATTGGTCACTCACGCTTTTGTAGCCAGACGAACGGCGGATGCGTTACTTATCCGGTTCACAGAGCAAATTGAGAGGGCTGCAATGCAGAAAAAGGATCGGAGGGGAGAATTTTATTGGATGTGCTTTTTTTCTCCTTTGCCAATGATCGCCACGACTCTTACCCGGAAGATCCAATTGGCTGGTGGGGAAGTAATTCGGGTCGACATTGGTGGATACCGGTGCAACGAAAAACTCGTGGTAGCCGCTGCGTACCATGAAGATCAGAGTCGGAAGAGTCAAACCATAAAGTATCAGCCACAATACTCTGAAAATGGAGATTGACAATAAACGGGAATAATACGGGAGAGGAGAGAATAATCGCCGTCAAAAGCGGGCCAATAAAACACATGATCCCTCTCGGCTGTTCCTCTCAAAGGTGAGTAACGGTACACCCGAGCTTCATTCCATCCCTGAATAAATAACGGCCTGTTGAAAATGGCTGAAACTGATTAAAAGCTTCGTGTAAAGAAGCAAAACATCGAGCTCGTTTGGGTGGTGCTGCGTTTATTGGAGGCGCTGGAACGCGCCACGCCACACTATGCCACACTATGCCACACTATGCCACACTATGCCACGCTCTGTGTCCCTTTCATTATTAACGGCAGGATGCGCGTTGGGTCTGGTTGTTGGGCTCTGGGCTTTCGTCACTGAAAGTTGGTTCTCTCAAGCGACGCACCATTAAATCGTACCGCCGCGAAATACATATTATCTGCTCTCTTGGCTTTTTCTCCCGCATCTTCCTGCACGCCGCGGTATGGCGGGGTGTGGCGTGGCGTAGCGTGGCACAGCACGGCACGGCACGGCACGGCACGGCACGGCACGCCACGGCTCATTTCCCGGTCCACTGATTTCGGATTCGTCCTCGCTGCAGTTACCACTCGCCTCTACCGTGCGCGACAAATTTTTCGCGCGTCGCCGACCATTAATTTCCGAGAAAACAGACGGGAAAATTAGGAAAAAAGATCGGTAAAAATCGGGAGCAAATTCCATGTGACATGGCCGCGCCGGGTGAAAACCGAGTGCAAGTACCTCTCGATCCAAGTGGTCTCGTCCTCGCAGATATATTTAAATCCGGCCAGACTGGAATACTTGCAATAGAGTTTGAAATATTTGACGGGAGTTCGCAGACCGGCAGAGAATCCGCAATTGGTCCGCTTCGGCCGCGAATCCGGCAAGATCCAGCCATAGGTGGGTCGGACTTTTGCTTTGCCCCACGGAGATCCGTTTATGCTTTGCATCTCATCCTTTGCCCTCTGCTCTCCCGTCTCGTCGACTGACGGACCCGGAGTCTTGGGAAACCTCGGCTAAATCGGCCGAATCGCCCGATCAGATATCGAGGGCGGTGTTGATATTCTTCAACGGTCGTGTTGGCGCGACGAAATTAAATTTTTTCCTGGAATAACTTTTATAATTTTAACAAGCGGTCTGTATATCCGGAGTGGGCGTGATTTTTCATGAAATATAAACTGAAACGTTTTAATTAAAGCCCTCCTTCCAAATGGAATTTCAATTAAAAGCGTATCTCTTCACCCCCTCCGGAGGCCTATCAGTCGAAATTGGCTCTCTGGTAGCGCGATCGAGCCAAACGATCCCCGAGTGCCGCTTTGTTCAAGGAATTAATAATTCCCTTTCGCCGCAACTTGCTATTTTCTCTTGGTATTCGTGCGTGCATTGTACATGCGCGCACAAAACGTTCCGGTTCAACGTTTCATTTGGCGACGTGCGCTTTGGCCCAGCGGCTCTACATGCTCTTTATGCTTGAAAAAAATGTGCGCTCGCTCAACAAGTATATTTCATGTGCATAACGCGCATAATGCGCATAATGCGCATAATGCGCATAATGCGAATAATGGGGATAATGTACGTAACGTGCGCAATGCCAGTAATACGTGTAATAGGTGTAATTGGCATAATTCGTGTAATTCGCGTTCTCGCTACTCCACCTGACAGCGACCGCGCACGAAAGGAACGCATCACCGATCGGAGAATGCAGACAGAGCGGAAGTAGGCGGACGGTACCTTTTGACGCCTTGACTGATCAAAGACCGAGGTCGAGGTTCGCGAGGGACCGTAGGATTACGCGTACTCTGGAATCGAGACGTTCCCGATGCGGGGCGCCCATGTGTAATTAATCATTGAGAACTGCCGCTGGAACTGGCAACGAGAGAGAGACTTTTTCTGATCAGAGCGTACCTGAGAAAAAGCGAAGCAGCAGGCTGACAATGAGACAGAAGAGGGTTATGCTTGACGCTACAACGTTCCCAAAGAGCTTGAAGAAACGAATACACTTTGCATCTTTCCGCCAGCGGTAACAATGAGTCGAGCGACCGCTAAACACTGTCCCCTGCGTCCTTGCTACCGCTCGCTTCTCCTTCCTTCCCACCTTCCCAACACTCCTGACACGTGTCAAGATCTCTGCCCGACAACCGAGCCTAGGGGCAACTATCACGCACGAATCATCACGAACGATCGCCGGGCACCACCATCGCTCCTGTCCTACCAACTCCGCCTTCTCTGCCCTCATTTTTTTCGTTTATCTGTTTAACCCACGCCACATCGTCTCTTCCATTTATACTCCGGGGATCGAACTGCGATAAGAGCAATAATTCAATTAATTGCTATCGAGCGACTTTCGGTTGAAAACGGCAACGAAAGGAAGAAGAAAATAGAGCAGTGGTGCATCCAGGTAGACAAGGAACGTCTGAATTGACGCGAGTAAATCAGATCGACAATTTGGCGAGTTCCAAATAATTTAACGAGAAAATTCGCAGAATCGCTAAGATAGGAAGGGTGCGTTTGCGGTGCGGAGAAACGTGTCGGAAAGCGATGGAACGGGGAGGAATTGAGAGAGAAAAGCTTATCCGATGGCCGATCGCATCGTACGAGTTTCTCGTTATGGAAAAAAGGTCGTCCCACGCTTCACGTTCAGCAGGCGTTCCGATCTCGTCGCTCGTTGTGCTCGTTGCTCGTGAATACTTTATAACCCCGGTAGCAAGCCGCGGGCTGCGCGAATCTACCCTGCAATCGTAGCCTGTAACCTTGCAGCGATCCCTGTCCCAGGCGAACGGGCGAACGGGCGAACGGGCGAACGGGCGAACGGGCGAACGGGCGAACGGGCGAACGAGCGAACGGGGGAACGAGCGAACGGGCGAGCGTACGGAAATTAGATCAAGTTTACGCGACGTTAATCGAATCTCCATACTCGACCATTTTCCGCTCTCTCCCTCGCTTTTCCCTTTCCTATCTATCTATATTCTATTTCCCCGGCCTCTCGGTCTCCGGTCGCCTGCTCATCCAGCTGGCCCTGTTCCGCTCTCCCGCTTCCTCGTTTTCTAGTTTTCCCCTTTTGCCTCCGTTACCCCTTTGCCGAATTCGATACTCAAGTGTCGAGTTGCCTTTGCTCGCGGCCCTCATTCTCGATTGCAACCAAAGCAAATATTTGCCACTAGCAGCCACGGCAGTAACAGCTGGCGGTAGCTACCTTAGCTGTGCACGATATTCCGATTGAATTTCAGACTTTAACGCAGTCGAGGACTTTGAGTAGGATCTGTGCCACACTCCCGGTGGCTAGGAAAGGAAAAGCTGGAAGAGGTCGTATTAAAAGTAAGCCATTGCTCGCTAGTGGCGCAGTTATGCTTCCCCGGCAGAGGTGCTCTTCTCCGGGCAGATTGCAGATGGACACGAATGGATACGAAACGTACTGGCGCGTACCCATTATACAGTCCCTTTACACCATTCCGCAGTGACTATGCTAATAACCTGTCCCGGCAGCGAGGAATTAGTAGGATTATTCGCGGCACGGGGGGAGGGAGAGAGCCCGACTCGCACCTTATCGCGCGTCAGAGACGTATCACGCTCGTTTAAGAGAATTTTCTCTAATTAATCTACGGATTAATTTGCGTCTACCGCAGTCTGTCGCGAGGGTGACAGATCCACTTAAACGGTGTGCTCGGTGTCATACTTTATGAAAGAGGCTGCGATGCGAGACGCTCCGTTGTCCAATGACCAATCTCCGACTGTGTTACTCGCGCTAAAATCTGCATACTCGCTCTCGTTACCTCCCCCGTTTCCAATGGGTTGACTTGGCTTAGCGAGCGGCTTTGCGCGCGGCTTTGCGCGCGGCTTTGCGCGCGGCTTAGCTCGGCTCATGATTATGCGAGCAACGAGTCAGTGAGGAGCTGCGTCCGACTCGCTGCCGACAGACAGCTTTGCCGGCAAACAAATATTCCCAGGAGCCGTACCGCCGATCCACCAGTGCGAGCGCATTGTTCTCGAATTCCTGACGAATCGAATATCAGACCTTGAAAGGACAAATGAGATTCGTCCTCTATTGTTGAAAGTCAATAGTCTTCCTCCTCTCGAAGGAGACGGCCAGATCGAAGGAGTAGGGGAGCCGGAAGCCGGAAGTCGAGGAAGAAAAATTCAATTGAGCCACGCTGAGAGCAAAGGTCCTATCAGAATTTCATAGAATTTTATGGAATGAGGGGGAGCCTTTAAATCGGTCTTCTCGCCCAGAGACTCCGGCGCCCCCGGAGGATTTTCCGCTGTGATAATTCATAAACACTCGCAGTGCCTTGGGAAAAAAGCCGGCTCGGAAAAGGGAGCTTCACCGAAGAAAATCCTACGGGCAACGTGTATGCGAAAGATTAACCGGACAGTTAATTAGCGGTGGGTCTGGAAAAAGGCTGAAGAAAGCTCGGAAAGCGGGCCGGGGTGAGTGAGGCTCGCATTCATTCGGACAGTGTCGCGAGCCGTCTGCATCCCCTGGCTTAAATTTCGAAGCCAGGAAGGATAAATAAAATATCGTCAATAAACGTGGGGACACGAGACGAATCCGACTAGTTGACATAAAGCAGAAGGGAGAGTAGCGGAAGAAGCGAAAGAAGCGAAAGAACGAAAAGCGCCATCGCTCTTTGCCTCGCTCTCTCCCTTCCTCCCGCCGACTAGGCCGAGAGAGAAGACTCAAACCCAGACCCAGACCCAGACCCAGACCCAGACCGAGACCCAGCTGGTAGACGACAGGGAGAGAAGGACGGTGAATAAAGCGAAGGGAATTAAGAGGAATGCGGCGGAATCCTTTTCACGCGTGAAAGGCATAAAACGCTTTTGTTGGAGCTTAATCGCCTGACTACTCACCATTGCGAGAACGCTCGCGCACACACGTATCCAGAACGTTCTTCTTTCCCTTTACCGCTTATCTAGCTTTTAGTCATTCGCATTAACCTTTGCTTCCTCTTCCACCGTCCCTCTTCCGTTTTTGCCCTGTCCTATCAATGCGGCGAGCTTTAAAATGCGCAAAAACGACGCTTCGCATCGCGCTCGCTGTACCATCGCGAGTCGCGTACTCGCCGCAGGTATGGTGCGATCGGACGCACCACGATTACGAGCGTTTGGAAACGAGTGCCATTGCAATTAGCCAAAAGAAACACTACTCGTGTGCCTGCGCTCTCACTCCCACGATAGTCCAAAATGCTTTCCGTCCAGAAGTAACGTTCGCATTTCCTCGCGGGACTCGCAACACGCGAGACAAGACCCAGAGAGGCAAAGGCTAGAGAATTAAAGGGAAGACCTGTCTCGCTTTTCGCGTATGAGAGCCAACCTCCGGATCTGAAGCGGTAACCGGGCGAAAGGGTAGGCAAGTTTGCTAAGCGTAAATTGAATGGGTCTCTGCATTTTGCGACCGTCTTCTTTCTCCGACACGACTCCAACTCTAGCACTAGCTCTTGCAACTGTACAACAGGAAATTTCTCCTTTTCCGCACGAGGCAGCGCATTCCTCAAGATCCCTCCGATAAGAGTTCGCGAGACGGGTTATTACCGGCGGCTCTAGTTGGCAATTAAGAGCTATCCCACCTTGGAACTGCACGAAGAAGACGCGAGAGACTTATCCAAAAAGAGTTTTCTACCAGTCTCTGCCGTCGCGTGGGACTAGTTAGAAACTCTAAAGCAAGCTAACGACGTACGAAAACTCTACTCCCTACCTCATCGTACAGGGGCTTCCTAATTGCGTATTTATGATGCTCTCGGAGCACCTCGGCATCTTCTCAATCATTAACTGGCGCTGCTGCCGAGAATATGAAAAACGCACACACGCGCAAACACTTTCTTTTACAAGTACTTGGAATAGATTCTCCTCGTCCCGTGGCACCTTTCGTCAGATGGATCAAACGGAACCACAATGTCAAAGGTCACGGGAACGAGGGGCCTTCGCCTATATACAGTGGATACCCACTCGACATGAACGTGTTTGCCGAGAACTTGAGTCGTCGAGGCACGAGGTCACCCGCAGAATCAGCGGGCTGTCATAGAAAACAAATATAAGTGGCGATATTAGCTGCGAAAACAGAAAAGGGTACAGTGGGAAGGTCAAGCTGGTCTAAGTAGCCGTCGTACCTTCGTCACCGAACTGAAACTGAATTGCCGCCGCCGAGCCACGCCGCGACGAGCCACGACGCGACGAGCCACGACGCGACGAGCCACGACGCGACGAGCCACGACGCGCCTTTCATCTCAGAGACCAATTTAATCAGCTTGCGTTACTCCCAAGAGTACGCACACGCACACGCATACGCACCCTCCCCTCTCCTCGTATTTTCCAATCGTCTCGCAGTTTGGCCGGATTCCCGCGATGATTCGCATTCCGATACCCACATCCATCCTCGATCGTGGCGTGTTGACCATCGGGTTCCTCCGTGCCCCCTCGCGAACCTCGTTATCGTCGTCTTGTTGTTCCTGTTGCTCTCGCTCGTACAACAATAGTCGAGATAGGAAGCTAGTTTGCTAGGTCGATTGCTGGTCAGCCAAGTCAACCAGTTAGCCGGAGGACCAGCCACCGGACCGGGAGGATACGTGTACTTACACCTACGTAGATGAGTGTACGAGCGCATGGGGGTTCTCGGCGAAATTGGGAAAGTAGCAATTGTCCGAGAGGTACAATTTCATCGAGGGTATACGTTTCGAAGCTAGCCGAACTTTGAGCGTCTCACAGTTGGGATGGTAAATCCAGCAGTACAAACAAACCGAGTCTTCAAACATTTAGTTATGTCGGAGACGCTCGTCGGTGTGTACCTTATGCATGTAGAAGCCACTAAAACCAACTAGCCCTACCTCATGAAATATACATAGGCGCATGTACGGGGAGAAACGAGCATATATCTATGTATTATGTATGTAGATGGCCGGGTACATGTGTGCATACGGCGCATATGACTGCGGCGCGTAGTGCACCCGTGTTTCTGGTTACAAAGGACGAGAAAAGAGAAAGAGAAAGAGAAAGAGAAAGAGAAGAGAAGGGAGGAAAAGGGGAAACGTGAATTTTGGATAAGCGAAATCATTAGGAGACTGCAGCTTTAATAAAATATATTAAATTACTACTCTCGCGTAGAAAAGTTGCAATCCAACCTCGAAGCAGTTAATGTATAATTCGGTGGTGCGTTGGGTGGAAGAATGCGTGTAAAGAGAGAAGGCACGGTTCTCCTAGCGCCTAGCGTGAGTTTATAATACACTCCGCAGGCAAGTTTTACGGAATACCTCGGCGAGACAGAACTTTCCCTGTAAATAGCGGGAGTTCGGGGCTGCGAGAACTTGAGCTTAACGCAAACTGGTACTCTTGGGAAAATTTACCGTATCAAAAGAGGTGCGATATGAAATATCGCGCAGGAAACAAATCGTCTCTCTCTTCATGGAAAAGGAAGGGGGATGACGAGGAAAGAGAAGAAAACCTGGAAAAGGAGGGTGACTCCGTTAAAGCGTAATATGTAGTAGCAACGCACCAAGGAGCGACGGCGCGGCGCGACCCCACGCGACGCGCGACGGATAGTTGCGCGGAATGAATTAATTGGAAGGAAAACGCCCGAGGTTTGAATTCGATACGGCGAAAAGTTTCGGTCCAAATACCGTCTTACGCCGACAAGGGAAAATTTGACTGAAATCAGACGAGACGTTAAAGGAGCGAGGGAAATTGCGAGAATCTTGGAGGCATTCTCCTCGGTACCTTCTGCGAGTAGGTTCGATAGCACTCGCGTGTACTTGGACGTAGGGGCTCAAAGTAATCCTTCAAGAATCGACTATTTCAATGCTCACGCAGAGATATTCGTGCGGACGCGAGTAGGAAACTTGGGAATCGTGCCATTGTTCCCGTGGGTTATTAGCGATATTCCTTCGAGCTTTTCAGGTAATTTTCCTCCCTGCGAGCAAACCACCGACGGTAACGTCTTCGTATTTCAATCCCGAATAAAGATCGTTCAGTCATCCGTCGATTATTTATGAAGCTGAATACTACGAAGGGAAAACAGCGAGGCAGCAGGGCCTCGAGCAGCCATCGATAGCGCTCCCATTTATTTTCAAACATCTCGCTCTCTCTTCCTCTCTATAGACGGCAATAAAGATTTCTACTTGAAAAGAGAGAGAGAGCTTAAGGAGTAAGAAATTGGTAGCCCGATATTTTTGAGCATCGATCCGATTCATTTCGCTCGGCGAGCCCACAATTAGGTTCATGAAATTTTACAGGAATCAATTGAGAATAAACGTTGCAGCTCGCGCCGACGATTGCGCCGACGATTGCGCCGACGCTCGCGCCGAGGCTCGCGCCCGGTCGCATGACTCTTTCAGCGTCGCCTTTTTCATTATTTTTAATGTCGCTCAGGCTAAAGCACGCCAACGCTCGTAACCTGGCAACAGCCAGCTTCCGCAGGGCTGATAAATTACGCTGGGATTTAATTCTGTATTGCGCCGTTTTGCACTGGGAAAACCTTTATAATAAACCTTTATTTAGCGTGATAAAATAAACAGTTTTATAGAGGTCTGCCGGTAATATTTTCGAGCCTGGACGAATTTATTTGATCCGTGTTGCATAAGAACAGACCGTTAATTTCATTCATCGCTCTCGTCAATGTTTAATCCGCAAACGCAGCCGACCACGGCGTACAACACCTGACCCGGCGAATTTCGAAATTAGGAACTGTTCGATGGTACGATCGTTCAATCGTTCGATCGTTTAAGCAAACAGCCCCTAGAATAATAACGCGCTGAACGGCAAATAACTCCAGAGGGGGTTGCGAGATGAAGCTAGCCGTGAGACGGTGTTACTCTGCTGCGCAACGATGCCACGCGAATCAATCGATTCGTTGCCTAGTTACGCCGATATACGCGGGTATTCCCGTCGAGCAAATGGCTCGATTCTCAAAAAGAACAATCGGATTGCGGAACGAGCACGAGAGATTCGCCTAAGAAGCGGCGAACGGAAACTTGACATTCTTTTGACTCGTGCGAGAGACAGGAATCCCAGTAACAGTGCAACTTTCAAAATTCTTCCGCAATGATATGGAGGAATTCGCCCAATTAGGCGATTCGTACATTTTGATTGGCCGGTGCTTTCGCTAAACTCCGCAGATAGGAGCCCGAGGGCTTAGAATTAGCAGCGCAATGCTTATTAAGGAGACATTCGCAAAAACTAACGTTGTCATTATGAATTCTGGGCAGCCAGAGGATTAAAAAGTATTGCATTCGAATGGTCAGCGATTCGATGCGATTGTGAGACACGTTTTCTACATTTTTCGCATTTTCCGCATTTTCCGCAATTTCTGCATTTTCTGTATTTTCTGTATTTTTCACATTTTTCACTCGTCCAGTCGCGTGGATATTTTTTTCAACTGGATTATCGCCTTCGCCAGGTGTGAATAATTCTACTCGAATTTTCCTTCGGGATCGCACATCTTTATTCGAAATTCTCCACCTCGTCGATAAGCAACTGCGAATGCAGGCGCAACCTCCGAGAAACGAAGTAACAGCCGCGATCATCGCTCATGGCATTGTTTTCGCTCACGGATTAGCCTTCCCCTAAATCAAGCAGCAGAAAGCGCTAAATTACCAGGACAATGAATTCGCTCGGGTTCGAGCAGACCGCGAGCACCCGTTGCATTTACTGGCTTAGGTCGCACCGCTCTTCCCGAATGAGCAGTACAGTAGTATGTAAATATCAAATTGAGATCCGGACAATGGATTCATTCTTACGCTACACTACACTACTTCTCCGGTGTTTCTCTAACAGAGTCGTAAGAGCAGGATGACTGTCCTAGGTACTGGCCAGCCCTAAACCCTAAACGCTCCAAAGTGCCTCCGAGCCCCTTTCGAGATGGTTCCGGCAAACCGTCAACAAACTTATGTCGCGACACGAGACGGAGCAGAATTGTTGCATTGTCTTGTGTATGCGAATTGTATGCATTGTGGGTCAGTCCGCCGCAGCGCAGCGTAGCAACTTGATTTTAAAGTTAAGCCTGTGGTCGGCGAGAGAAACTAACCCTGGTTGAAGAGATTCGGATAGGCTCGCTTACCGGTCCCGTGCGGATCAACGCGTTGCAATGGCAGAAGGGCTACGACGCCGACGCGCGGAAAAACCGTGGATGCAAATCTCCCGCAAATCTTCCACAAATCTCTTTGCGAAAATGAAAGTTAATGGTCCAGCGGGTTGCGCGGGTCGCGGAAAATCAACGGGGTTCGAGATAAGGGGGAAAGCTATCCAAAGGATCCATGCCCGACCACCGGCCATCGAGTTAACGATTAACGATGATTGGTACGGCTCCGTCTAATTGGCAAACCGTCGACAATCCGAGAAGCGGGACAATCGGAAAATTTCTTTTCAATCCCGGTAATTAAAACTTATGATCCCCTCTTCTGGTCAAATTGTCCCCGACGAGCATGGACAAGTGAGCGCGCCCACTCGTCGGCCTCTCTTCTATCTGGCATCTTTCAATGTGCAAATCTCCGAGTAAGCTTAAAGCTCAAGGGAATCGTTGGCCACTTTTGGCCCATGCAGCGGAGTGGGAAGCTTTCCGCGAAAAAGTCGCGTCGGATCGAAACTACCCACACGGCGCATACACCCTTCCACGCTAGTCGTAAATCGTTTGTCCTCGACATCGTAAAGAAGGAACGAGCGAGAGGTGCCCACCACAGGCACAGGTGCCAATATTATGGGCAAGTTGAGTAAGATCGAAGAGAATGCGGAGCGGGCGGATGAATCGAAAAAGGGGACTTGGGATTGGCGGGTTCGTTACTTCGTTAAGCAGGGCCGGGTTACTATAATCTGCATGGAAGCCCAGCCGAAATTGAGCCAGATAGCACCGATGCATAATGCATGAGTCTGCGGGTAATATGTAAGATAGAAACATTCAATTAATCGTAAGCGAATACGAACGTACATTGAATATGTATCACTACACGCTGGTTAATTACCGCACCTCTAGTGGCCACGATTGTATAAATCAGTGTTATCGCGAAATCGGCTAAACGCCAAAATCCCGTATAGATGGGGGATGCTAAACGAGACAATTGATTTTGCACGTACGTACGTACCTATTACTAATCCCGATGGTCTGCCATGGCAGATCCGAGGAAATTAAGTTACTTCCGTCCACTCGGACTCGAACGGCAGAGGATGCTCTCCGTCCTCGATGCAAATAACAAAGTCGTTCCCTGTCTCTTTTGGAATATTTTACGAAAGGATTTGTTGCGATCTTCGTCGTACTAATTTGACTGGCGAATGAACGAGAAAGAAAGTACTCGTCAAACGGTAGAGTTTCATTTTATTCTCCGATCGGAAACGTATCGAGATCGCTCATATCTCGTAAATGCAGGAGACTGTGGAGGTTCTACGAACTGCCGGATGTATCTTTCATCTTTACCGTTCAATTTCAAGATATCTATACGCGGCCCAAACCCGTGGCTCTAGGCCGGATGGGAAAACTTTTATTTGTTCAATCATATTATCCAGCCCGTCAATGCTAGATTCCCCTACAGATCGACCCTCCGTTTGGCAAGCGAGTCGAACGCGGAGTGCCCGATGCGATTCTCCTCGTCGCGAGAGGTAAATGGTAAATGGTAAATGGTAAATGGCAAATGGCAAATGGCAAATGTTTGCAAGACAAGAGCTCGTTTTATTGCGATCAATGCAATTATCGGCTCGAAGTAATCGCTCGTGGCCGGTCTGGGTCCGAGGATCGGGAGCGAGAGAGGAGCGGCCCGAGAATGTTTCGCGCTGTGTGCGCGGTTGGTGCGCCTGCTTTATAATTCAAAATTAATAGCTCGGTTACAGTTTTGCCCCGTACACCGTTAATGGCTGGTGCTTCTGACGCCAACAAAAGAATTATTGTCGCTTTATTGTCCCCGAAATATCTCTATCATTCGAGGTGGGTGTACTTGCGTGCCGCAGAATTTACGTTCACGGTCTCTCCTCCGGATTGACCGGTAAATATCCCGATACTTGGCGTTATTTTTTAGGATAGCGCCCTTTCCCCGTCAATAAACGAGTACGTTTCCAGTATGAGGAGCTGCTGCGATCGAAACCCCTATTTTTAATTAAAGAACACTCGTGGTCGAACGAGGCATTCTCCGATAAAAACCGCGACATTGTTTTCCCACTCCAGGCCACTTTTCGTTATCCGATCTCGAAAGCACCATTCTGCGCTGCCATGCGCCGCGCCGCCCGGGTTAATCGATCCACTACCCGCCACGAAATATTTCACCGCTCGGAAATATGACAATATTTTGGACTAAAAAAAATCTGTGGTGACGAAACTCTGACGAAATGGTGCGAAACTAGCGAAACCGGCGCAGAGCGCGGGCTCGTATCAATTGGGCGGCCGCAAAACGCATAAACCTTCGACCGCCGCCCCGGTTTATCTCGATAAAAAAATTCTCGCGATCATTCCGCGGTATTCGCGGAGCGCGCGAGAACCGACTCTCCTTATGATAAACGAGATAATTTCGAGTGGTCCGACTCTGCCTATTGATTCGATTAAAGAGCTAGCCAAGCTAGATATTAACGATGCATCGAGCCGACGCTAGAGATCATGGATCGCGCGAATGCAACGCGCAGCAGATTCTCGCTAATGATTGAATTTATGGGAACGAGCAGAGGAGAAGCAGGAGGGTGCACTCGAGGAGAGATTCTCCGAGCGGTGCTTCTCTATCCTGCTGCTGGCACTTTTATGCGTTTCCTCGTGCCGATCGGAAAATGCATATACAATGTATATGCAATCGCTTACGGCTAGTGCGCGAGAAAAATATCCACCGTGCATCGATGTATCTCCGATAACCCCGGAAGAAGCGACGATGCTTCTTCTGACGAAAGCAGATTCCATGGTCACCCTTAAACATTATCCGGTTTCCGAGGTAAAATGAAATTCGCAGACGCGATTAAGCCCTTTATTACCCCAGAACCCTCTTCTGCGCGTTAGATAGCTCATTTTAATTACGCCAAAGGGGAATTTTAATCGTATCGATCGTGTCAATCGCGCCAATGGAATTTTCAAGCATGGTGCAATTTGTTTCGCGGTGTATGCACGACACTCTGGGGCTTTCTCTACTTGCGAGGACGAAGGAGTGGCGAGAATGATTAAAATGAGAACAGGGGGATATCGCGAGACACGCGTAAATGGGATAACTTGCAAGTACAACGGCGCGCGCGTCTTACCGCGTCGTGCTGCGGAAACTGGATCCGAAAGTCGGCCAGGATAATGCATAGAAGAAGCAAGAAACCGTGGAGAAGTTTTCGGTCGACGATTGCCCCGGAGAACAATTTTCATTCCGGCCGCCGCACCGCGGCCCACCGGACGGACGAAGATCTCATCCTCATTCTCCGCCGTCACCTCCTCGATCTTCTCGGTCTCCGAGCACATAAATTCTCACCGCTTTCGTACCCATAATCTGTTTACATCCTCGAGCTCCTCTCCTCGTCTGCCGCCTTAACAAGCACCATTTTTAACCTGCCTTCGTCGTCACTCCACCTGTCTCTGTCTCCCCTGGCCTTGGCTCTCAATACCCTCCCCCATATAATTTCGACAAACTTTCTGCATCATTCCGCGTTACGTTTTTCCCCTCGGCAGGATGCACACGGCGCGATGCCGCGCGGCCTCTGGACGGGACGAGATGAGACTTTTCCGCCCTTGCAGTTCGGCACGCGTATTATGTGTGCGTAGGTACGCGTGTGGGTCGATCGAATGGATGAACAGAGAGAGCACAAGAGCCACGACTAGGAACGAGAGGAGGGAAAAAAGACCGAGGAAAGACCGAGGAAGGACCGAGAAGAGAAAAGAAAAGCTCGAATGACACTCTCCATGACGAGACCCATCCATTACCATTGTCCCGACGGACTAAAAAATTAGTCGATGCCAATCGATCCCCGATGGGAGTCCTCCTTTGCGGGCAAGCCCTGCTGAAAATCCGCGAGAAATGGACCGGTCTACAACCGATCGGATTCCCGGTTCTTCGTCGGGAGGCTTGCCGAAGCATTCGCAAATGATTATCGATCACCATCGAGAACCATGCCCGGTACGGATTAGTTTGAAACTCGAATCAATTACCTGGTGGTCGGGAGAGCGCGCGCCAGCGTATGGGAACGGGGGAGAGGGGCAGCAGCCCAACCGACCAGCGGAACCAGGCGTGCTCCGGCAAATCTAATTAGTAATGCCGATTTAGCAAACCCTAATTGCGCGGCAACATATCACCCGGCTCGCGATTTATGCGATACCCGTGTTATGAATCACCGCTACTTCTCGTCGGTCGAGGCCTTTCTCCCGGTCAGATCTTCCCCCTTTGCCGTTTCACCATCCCGAAGATAAACCACGTTTTTGCTTAACCCGCTAACCGACCGAACCGCGGCTGTTGAACCTCTCGAAGAAAAAGCGAATGCTTAACAGGTTAATGTCCAGCCAGGACAGAAGCAGCGAACCGGCTGCCAAGGGAACAATTAAGAATTATTGATTTCGTTTGCGCGAACTAAGGACTAAAGGACTCCGAGGAGGGAAAGAGACCGAGTGGCCCCGGCCCGACTCCAAGGACACGCTCAGATTTGCATTTAAAGCGGAGCGTCTCCTTGACATTGATATATTCCTGTCTATATCGTAGTTAGAATCGAGTTTATTTATGGCCTGGTAAGCACCAGTATACAGTAGTATAGAGGACGAATCCACCCCCGCAGCAGTAGTGCCTTCAATGGGGGATGGTGAGAAAAGAGAGCAAGAGATGGACCGAGTCCCTCGGCCCTCCTCGGATGTGACTGATGCGAGCCCTTATTTCGCTGCGAACCGCGCCTAAAGAGATGCTTGCCGATGATCCGTACGTCTACTGCGGGAATCCCCCGAATATCTTTTCTGGTGATCGATCCCACCATTGAATTCTTCTCTACGGAGTATTTCTGATCGTTTGGATGAAGGCACGTCCCACGAAGGAGATTCGTCCGTCGCGTCGATTTGAGCGTACGAATAGCTATACCACTTAACGAGGGGGCCCGCACAGTACGAGCGACACGCGAGTACCACGCCAGACATTCGCTTAGCACTGATTCTCCTGGCCGACTTGGCTTAAACTACTCCTCTAGTCGGGCAGAAGGACGACCATGCAGGGATCTACTTCACTTACAATTAGAATTAGTTAGGAGGACGTACCGCATGCCTCATGTTGCAGTTAAACTGGCCCTTTCCCGAAATCCCTGAGAAAATTCCCTGCTCATGAATTGCTAGTCGGCTCTAATTACTCTCGGCGACGTTCAATCGTAAATCGTCGACTCCCCGGCGACTTCCCGGTGACATTGAACCGAGAGTGGGAAAAAAATGTGCGGGGAACCTGCCACGGGAGTACCGTTCTTGTATTCCGAGAGTGACGGTCTTGGGATGGAAAAATTCAAGTTTAAGCAGCAAACCGAATTTAAATGCTGCTTGCGCCGATCTTTTCTCGGGGAAAACACTGGGCGCAAACTTACTTTATAAAGTGGAAGGCGATTAAGTCGCGTTATCAGCAGGACCATTGCTTTCTGCGAAAGGACGCCAAGCTAGTATCCCACGACAAAGAGACGGGAAATGAGAGACAACGGAAACTCGCCGGCTTTAATATATGTATGTACCTCCACAGTACCTCTGCTGTAGCTTCTCTGTGCTACTGCCTCGTAAATGCTCAGCTATATCGTTCGCCGAAAGAACGATCGCCTTGCCCTTCGCTTCTCTCGTCTTCTCTCTTGGCCTCGCTCCCCTTTTCAAAGTATGCCATGAAAGTAAAGCTTCGCCTGTAAATTTCTCGTGCGGAATTTCCGAAGCAACGCGGATCCATAAAAAGTCTCGAGATGCTCGACGATGCAATGCGCGGCCGCTTCTCTCTTAGTGAGCAGGAGAGAATTCCAGGGTGACCAGTCGACGTCCCGATAAAGACGCACCAATCTCAGCCCGTCAAGGTTATTGCTGGCGGAGATCGGTGAGCTGCCGTGCCAGATATCATTGACCAGATGATAAATGAGCTTTGGCCCGATCGCGAACGCCAACTTGGACCGACAGCCCATCCCGAGTTCGGTCCGTCTCAGTTGACGGAGGAGCCTCTCGTACGGCTCGAAAACGATCCTCGAACCCCGGCGAACGATCGAGTACAGACAATAATTACAGCTCCACCCTCCTCCGGTTCCTTTGGTGTCGGGGAAATTTCCGATCGGCAGGAGCCTTCGACAGATCCCGCAGAAGCTCTTCCTCCTCCCCCGACTTTCGAGATTCTCTTCCTCCTGCGTTGCTGCTGATCGCAAGGAATCGCGCGCCAGCTGCAAGAACGCAATCTTCGTGCGATCTCTCAGCGAATTGAGCCAATCCCCCTCGAATCCAGCGGCCAGCAACTCGAGCTCTTGCTCGAGCAGTCGCGCCAATTGTCGAGAGTGCCTGCAGGTGTGTGCCGTTGCGAGTTCCTTCACTCGGCCAAGTAGATTCGACCGTTCATCGCTCGACAGATCGTTCCTGCTCAGGAGGCGATAGATTTCTTTCGAATCTCGTGCTCGCGATACTCGCTCCGTCACCACCACCACCCTCCCCCGTTCCCCACGACTGTTCCTCCAGAAAACTGGTCGCGACAGTTCCTCCAGGAACTTACTATGGATCGACTGTCTCGTCTTACTGCTAACCAGAGTCTTGAACGAGTCGATCGCGCGCAGCAAGCGAACTTCCTTCGACAGGATTGAATTCGCGAGAGCGATTTTCGAGGGTGCGAGGAAAACCTGACCGGCCTCGAGGACTCGCCAGCGCCAGCGGTCCAAAAGATTATACAGCAGATCAAAGTCTCCTCTGGTTAGTGGCGCCCGGCGATTGCGAATGAGAAACTCGTCGCTACGGTAAGTGGCGGGAGGCTCACCGTCGACCGAGTCTTCGTCATCCTCCGATGTCGAATGAGTATCGCTGCCGAAGGTTCTTGCCCTAATAAAAACACGTCGGAAAGGCAACTCGACATTGGTCTTAGCATTGCGACTCTCTTGCGACTTTGCCACCCTTGGCGGGAGAATCTTGTCGGTAAGATCGGGGAAGAAAATCGTCTGTACTTTCTGATCGCGCACCACCGACGTCGATTTATTTGCGAAACGCCGCCAAGAAAGAGTCTGCGTAACGCGATCCCTGCTGTTCCTCGAGACAATGTTGTTTTCTGCGGTCTGCGTGCACGCATCGCGGTAAAGAAAACCAGTCGCAGTGTGCAGCGTGCTTTCGTTCGCCTCCATGGTGGAAGGGAGAGTTTTCCTACTTGATTACACCCTCCAGCTCGCTGCAACAAAGTCGAAAGAAGCTTAATCTCTCTTTGAAAGAAATTCGTTTCCACGGATAATCATACATATATTCTAACCGCGGCGTGTAATTCCACAGAGTGTCAACTGACCCAAGAGTTTCACTGCAGGAGAGAGACCGTTTGTGTGTATGTAGAATTTCGATAGCGGCTGAAAATCGTAAATCGGCTGACGTGAGAGAATCTGCGCAAGTTGGCATATGCACACACGTATAGAGGAGGGCGAACGCGCGTACCTTCGCTTTGGCGGAGACGAGAGAATTAAACAGCAGCTAATGCAGGAGGCAGGCATTAGTAGGCACATGGTATGGGAGTATAGGGTAAACATTGCCATGTGGCCGGGTTACTCGTGTAATGCGACATAAACACAACTGGCTGCCGGTAGAAAGCACGTAGCACGCTTCAGCTACAATTAACTCGATAGACACCCAGCCGCGGTGATAATCTGAATGCAAGCCGACATGCCATGGCCCGGGCTCTAACCAACGCGCATTGCGCATCGCACCGGGTCGCGCCCCTGAAAGCTTGGATCAGCCTGAAAATTCGAAACCACGCGTATTCGGACGAAACGGCACAATTCGCGCAAAAGAAGATTTCACCGTTTGCGACTCTCTGTGCGCAATACGTATAATTCCACGTGCATGTACACGTATAACATGGCGCGTTCGACTCGAATCATATTTGTGGCAGATTCACATTTCGGAATGCCCAATCGGGTTAATTGAGCTTCCATAATGCAAATAAAGTAAGCTTTATCGAAGATACAAATTCGTCGAGGCAGCTGCGCGTCCTTGCGCGAAAAATAACGACGCGTTTTCGATAATTAATTAATTAAATATGGATCGAATCAAATTGATACATATGTACTTATATACTGGGAGTTTTGATTCACACGATCGCGGATGAATATTTATATTATTTAACATGCAAGGTCTTATCTCTCTATTTGGTCCGCATGGAAATATGTATCCGGGAGTGGGTTTCCACGAGTGGACCTCGTTCGCAACGCGTAAACAAGCAATAATTCGGCCTAATTTTGGGGAACCGTCGCGTCGTATTCGTGATAACTCGATAAGTTTCGCAATCGAAACGGCAAATCCGTCCGCACAATGGCAGTTTCGGTTTGATGGCTAATTAATGCACGCCAATGCGTGCGTTAATTCCCGTTCTAATTGAGCAGCTGCAGAAAAACTTAACGTTAAATTGCATTAATGTCTGGTGTGCCTTCTCGTCAGGTCCTAACTGTTCCGCCCTGCTCTGGTTTGCTCCGTCTGGCTCCTCTTTGCACGTGAAAAGCCTCTCTTTTTCCTCTCATTTTCCTCTCATTTTCCTCTCATTTTCCTCTCTTTCTCCTCACTTTTTCTTTCGCTCCCCGTGTCGCTGGGCCAAGTACCCACCACAAATTCCTCCTGCTAATTAGAGCAGTTTCCAACAACGGCCGCGTCCTCGAGCTACTCGTTAATCATTTGCCTTTATTTGAACTTTAATGAGAATCGCACCTCTGCGACCACAATACTTTTCCAATCTCCCGATCAAGTTTCAGGCCCGCCCAGCGCCCTGTCGGCGCCGCTGCCACCCCCCGAGTGGCAATCAATGCCAAGACTAATATCCAACACCAACCCGGCCACACCGCACCGCACCGCACCGCACCGCACCGCACCGCACCGCACCGCACCGCCTCGCGTCGCCCGACCAATTCCTCTCCAAGCAAATGTTAATTTTATACCAGAAAAGTACAAAATACGTCGCAAAGAACGAGCGACGTATCTGCCTCTGCATAAATATCCGCAATCTAATTATGAGCTAGAGCGATAAGAGAGATTCGGGGAATGGATCGGCACGTGAGATCTTTTCTTTCGTTAATCTCCCCTCCCTCTCTTCGAAACGAACGAAAGAGGCGCGAGCGAAATGAATTTCCGATGCCAGAGACGAAACTGCGTGGAGCAGTAGCCGATCCTATCGGAACTTTGCTGTCCCGGAAATAAGCGATTTATCCGCCGATAACAGAATCGAATATTCAATGTAACGAAGGAAATCGATTATCGGCTGGCGCGGCGCAGCTCTTTAAACTAATCTTTATCTTTATCTGCCCGTAACCCACATTTCCCCGACAGGAGAAAGACCCTCGGACCATGGATTCGAGGAGCTTTTAGCGAGAGCGCGAAAACTTTACGACTTTTTACTCGCACACTTAATAAGCGTTCGACTCGAGTGTCAGAGATTCCTTTCAAACCCATTGAGTCGAACGGCAAAGCGACGAACGAATGGACGCACAATTTCGTCCCTCGGCCATTCGGCGGAATCTCTGCGATCGAAGTTTGCACGATTGGTCACCATTGCCGGAATGAGTACTTACTCGAGTCGACGTACGACGCTGTTCAGGAAATGTTCCGTCTTGAAATAACACCATCGGCCGTCAGGGTCTGCATTGACGCAAACTCCAAGTAGACTCGAGATAGACTCAAAGCAGACTCAAAGTGGAGCAGTGGCAAAAAGTAAAATGAGGTAAAGAAGTAATGGAGGTAGGTTTTGGAAAGCGGGAGGTACGAGTTGGAAAAGGGAAGCCAGATAGAAGGAGCGATCGGTGCTCTTAATGCGACAGAGTCCATATAGGAGAATCGCCTGCTACCCAGAAGCTCAAAGCTTTAAATCCACCGTTGCTATTGGCAACCTGCTTGGTCGATCGGTCAAAAGCACTTTCCAGCCCATTATTTTTCGACTTTATATATCCTCCTCTTGCCGCGCGAACAAGCCGGCAATCTCTTCGAAAGGAGAGACCCTCCTTCGAATTAACTCTGACCACCATTGACCCAATGTTTACGGGGCCACTGACAATGAGTGTATTACTGTCGCGAGTCCTTGCGAATCCTTGCCGTCCTCGGATTGGTCTAGGCAACGCACGATCATTGTTCCCAATCATTGTTCGATCGTGCCGCGGCTTATGGTGGAATTTCCGGATTGACCCCGGAGGGCGATGGCTCTCCTTAATTAAAATGCATGCCCCCGTTCGTGGCTAAGCTATGCACCCTCGAAATTCGGCGAATGCGAATTACTCGCTGAGGGTAATGTCAGATTATTATCCTCGGTGTATTATTGCGAGACACACGATCGAGATAACGAAGAAACTCTGCCGTCGAAATTCTTCACGCCAAACCCGTGATACGCGTACCCTTCTTATGAGGTATTCGATCGGCAGGCAGCGGAATGCTGTTCGTCGGATCGATTGTCCGGTTCCACCGCTCGCTTGGTACGTGCCGGTTTTTCGCAAACCCGCCCTTTCGTCTCGGCCAGCCCCGTCTCTCTAAAGCTCTTTTCCAAGATCGTCAGCTGCCTGCAGGGTGGTTTAACATACACGGTGTATCTCGTTACACTTGCGCGTACAGATAGAACACTACGAGCGAGATGCATACTTAAAGCGATCCCGTGCCAGCTGATGCGCCAGCGAAATCCGTTTCGACAGATTGTCCGGATAGATCTCATTGGTGCAGTCGATCATCGAGTGACTTTCGGCTTCATCTTCGGTCAGCAGAATACAATTCCAGGGGGACCACTCCTTCGCGGGATCGTACCTGGCCAACCTCAGGCAGAAGATATCCTGGTTCTCGCTGAGAATCGAGCGACAACGCCAAATATCGTGGACCAAGCGATAGATGTCCTGTTCTTGCATTATGAACGGCAGCAACGACGAGGATTCCCTGCGCGCTTCATCGTTCCGGATACAATTTAAGATGTACGCGTACGGCTGGTAATTTATATGCGCGATACTGCGGCGACGAAGCCAAGTGCAGTCTAAAATGCGAATGCCGAATTGCCAAGTGGTTTGCCTCGCATGCCACGATGCCTATTCGATAGAATAGACTCGACTTCGACGTACCGATACAAGTGGAGAACTTCCTCGTTCGAGTGTGCACGGTATACCTGCGGCACGGCAGTAGTTTCCGACAACTCCTGCACAATTTCGTTTCGACTTGAACGGGTTCTTTCAGCTCGATCTTTACCGCGAGCTTCCCACCACCGTCTTTTTCGTCCTCCCGATTGGATGGGTCGCAGCAATTATGTGCAGTACGTGCAAACGACAAGTATGCATCTGCGATTCGAACATATTACCAATATTGAGTTGAATACGAATGCAAGGACAATGCGGTAGATACGATAGCGTAGACTGTGGAGAAACGTGCATATTATTCTCTCCCGAAGATGAGTGAACGATGGCCCATTAGTTATGCGTCCCAGCAAACTTATCTCCTGATCGAGCAAGCGAGACAAATTAATTGCACCGATGCAACTGTGACTATCTAGCGAATTCCTTAGCGAGAGCAAGATCTGCAGTCGTTCGTCTTTCGACACGCTGTCGCGAGCCAGAGTGTCGTGGATGGTTTTAAGTTCGCGTGCTCTCTGGACTCTCAGACTGACCATCGTTATCGATTTATCTTTATATCCAGTCCAAGTTCTTGCTTTAGAATTGTACGAGAGGAATCTCGATCTTCTCTTGCGCTTGTATGCCATTTTTAAGGAGGTTCGCTTTTGTTCAACCACCCTCAACATGCCAATAGTCCTAAGCAAAACTGCCAACTTGCAGCAGTGCGCATTTGCCAATTGCGAATGATCGCGTTTCCAATTCTCAATGACTTCGTAGAGCATGTCAAAGTCCGAACGCGTTCGCGGATGTGTCTTCGACAAGAGGTCGCGTCGATGTCGATCCCTAGCGTTAAAGGGAGACAACGGGATTGTTACGAGCTTCCAGTAATAAAATAAGAAGGAAAATATCCATCTACTTATTTTCCATTGCGATTTCTTCCTGACGATTTTTTCCCTCTTGAACCATATCCCGATACTCCTTTGCGAATTGACTGATGCGCCTCAGTAATTTATAAACTCTGTAATTCCTCTGAATGATACGGGCCTTCTCGTCAAAGAATAAATCTAATCTCAGCCGCATTTCCCGATAACTCTCATAGGTCTTGGCTGTTAAATACCGATCTGACTGGCTCGATACGAGGCAATCCTTCCTGAAAATGGTTTGTGGGTGAGGAATGACAAAGAAAACACCGAAGAGAAGGAAAGACGTAATGCGAAACGGATTGAGCAAGGAACAGGTACCGCCACATTTGTATCCCACGATCCCGAGGCCACTGCGTATCGGCATCTTTCAGTTTCACGTATTGCACCCCTATGGTGCACGCATTTTTCCGGGACATTCTGTGCGGTGGTGGTCCCGTCTGGGACTCTGCATTTAGGTATTGGACGTTGTTCCGATTATTTCGCCAACCACCCAGGAATGGTTTCCTCATCTTCTGTGTCGTTATCGTCTCCACGAGTGAGGCCATGGCCATGTCATTAAATTTTTCAGTAGCAAAAATCATCCGTGAATTTAGGTGCAGGCCGACGCGACGTAGGCACCGGTAGGTACTCTATGTTTTTTCCAACATCTAACGCTAGCATTCGAGTAATTTCTGTTTCTGCGTTGGTCCAAGTTGCTCGTAATTACTGTTACGTTACATCCTTTTCCCTCTATTGACTATCCCGTATTTCTGCCGAATTTCCAACCCCACTATCCATACAGTATATTATCGCATCGATATTTCCAGAACAATGGAAACTTTTTACGATCCATCGAGTGTTATATAGTTCGTATTTGCCAGCGCAACTTGCCAGCAGCTTTCGCCTCCAAGTTCCGATAAAGCCGCCAAACTTTCCAAGAATTTCACCAAGTTTGATGCGCCTGATAAATTTCTTGCTTCTAGCGAAATGCATTAGGTGCGGACGCAAGAGAACTGTGTTAGCCGAATTATTCCCAACTATCCCAAGTGAGTCATTATTACAGAATTATCCGGCAGAAGCAATCAAGCATAATTCATGTAGCGTAAACTAACACATTGCGACCCACCCACGTTCGATCTCGGGAATCTTATTAATCGGGTTGTACAACATTATACATACAATGCAGACTGTATTTACACCTTCGTTTACATTGGTAAGTGACGCCATGTGACTTATTCCTTGTGAGAGAGCAGGTGCATTCGTCCATAATCAATAAGACGGATTCTAGTAAAATATACCTATGTACAGAACTAATGGTATCTATGTACAAGAGAATATCCAGTTCTGCCGGAAGCAGTATTCATATACCAACACAATACGCTAAAATAAGTCAACCAACCATTTGCAGATGTATATTTTTACAACGTAAGGAACAACGTAAACAAATAATAATTCACCTCTCGTGTACGACCACATTACACAGGATTGGGATTGGGATTGAAAGTAGGAGTGGGACCGGTGGGGGGACACTTTCATCGAGTCTAAGTGATTTTTATTAAAGGAAAGTGCTGGTGGCAGGTGAAGTCGAAGATCGGCGGTTCTTTGGAATCCTTCTTATGCCCATGCGCCAGTAGCTTCAACACAACGAAATTCGTTTTTGCGACTTTCAACAAATCGTTTATCTGAAAGACCAATACGAGAAATAATGCTGGAACAGCATTAGTAAGAAATAGGACGAGGAAATAAAAATTGCCTGAATCCAAGCTGGCTCTCTACCTCGTTTATAGCTGTTGAATTCGGTGGATATAGAGATAAGGTCCGTTCAAGCATGTTTCTAGCCCGCTGAAAGTGTTCGTGGCCAGCCTGGTATTGCATTTCACTCGTTACTTTCTCCTAAATTGAGAGAGATCGATAACGATGGCACCCAATCATCGCATAAATTTCGTATGAATTTCGCATCAACTGCAGTAGTGCGCATACCTTTCGTTTGTGCATTTGCTCTTTGGTCATGTTGAGAAATTCCTTATAAGAGACCGGTGGCGGTGTTAATAACGACGAGAATGGCAACAAGCGATGCTCGTATCGTACCCGTTCAGAATCGAATTGCATTTCCGGAAGAGGTATCCTCCCGTCCATGTGAAATCCGACCAATGCCTGCAGAACGAGCGTTCAAGAACATACTCGCAGTTGAGAAGAAAGCGAGGCGAGGCGAGGCGAGGCGAGGTGAGGTGAGGTGAGGCGAGGCGAGACGAGGCGACGCTTACCTTGTAGTATCCGGCGCAGATATTCTGTAACGCGTGATACATAGATATCTCGAGATTCGAGGACTTTGGGAGAGATTTCTTCTTCTTGTTCTTCGCACTTTTCTTGCCTCCCCGGCCTTTGTGCATCTCATTGTGTACGTCTTGTTCATTGAGAAAAGTGTCGGCTCTCGTGATGGCTGACACAAGCCAACCGTAAAGAAACTCGTAGAGATACCAATATATGTAGTGATACTCGTGAACCGAGTATAACTCTAGCTCGAATCCGCTTAAAAGATACATAATCATGACTCGCAACGTGTGGTACAAGATCCAGGTACCAAAGCAGGCAAAGTGCGGCCGTGAGGTTTCGCTCTTTAAGGACAAATTGTGCAGGTACGCGTCTAAGCGTTCGGCCTATAAAAACATTCAACGCTTTCAATCACTTTCTCGTGCTCCGTCGTAAATGATGGATGGCCAATGATGCGATATCGCCGATGCGAGAACTGACCTTATCTTGCAGAGTGGCAAAGTCTTGCAACAAGTGGGCCAGCTTATCCCGCTGTCTAGCTCGATTGTGCCCACTCAGCTGCAGTAGACTTCCGAACAAACTCACACAATGAGCCATAAAACTATCGACATACTCCTTCGCCTGATGGTTCTGAAGCAGCGTACTCTTTGGCAGTAATACTGGCGGCGCAATAAAATTCCGGGCAGCGTCCCTCAATACGTCCGCGAAATTGTGCACCCCGAAGACCCGATTTTTCGATGGCAAGTACACTATCTGTAGCATCGATCTCGACAGGATGCAAGGACTCTGTCGCGAGAACTCTAAAAAAAAGTCCTACAGAAAAATCAGTGTACTAAGAATGTAGCCTGCGCGCACCGTCCTAAGCCTCGTTATTCTATGCCTCGTTACCAATGCTGCGTGAAATCCACTGTGTTGGGTTATCATCGTCACCGTCCTCAGCCGATTCAATAAGTCCTCCAGATATTTCAGTGCCTCCAATCTTGGCTTGATCTTCGTATACCGAGGGAAAGTTGCTGGCAATAATCTTTGATTGACCATCGGATCGAATCCCATAATGTTTGGATAGTTTGCTGTAAGCCCAGGATAACGCAGCTACCTTAATACACCTAACGCAATTCTTAGTACTAGACGTATTCGACGTGCTAGTCCAATTTTTACGTACATATTTCGTCAGCCTTCTCGCCGCGGTTCACCGTTTTGATCATCACTTGTATCATATAAGAACAATTCGATAACAATCTGTCGCAGTCCGCTAAATTCTGCTGAAGCTGTTCCTTCTTACCCATTAGAGTTAGGGTTTGATAGAAATTTTTGGTAAATCTAATTCTTGCGTACAAGGCTAACCCGTCGTTATACTGAAATTAATGAAATTAATGAAATTGACCATAGGTGGAAATATGTTTCGTCGAAACCCCTATTAGGGGCTTCATGGGCACCATCTATCGGTTGTTTCTACGTTAGGACAGAAGCGCACCTCCTTTTCGGATTCTACGTCGACTGGCTTTATTCTACTCTTTCGGTGTAACTCCTCCTCCACTTCTCTCAACATGGATATTGTTTTCTGGCTGGTAATATCTTGCTCCAATCTGCATCCGTACGCTGCGCTCTGAAAATCTTCTTCCTCGAACACCTCCGCGGTGTTGATGCAATATCTTATTATCTCTATGATCTTGTAGACCGCGTAACAAAATGTTTTCAACAGTTTGTCCACTATCTGTGCCGGTTGATGTAGGTACAAATTGGTAAAAACTGTCTGAGTCACGCTGTGTCCTTCCAACCAAGAAACTATGCACGCATACGTCGAATCTATGATTCCTATAATTTCCGATGGGGTAAGATTGTCCAACTTCAAAACTCCAGATTCCACTGCCTGTGCAAACGTGCATGGTTTATTATTTCCACGATTGCATAGCATCCCAGCATCCATTTTCGGATCCATCATCTCAATGGCAGACATTGCCTCGAAGAGACCAAACAATTCGTCGTGCAAGAGTTCTCCCAATTCCAAATCTGCAAGGATTCGCTCGATACGTATAATCGATTAACTAGAAATTATTTGCATTGCCAATATTGCCAATATAGGGCCTATAGGCAATTCTGACTAGAAAAATGGATATTGCAGCAGACTAATTCGATCAAGTTTACCCAAACGTACCCGTAACTGCCTCGAAAAATTCATTGGTGATATCGAACCAGTTGTGTGCAACTTGATCAAACCTGAAACAGCAAGTATATTTATAAATTACGTGATGCTGTGCTCCGTAATTGTTCCGCAAAAACGTCAGTGGCTAGGTTAGACTCCGATGGAGAAAAACGAGTCACCAATAAACCACTCAAACTTGTGTGTCCATACTTTCTGGATATACAATCCCTCCTCTGAGCGCGGTACGATCAGAATAATCAAATTTCTATGTTACAACTTACTGAAATTTCATGTCCTTGGTCGTGTCAACGGAATTCTGATCTTCCACGAAGGTCGCCATACTCGCCATTCCCGTTGATTTTCGTGTGTTCCCGTGGGCTGGTGAGTCTGATGGTCTGGTCTGTCACTTTGCTATCAACGACGCTACCAGCTTCACAGAATTCTGATTCAAATCCGAAGGGACGCAATACATCGGACGTGATCTGTTAACATTCGATCACATGTGGCACTCACGGTGCTTTACAATGCCACCGTGGCCGACATCAGCCTTGATCAGCCTTCTTCTTTAACAATATGTATAACAATAACTAATAATAACATACATGTATTGTGATCGGTGTCCCGTCCCGTCTCTCTTACGGCTGCTTACGACTGCTTACGACAGTCCACGACAGTCTGTCACCACAGACGAGCTACAGGATAGACATAACTCCTTATACGGGACTTCGTGTCGCCTGTTCTGAATTACCGATAGTGTGAAAAAAACCTTCGAAGGTAACCCTCAGTATACTAGATGGGTTGAGTTAGCGCGCAATTGAAAGGAATCTAATTGAATCTTATATCAAAAAATTGCTCGCAATTTGCTCATCAAGAATATGAAATTGCTCTAGCTGCGCTCAATATTAAAAAAAAGTTATTAAATAAGTTCGGGAGAAACAGTAATATGACAATGTCTAAGTTATTCAAGTACGGACGGCATCCTTTCCGGGCTCAAAGGGTTGCGATCAATTTGCTCGTCACTGCCCCACCTTTATATTTGCATTTTATTAACGTTTTCTTAATAAAAAGTAATAATTAAATTTTCGATACTTGACTGCCTCAGAAAACGACTGCAGCGCCGCCGACTTTGAAATATAGAACTAACACCAGGCGAAAGTCTTCTGAAAATTGGCATGCTTTAATGCTTATCGTCCTCTTTTCGGCTCTTTGAGGGCTTAAAAAGTTGCAATCAATTTGCTCATAACTGCCCCACCTTCATATTTGCGTTTTATTAACGTTTTGTAACTAAAAGTGAGAATTAAATTTTCGATAATTGGCTGCCTGAGAAAACAATTGCAGCGCCGCTAATTTCGGCGCCACTGATACAGCCAAGTATCGAAAATTTAATTATTAAGTTTTATTAAGAAAACGTTAATAAAATGCAAATCTGAAGGTGGGGCAGTTATGAGCAAATTGATTGCAACTTTTTAAGCCCTCAAAGAGCCGAAAAGAGGACGATAAGCATTAAAGCATGCCAATTTTCAGAAGACTTTCGCCTGGTGTTAGTTCTATATTTCAAAGTCGACGGCGCTGCAGTCGTTTTCTGAGGCAGTCAAGTATCGAAAATTTAATTATTACTTTTTATTAAGAAAACGTTAATAAAATGCAAATATAAAGGTGGGGCAGTGACGAGCAAATTGATCGCAACCCTTTGAGCCCGGAAAGGATGCCGTCCGTACTTGAATAACTTAGACATTGTCATATTACTGTTTCTCCCGAACTTATTTAATAACTTTTTTTTAATATTGAGCGCAGCTAGAGCAATTTCATATTCTTGATGAGCAAATTGCGAGCAATTTTTTGATATAAGATTCAATTAGATTCCTTTCAATTGCGCGCCAACTTAACCCATCTCAGTATACTGAACCGATAACGTTGAATGTGACACGAAAATGTTAATGGGGCACGCCTGCGTCAAAACCGCGGACTGTGTCTATCAGTGTCTATCCTGGTCTATCCCAGTCTATCCTATACCACGTCGGTGATATTACCAATTACACAACTGTACTCAATTATACTTGTACATGCTTGACTATATACTGGCAAATCAGGGAAATAAATAACATGTATGTTGTGTGGCGTTAAATGACAGTTTCGGAATATATACTTGCATTCGGAATAACAAGTGCATTAACATCGGCAAGCACGAATTTTGTATGAAAGCATCCTACTAGTGGAACAGTCTTTGTCTTCGTATTGTCCGAATAATCGATAACATGGTTAACTTCATCCAGAGGATATTCTCGTTTTTTGACTACTGGTACTTTCGGTACATGTTAGTCACCGAATTGTACATGGTCGAAAGGTGGGAACGAAATTTTATGAGTATCCTTTCAATTAATGTGTGCGTTTAATTAATTTGTCACTGGTTCACGAGATTCGTGATAGCTAGGCGGTAGTTGTTACCTACTACACAACGACAAAGCGAACACAATGAAATGATATTATTCCTATACACAACAACAGATGTATTCTTACTTACGTTGTTCTTTGCCTTCTTCTTCTTTAACTATAAGGTGATACTGCCAGCCACAAACGATTTGTTGCATCACTAACCGTAATGATTAACTTAAACTAATAAGGCGTTTAAAATGTGATACTGCAATAAAGGATATATATCAACCATTTCCTTTCCTACTGTACAAATGCACTTGATCTTCATTCGCAGCTTTACCTAGGTAGAATCGGAATTTTCTCCGATTGAGCACTGGAGGAAAGATGAAAGGCTCTTCAAAAACTTAATCGTATATTTCATATATCGTTCCCCTTTCAAAGGTTAAAAATAATTTACATAAAAGTCAAAAACTTTCCTCTTCATATTCGGCAACGGTGAACACGAACACAGATAGTTTTTTTTACATAATGACATTTCACGTTATAAGTAGGCACAGTAGGATCAATGCGATTCAAATGTTTCGACGATTGAATTTTCTTATAAACGCACATTTTCAGCGAAATCGCGTCAAACGGGTGTCGAGTGATCACAGGATTCCAATTCGCTTTTTTCCAATTTCTTTCCTTTCGATACTGGACTAATTAGAACGAATTACCGCAAAAACTTTCTTACGTTTCCGACAAGTTACCCACTGAATAAAGTCGTGTGCCTTCAAATAAATCTCTTAAGGACGACGGTAAATAGAATTGACGCGTAGAAATGTCACTGTAATTGTGCTGCATTAGCTTAAACTGTTATCATAATATTTACATATCGTTTTACCATCTTTTACCTTTTTCTCCTATTTTTTCTTTCCTTTAAAAATGTTATCTATACCGGAGTGATGCAAATACAAGGGATGATAACTAGGGTCGGAACTGAGTCTATTAGTTTAATCGTGTATACGTGTGGTTTTCTCGCATATGACTGTGACTGCTTTCTGGGGGGGGGAGAGAAAGAGTACCAATCGATCGATCCTCGGTAGTATAATATTGTGCATACGTTGTTTACGACTGTAGTGGGATGGTAAATACGAGTGGAAAAATGAATGAGATGTAGAAATCTGTGAAGAAATCTATCGTACGCGAATACGAAGGTTCGTATTAGGGTAAACACGATATGGCCCTTCCATCCCATTGTACGTCGTTTTCTATGTCTAATCGTCTTACTCGGATTCTTTGCTTATAGTGGTACTCTTTGAGATAGCTCTTTAGCGTCTTTGGCAACCGTAACTTATTTATACCATCGTAGGTCGATCGCGAGGTAATTACTGCTCTGCATATGTGCTGCAATGGGAAGGCAAAGTTGCGGTGCAACGGAATCGTCAGCACGGGTTCGAAGAACATACTGCATGACGGATCCTTGTAATGTTCAATTAGACCACACACCTGTAAACGATAATTAACGATTAAACATTTTAGCTTGCAAATGATGATTGAAATGATTAACGAAAGTTGCCAAAGCTACGTACAGTTTCCGATGCGTATACTCCAGGATCGTGTGCGTCGAAACTGAACTTGTGATTCCACTGTTCGATCCGTGCGTGTAACGACCGTCCGTATTTCCGAAAACTAACAGAAAATATAAACTCCTCCTGCGCCGAGTCTCGCAATAAGAAGGTGCCGTCTGGTTTACCCTCCAATAAATGTTCCGCCTCGTAACGATCCATCTTTCCCCAGTAAAACGCGCAAGCTGTGATCGACGTGAGGTCAGGAACGAGACAATGTACATAATCAATCTGGAGAAAAACAAGAGCGATGATTTTACCGATGACACTACCAACACTAGGACCGAAAAAGAAGCCGGTCTAACGCAACGATCGAATTTACCTGGGTATGTGCTGGCCGATCGATATTCGAAATTAAACTAAAATCAACGTGTGAGAATGCCGTTAAAGTGGCCACTTTTATATTTGCATGCATATCGAAGAATGCTGCTAAGGTGTCGACAGGTATTCCGTTCGGATGTACTTGAATACTTAAAGGATAATTAGGCCTATATCCGGGTGGCGGTTCAACACCTTCTTCCATCTCTCGTGCTCGCTGAAGCCTAGCGCGTTCATCATAATCCTGCGACAGGAAAATATTTATTTAGTTAGCGCTTTAAATTATTCCTACGGATAGAGGTTCAAACTGGAGGACTCAATAAAGCATACATACTTCCATACGTACTTCCATACGTAATACCTCTGCATCCAACCTCGAAAATCCCATTACAGGGCTGGGAGGTAGCGGTCCAAGTACCGGGCTTTGCGGAGCAGAACGACTATTAAACACAACTCCAGCAGCCACTGGATGCTCCTCCGTTCTTCTGTATCCAGTGCACACGCATTCGGAACCATTGTTTCCTTGTCCAGGAATAATATCTGTACTTTTGGAACTCTTACTCTTGGCGCAATTGAATTTCAACACCCAATTGCTACGTTTCTTCTTGGAAGATAAAACGTGATTGCACGCTGGGCTTTGCTCCTTATTGCGTTGTTTTCCTATCGACGAAACATACGTGTATACTCGACGGATAATTTATAGCTGCGATCGTAACGAAAAGGAGAACGGAAGTACCTTTATGTTTCCCAAAGGATAATGTCTTGGAAGACCTTCTTAACGGAGGATTCACCGGACTGTCCTCCGAACTGCTGCTGCTATTACTCCCGGAAGAACTACCGCAACATCCTTCTTGTCCGAAAGATGCTTCGGTACCGATGTTGCCATTGTTACAAACTGTTTTTCTATCTTGCATGCCAACTGGCTGGCTATATAAGCTCTCAAATCTAGAATTATCCACGTCTAAATGTACATGACCGCTATTTATATTGCCTTCCGTTTTATGATCGTCGTGCGATATCAAGTTGGAATTCAAGGCAGGTACATTCCCATTGTGTTCGGTATTGTGCAAATTCTCAATGCCATCGTGATTTGTCATTTCTAATGCGGATGTATGTAGCGCGTTAGTACATACGTCGGAGAACTGTCTTTCGCTATCCATTCTAAAAAATTCTCTGAGACTAGCGAAATGCTGTCCCATTATTAACTGGTTCGACAGACATTTTATAGTTTCAAGAACGATTTGTCTGCATTGCTTTCGGATACCTTTCGTTAACAATGTTATAAAGTAGTGATTTTTAGAACGTAGCCCTTAAATATTTCTTGCATACTCTTGACCGTGCCACCGGCTTATCCAATTTTAATTCTCTTTTTCCTCACAAACATCTGAAAATTGCATCATAATTGTAAATAAATATTGTTGTTGCTCAATACGATGTGACGAGTCTCACAAGTGCATACAGTATTCGTACCGCAGCGCTAAACGATAGTCTACACTTAAACACACTTAAATAACGGAACAAAAACATAGGGTGATGCACGAAGCGATCGAAATACCAATTGTCAGGGAATTAATAAGTCGACAATTATGAGATCTGTCCGCTGGTCTGTACATACGTACGTGGATATTTCTATATTCTATATTTACCGAAACGAGGATCCGATTGCCGCAGGAAAGCCCGTCGGCAAAGGCCAGAAAGCTCTGTCAGACATTCGTGATAAGTATTGTTGCTCGATGGCAAGTAGACGAAACACGTTCGGACAGGTTTTGACAGGAATTACTCCGATGACTGATACGTACAAGCTCACTAATTGCCATAGGCAACGGTGAAACTGATTTAGACACAATATCGCAAATTCTTCTACAAACGGATACTCCCAAACACACTGTTTTTTTCAGATTGTAATCAAAGGAGTAAAATTGTCAAAACATGACTTAATGCACCATCAGCCATTTTCCCTAACTGGATCTCTTTCGTTAGTCACTGGTAAAGTATGGAGTAGTAGATGCTCGTGATGTTCGTGAGATGCTCGGAATGTCCGCTGCATTCGCGTGTAAAATTAGCCTCGAATACTTTTATATACTAAAAAGTAAAACACATCCAGCGTACGCGTGAATCATATTTATTCGACAACTACTCCATCGGACCTCTGGAGACAGTACATGCCCAATATATCGTTATGCAATATGATTTAATATGAGTCCGTCTGAGTCATTGGTATATATTCTCTGTACAGTATAGTTGTTGCACTATACGGAGTCGGAGCCAGTCGAAGCCAATAGAAACAATGGATAACAATGCCAAACACAGACACGACAGTGCAAGTCTCGCATACAATTTTTATGTTGACGCAAACGCAAATAAAGCTTGCGACTACCTGTAAATTGGACTCGTTCAACTTTGCAATTCCGTTAGTTAACTTTAACATACGTGTACAATTATCTTTCCGAGAACTGCGCAAAATCCAAATATGCACTCGGATGTTTTAGGCAAGCAAATTTTAATTGACCCGTTACGCGTTTAACAATCATTTTCGCGCTGGCAACCGCGTATTTGAACAATGATAAGTACATACAATAAAGCGATGATAAAGTATGTTACGGTATGTTAGAGCCCTGTTGTGCCCCTAACAGAACGATGGATCAGATTGACGAGAGGCGTAAATACACGTACACGCAATGCATATCGCGTTGGTCACGGGATTTGGGCCGTTTGGCGATCATAAAGTAAATGCCAGCTGGGAGGCAGTCAAAGAATTGAAGAAACTACACGCTAATTCGAATAAATTAGGTGATGTGAAACTTGTCGTAGAAGAGATACCCGTGTCTTACACGGATGTTTCGAAACGGGTGCCAGAACTATGGAAGGAGCACAATCCTATCGTAAGCTCAATATGTACTCGCAATAGTTGGAAAATGTTCTTTTATCGATGACCAGGATAAATTGTGGAAATTTCGATGTAACAGGTTGTCTTGCACGTAGGCGTATCAAAATCAGCACGGTGCTTAACAATAGAATCGCAAGCACACGGTACGGGTTACGTGAGGATGGATGTGCGCAATAAACAACCGGATGAAACTAAAATCTCCCAGCAAGTATTGCGAACACGGTTCGACATTAAACAGATTTGCAGCGCAATTAATGAAAGGTCTCAATTGAGCGGATGTCGAGCGCAAGTGTCGCACGATGCGGGAAGATACTTGTGCGAATATATTTTCTACCAGTCCCTTTCGATCAAACCATCAAATACACTGTTCATACACGTTCCTGATTTTGACAAGTACTCCTGTGTGCAAACAGCACAAGGACTGTTCGATATTCTGTGCTACACTATCGACACTTTAAGACAGTGAGAATCGTAGAAAAATACAAATTGTCTATTATATCGGATTAATGCTAGTTATAAAATACCGATAGGAATATATACATATATTTCTTATATAAATTATATCCTATTATACTGTATACAGAAATGTCAGCAGCATCAAAATTGTATTCTCGTTCTCTATGATCCCCCCTGTTGAAATCTCGTGCGTGCCGGTTGTATGTTATATCTGAGTTCCAAGAATTCTGGCTTTCGAATCATCGACGCAACGTGACCCATCTGAATCGTGCAATCAGGGTTTAAATTTGGTGGCAGCAAAGTGCATTCTCGTTCCAAAATACACGCCAATCCTTCTAATAATTCGACGAAACCCATTGATGCCGCCGCTCGGCGCAATCGATTGACCTCCTGTTGACACGGTTGTAGAGTAAGGCACAAATAGTTTGACTGGTCGACTATGATTCAAATTGATGGGAGTATTAGAGAATAGTTACTTTATAAAAATTTTGTGTTTTTTCTGGGAGTTTCCTCGCATGTCGTAATATTTTCTGTATGTCCGATTGCAGGCCGACTTGGCGAATCCACGACGGTGCATTTTGCGTGTAACTCCTTTTTTCGGTTGGTCTAACAGGAAAGCTGACGGCAGCACCTTTCGCCGCGTCAATTGGTCCCAAGTGACTGAAGTTTCCTAGCCATGGTACAACGTCCAATCCCGGTTCCAAAACTGTCAACATTAAATTTGACTTTTTCTTTGTATCGGCCCAAGAATATATAAAACCGTACCATTCGTTGCTTAGCAAACATAAGACTGCCATATTCTCCACCTGTAAAACATATTAATTGTTCGATTTTGTAGTAGGGAAAGTGGTAGAATTCGATGGGATGGAACAATTGCAAATAAGACCTTGAGAGCTCCGTGTAGTAGAACACAAAATGACGGTATCTTTCCCTCGTCTCCGTTCTCATCGGTGTCCGAATCTTCTTCCAGCGATATGCCTTGCATGCTACTGTTCTTTTCTGTAGCCAGCGGTAGTACGAGATGCCTAGATATAGCGCTTGGACTACCCACATCGACCGCCGATATAAATCCACAAATCTCTATGGTCTTCGATATCATTAATCCTGACGACAGTTCAAAGTCTGTTTTCTTGGTGTAAGGCTGCAATATTTAGAATAATATATGTATATGGTTTGTCGCTTCTAGTGGATAGTCGAACGTGTAACAGGCTTATCCTCACCATTGGTGCTGGTGACAATAAAATACGAGAACCCAAGTGACCACATTTCAAATAGCCTTGGAACGAGACATAATTTGTTTCTGCCAACTTTTGAAAACAAGCTGCGACCGAATTTTTCGAGAGGGGCGATTCTGGGACTAATACCGCACTATCCCCACCGGCCAGCTCGACGAGTCGCTGGTACAGGGGTAAACCAATTTGTAAATCGGCGTCTGAAAATAACGGCAGAATTCCATTGAAGTTAATTTCCTTCGCGTAAATAAATTTCCATGAAATAATTATGAGTACCTTGGTGCTGAGCGATACATATAACGCTTAGTTTTCCTGGATATGGAAATGGTAGAGGGAATGGATTTACGTCCCTTGTAACGTTTAAAGAATTTAAGGAATCGCCTAATGACATTGGACCCACTCCTGGATTACCATCGGTAATCAAGATTACTTGACAAGCGGTGGTATTTCCCCATTCCGCCATAATAACATTATTAACTCCATGGAGAGCAGTCTCGACGCATGTTTTATCGCATTCTTCGATCGCTTGCAATTTCGAACGAATGCTGTCATAGTCTCGAGTAAATGGACACACCACCTCGTACAATGAAGAGAACACTACCTAAAATGATTAACACTGATTTGCACATTTAAATTTCTCAATAGTCTTCGGATAATATAAGTCACAGTAGTGTTTTTATCCTGATGATGATCCTCATATTCGCAAAAACACTTACCAGGGACACGAACTCAAGCTTGGAATTGGCTTGTAAATAATGCAATAAAGAATTTATTCCATACACAGCTAAATGATGCCTCGTCAATGGTTCATTTTGTAAATTATCGTTTTGTCCCGTGCAAGGAACTATTCGTCTCATAGATAACGACACATCTAATGCAATAACTGTTGGCATTCTTCTCCACGTAAATGAACTATCTAAATATACAATAATGAAGGAAGTGATTTTTCCATACACGAAATGTATATGGCGATTTGAATGGTTAGGATCAAAGGGGGTACTGATCGATACTGACGTTTAGACGAAACATATACTATGATACATTCTTTATTTGCCTATTGCCTTAGTTGTATCACATCGCGGTGAAAAATTTTATTTGCTTTCTCCCACTCGTAACATACTTAATAAATTATAACAAATATAGAATCGCGGAAACATTTAAATTTGTCATACGACTGCCTACGACGTCGTATGACCCAGTATGACCGATACATGTATATGTATATGTATGCATACGCAACCATTCGGCATTCGACATATTATGCCGACCAATGTGGACTACAAATCAAACCAAGCTGTTTTCTCGTATCATTTAATGCTCCAAATACAATTATTCAACAATACCAATTATTCATAGTTGTTAATTAATTTGGTAGAAAACTTGCACCTATGTACATGTATTAAATGAAATAGATAGATTAAAGTATGAAAGTACAGATTTTATTGGAAAAGGGGCGAGATTTCATTTGAAAAATTTTAAATATACAATGATCCATCCGCTGGGCCTAGATATCTTATCGAAATTAGAATTATATCGATCAAGGTCCATACGCCAAGCCCACCGAAACTGAATAGTTTTCCTGTTCCTTCTTGCCAGTAGCCCAAGTAAAACCTAGATTCGATCGAAATATAAAACTATTTTTATATACGAATCAATCATAAAAATGATATTGCTTAAGATTAGTGAATTACCTATCAGCTCCGAAACCACCTAGCGTTATGCTCAAGATCAAAGCAGTTGACCATCGGAAACCAACAGTCCAATTACACGGTAAATTCTTCATAAATTTTCTTCTACCTAAACATAATATTTCGCCTTTCACGGTACAGTTTGTTCTAAAACAGGAAAATTACCAAAAGTCAACGACCATTGGTGGAGTTGCGGACCTGGTTTATTATACACAAGCAGTTTCTTATTGATTCACACCTGTAATGTTGCTGAGGAGAAGCCACCGAACTGCAAGAATTCTTTTGATGGCATTCGTGTTCCCAATGCTCAGTCTGATAGCAATATCTGCACATGTATTTTCTTTGAAAAGATTTTGGCCCCTGCAATATCATTAAAAGAATTATTTGCACTACCGTCGATAACAATCTAAATACATCCTCCGAATGTATATGTATATTTGCTCGTACTATGCAATCCACGTGTTCCAATACCGAACAATTTGTAAGATACATAGCTCCATACACGCAATTTTGATTCAAATTACACTTTATACACTCTGCGTTTAGCTTGCTGCAGAGCACAGTAGTGGGGCAGGTTTCAATGATTTCCTCCTGTAAGCACTTTACGCCTGCCGTGTCATTCGCAGACTTAATGCTCTTTTCGCTCGTTCGTTTCTCCCTACCGATTCCATAGATCGTGGTTGTATCTATACTGTCATCCCTCTGGTTATTACTAAATACATCTGAAATAAAAGTAGCACGTTAGTAGGCGAAGAAACACAATAACGGCACAATGGCAAAAAGAAAGATACTCACCATAATCCATATGAGCTTTCTTAACGTCGCTTAATAAAATCACCAGAAGTAGAAAAATAACATTACGCCTATTGATTTGGATGATATTCATACTGAGCAGTCGATTCTCAGGATATACCATTCAATTAACGAATGCAATTAACGTGCATTCTATATCTCGCAATAACATGGACTCGCGTCATGAGTTTTTCCTCGCTGGATGCTTTCTACATGTATTTGCGTTTAGTATCATACTCGACGCTATTACACTCTTCCACTTATAGAGAAAATCGATGGGCTCTTATCGGAGCTGTCAGATTTGGCCTAGGGTTCTGACTGAGTCAGACATGCGCATTGGTTTAGAGTTGCACGCGCATTACCGTAGCTGGCGTAGCTATACGAGCAATGATGTGTAGTTCCAAATCGAAACGAGAAATTTCAGTTTACGCATCAACATACTGCAAAGGACGCATAAAATGTAATTTTTCTGTAGGGGGATTAAAGACACCGATTTTATACATCAACAAGGATAACTGGCTGCCTCTGCCTGCCGCTGACCAATTCGGATGATGTACACTGTATATCAGTGCGCATGTCCAACTCGAGGCCGAGTCTGGCAGCTCTGACCGTAACAAACAGTCTTTTACATGATTCGTCGTTGCTATTCAATCAAGAAAGCAAGCTCTGATGTCTGATGCTTCACGCTCCCTCCGTAACCTAATCAAATATCGGCAGTGCCTTTTTGAATTTCCGACTTTGTCTCTACTTCGGAGGACTAATATGTGCGACGGTCAAAAAATGTTCAAAGAACTGCTTAAAGACCCCCACAGCCTGAATTTTTACGCATTCCTTTACAATGGACCGCTTTCTATCTCAATGCTGCTCAATACATTGAGCCTCTACCTTTGCCACTGCTTACCACATAGAAATTGAGGAGGCAATTTTCAGAAGTACATAAGTGGCGCCTAAAAATGGCGCTGCTGTCGCCCTAAGTCTACCCCCTGTCGAACTGCACTGTCAAAGTGCACTTCGCTCCGTTTGACTTCTCTTCTCTGATGTTATCTACAATTCTGGCTGACTGCGCATACATTTATCTTTAGTTTCTACTCGAAACGTATTATGCGTTCTAACCGATTTTTTCAGATCTGCATTTTCTTTATGCAAAAGTGCAGTGCATTGAAACGATCCGAAATTGTTAGTACATTGCGTTAATTATTTTTAGATCTCTCATAGTTTTGAGATCGTTCTTCTCGATAGAATACCAACGCCGAACACTATGATTTATTGGTGGAAAGGTCAGAAAGGTGTTTTTGCATCGAACGAACGTTTGAGAAAATTCGAAATAAGACAAATAAGAGGATTAGTACTTTAAGAAGTTTCCACGTTTCTCGGAATTTGTTACAAAAATGAGATTCGCGAGTGCACTTCTTTTTTAGACACACGATAGACGCAGTTCGCATCATGGTTCGCTTGCAGCATGTGCAATGATTTGTAGTAAATGTCAGACCTGAGTACATACGTACTATGGCACGAAAACGGAGAAGTGTACCCCGAGTGTACGATACAAATGTTGCATGGTCGGTTTACAAAAGTGTCGTTGTTTAAACGCAATAATTCGAAATCTCCTTCAGGAAGAATAGAGAAATAGCAGAGTTTTGGTATATTTATATCTAACTCAATCAGCTGACTTCCGGGACTAACATACAAGACGGAGATGTTAGTAAAAAGTTTCGTTTGCCTTGCTTAATATTACGCAGAGAGAATTCGATACGAGCCGATACAGGAATGTAAGGAAGATTCTCTGTGCCGTGCAATGTCTAATTGTAATTTTGTATTATAGGCTACTCTTTGCGTTTGTCATTTAATCTAATACGAGAGACAGTGAGAGAGAGAGAGACTGAATTGTTCGATTTTTTCTAATTTCATGTCGAGCTAAAAATAATTCCAAAATAACATCAAACCAATTGACATTTACGACATTTACGAGCTATTAACATACTAGGAATCATTTCTATGGCAACATTCTCTTAAAACACTCGGAATCTTTTCTTTTGTATTTTATCCTTCGCTAACCGAGAACGTGTTGAATCGTGTTGGATCGTCTACCTGTTTGCACGGTGCAATTCGATTCTCGGTGAGATTTGAGAAATAACACTTTTCCTTCTCTACCCGCAGACAACATGAACGCAAAAGAAGATCAAGAAAACGGGCAAGAAAATGGGCAAGAAAATGGGCAAGATAGGATAGAGACGGCAGCTGAGGCAAGATTCAAGACACCCAATAATCAGCCGATCGACTGTACTGCTAAGCCATCCAAAGCAGTGCAGCCTCAAAATAAAGTATACGGAGAACAAGTGAAATTAAATAACACGGTGGTAGACAATAGTGTAAGGTGTCCGCTATCTTCAAGGAGCACAGACTCTATATCCAATGGGACGTCCTCCCCGCAGTCCGCTACGTCCAAACATGGTGACTTCTCGGGTCAGTGTAGCAGTGCTGAACGGTCAAAGACTATTGGGTCGGCAGTATTCGCGAGTATGGCAAATACTAAACCCCAGAATGCGATCAGTAACGCTTCTTCAGACCTCAAACATAAGACTGTTGCTAATAGCGGTGCCTCGAATTTGCCTAAACCGCAAATGCATTTGAACTTATCGTTGGCTCCGCAAAGCACGCACATCAATCATACCGTTATATCAGTTCCTCATAACTCTCCGAGTGTTTCTCAGTCTTCGATATATGTAAATAGCTCAATCTGTAATTCCTCTTCCATGGGAGTAAATTCATTTCTGACTAAGCCTAGCGAAGATATCGACATGAAGAATAACGTGGATTATGCATCCGGGATAGAAAAATGTCCCTCTAAAGTGTCTTGTAGCTCAGATTCTAGTCCGGAGATGGATGCTAAATGGACGTCGAAAGGATACGGACCTAACGGTGTCTTGAATAATATAGGTAGTAGTATAGGATCTACGAGTCAGGGTACCTGTTGCTTTTTGAAGCCTAATATAAATGGGAATCGTGAGATACCAGGACCCAGTGGCTTGCAAAGAGTGGGTGCATCTATTGCTGCTCTTAAATGCTCGAGATCTAGCAAGAACCGAATCGTTAGTTAGTTAAATCTTTTTTACAGAATTCACAGCGAGAACAAGTCGAACGACGAGATTCTAGTTCTGGAAACGAAGGTGACATGTCGGATGGCGAGGATTATTGTATTTATACGTACAAGGGAAATAACGAAGCGCCTCGCATAGAACAAGAGGAGACCGTGAACCAAGAACAAGAGGAACAGGCGGAAGTAGAAGGACAGCATCAAAGTGGAAGATCGAGTCCCGAAATGGATTTTCTAGAGATGGATTTTGATCCCGGACCCTCTTGCGAACAGGTATTCCATTATGAGCAAAGTAGAAAACGTTATCTGGCCAGAACAAAACTTATGTTATAATCCAGGACACAGGGGATAGTGATTTGGCTTCTATAAACGAAGATATACAGAATATAACGTTAGATAATGCAGAGCCTGAGCCAGTATTAAATGACTTAAGTAGCGGTAAAGTTGTCTCGCGGAATGCGGATGCAGCTGTAACGCAGCATCCAAAATCAACGATTCAGAATGTTAATCACAGTCCGCAACAGCCTCAATGTTCCTCCAGTGAAACAACACCCGAAGAAACTGCGAAACCGTCTTCGTCTGCATGGATACCTAGCATCAGTAGCAGGACTGGTAGATTATTCATTTGAAATCTCTTATCGAAATATCGAAGCATGCCAACTCAAACTGTACAATGAACACTGTGATTTTTCAGCGCGATGGGAGACTGCTGGTTTACATCGTGGGACTAGCTGTCCGCTACGCGAATCTTATGGGTATCACAGTACCAGTGGAGATTTGATTTCCCCTGGAAATAATAGGGACTCGGATCCAGAGTTATGGGCCGAATCTTCTGCTGCATCTGCTCCGGAAAGTTCGAACCTCAATTCGAGGAAAGTGAATCTTAGTTCTACCCTTTACCATCGAATGATGGCGAAAAAATTGATGCTAAACAAGCAAGCCGCATTTCATCAAAGTGGCGACTCAAATATGGTAAATGTAAATGCTCGGTTAGCGAGGCAAATACTTGTTGGATTTTATATTGCACAGATGTTAAACGCGTTAGATTTTAGGAAAGTGAACTATGCAACGAGCGATTAGATGGACTATTACCGGTCGATAAGGTAATGCTCTGGAGCGAGCAAGAAGCGACAGTGAAACAAGTTACTCAAATTAGTACTTCAGCGTGTGGTGCTACGTCGGCTATAAACGCCTTGGTACCTATAACTCTGAACTTTTTTTCGCGCAGACAATTTCGAACCTGGGGACTTTGAATCATGAATCTTTCCAGCTGGCGTTGAATGTATCATTTTCATTGGAGATGCTAGTAAAAGGAGTGAATACAAGACTGAGAGAACCAGGTGCCTCATTACCAAGATACTTGTTGAGCCGATCTTTAGCCGGATCAACTCACAAAGACTTGGCTCGGGGTATATCCCTTTGCACAAACGGAGCAGTAATAACCAAGTTTTTCCCATTTTATCCGGAGCGAAGAGTGTCATTATCCCATTGGTTACATTATTGGATATCCAGAGGTTGTACCAGTTTACCGTAACGCATGCTCTTCTTCTTCCTCTTCCGACATTGCGATTTTCAAACTCTCCTCCTTACGATACTCTCCAGGAGCTGCACCAATCGCAACGTTAAATTTGCAACATTGTGGAGAAGGGTGTGATATTCCAGATGCATGGCATCATCAAATGATATTTGGCGTGGGTCAAGCAGGAATATACTTAACTAATCCGCTGGAGTGTTTACCGGAGCAAGTTTGTATTGAATCTTAATCATTCGTGGCAGAGAATTGGTGCAATGAATTCTTCCTCTCAAGTCTCGGACTCTTTTTCTCGAAATTTTAGTACGTCTGGCATCAACTCGTGAGCCCCAGCATTTTGTTAGTGCGCAGAGCGGATGTTTTAGCACATTGGAATGCCAATACGGACTTGACGCCGCTCACGACAATGGGTCAGACGTGGCGAAACCTCAATGTCCTCGGTACGTTGAAGATCGAAATCGAATTAGATACAGAGTTCCAACAAAATTCGACTCTCACCTGAGCTAATATTGTTAATATTTCTTTGTCAGGTCAAGTTGTAAATATGGTACGCGAGGCGATGAGGCAGAGGCAACAACCTAGCAGTGCAAGCTTCGCGAGTACTCATATTCGGATTCCTGCCTCTTATCAAGCAGGTATTATGTTAGTTATACGCGCGGATTCCGCTGCTGCTACCGAATTGTTAAACGCTGAACAATTACCACTACTCTAGTCGTGTTGATCGAAAATTAATAAAAAAATCCAGGCTGCCAGGACTTTATTTGTAATAAACTTTCATTAGCAGGCTGGTCCGCACAACGTTCGTTTTACTATGTAAGTAATTAGCCTCAGAAGCGAAATAATTTACGTTTTTGACATGAAATATGTTTGTATTAAGAGAGAATATTATTAATTAAAAATATATTTCAATAGAGTTTTCGTTTTCGTTTTATACGCAGTCACACTATGCAGTCACTAGTATATTTTTTGACTCAAGAGGGAAACTTCAATTATAGAGGAGGGAGGGTGTTTGCATTATTCGCAATTACATACACGTTGAATCTCGTTTGTTGATAGAAAGTTTAATAGTAGGATCCATCTTATGACAGTCTAGCTTATAGTGTCTCGGAATCATAAAGAAGAAGGGATGCTTCGTTCATGCTTGTTCGTCAGATATGTTGTTAAAAACACACCATTATCTTGTGCACGTGGTATCGACGTAAATATCAATTTTTTATGCGTATGTACACAATGTACACAATACCGGTCTGATGTAATAAGTTGATCGCTCTGAATGCAGCTTTCTCACGGAACCCAGAAATTTTTTCTTTTAAGACATGCTGAAACAAACGGGTCAGTCCAATTGTCAGTATTAAATACGAGGAAAGTTTCTTTTTTTTTATGAGCGGTCATGTCACAGAGATATCTATACCTACCTCTCTATAAGAGAAGCACGCATGGTCGACGTAATTGCAGCCGGAGTAGCTTCGTTAAGTTTAAAAACGCTTTCGATCACCGAAAGCTCCGTCGATGTTGTGTCCATTCCACAAAAGGAGGCCCAATCATTAACAACCATCCCAGCGGCGATCACATCGCTACCTCTGTTTACTGTGCCTGCCTGTATTTAGGGAATGAATCCTTTTCATACCGCGCAATACCTAGATCGGAAATCACCTCTGACTGTTCCAGCAATAGCCGTATCGATACAAGTTTCTCTTAACGCAAAACATACTCAAAAAATACTCCAAAAGTACTCGAAGAATACTTTCCTTTTTTACACCCATTTTCCAACACTTCTTACTGATGCGTTTGACAAGCCTTTGCCAATAGGGTAACGGCGAGTAGAACATATTTCTATCGTCGGACTAACGGAAGAACAGTCCGAGGTGATTACGCTAAGCAGTTTTCTGTATATGTTGGAAAAGTGAACGTACTACTAGCGGCACTTGCAATAAAGAGGACAATTCATCCTGATCCTGTATCGACGTTTTTGGATGCACCAAGCCCCCTTGATTCGACAGAACGGAATACGAACCAACGAGAACATTACTAGCAACGGTTTGCCTGAAAACTTCCACGTTTAAGGTATCCGCTAGAATTTCCTCTGTTTCCCTGTCCAAGTCAGGATGAACCAGAGCTACATAATCATTGCACGCAATAACATTTCCTAGAGCCGAAAGTCTCTCCTCGACCCTTTGTACTTTAACGTTATCGGGTAGAGAGTTCCGTATATGCTGCAGCTCAGTGTCTGTCGTGGTATTTGGTACTAAGAGCCCATTCTTGTTACCTGTTGAGGAATCGTATAAATAATCTGATCCAAACCTGAGTCAATGGTACAATTGAGGAAAAGACACACGAATATCTTCCTCGAATGTTAAAATATTATCTTTTGGATGATACTTGCCGACACACAATCTGCCGATTATGCGACATCCAGCAACCGAGACATGGACAACTGGAATGATTTCGGCAAGTTCTGCCTCGAACACACTGAAATTAGATAATGTGCTCAGATAAGATAGAAGCTATTTTGGCTCACATTCTAAGCGGCTCATTAATTAATGACAGATCATTAGAATAGGAAAACTGCTTTCAATACAATCGATGGAACGTTCAACGCTATCCTTCACGAATCTTCACTGATTCACTGAAAAAGAGTGTAAATACCTGTAAAAATTCTCGGAGCCACCAATCGCGACAAGGCAGTAAGAATTAGTTAACTTGGAGAAAACTCCAACTTCGTTATTGTTCTCGAATTGTACACGGACTGCCATTTCGGAAATATTTAATTTACATCAGTCACTGGAAAATAATTGGTGAGTGGACGTAAGTGTCGTCAACGTGTGATAGTCTGTTAAATAGACCACGCTAACCTAGGTGCACGTAGTCTGTCTTGCACTGTCTTGCACGTCGCAATCTGGCGCAACCGCAAGCACGAAGCACGAGGTGCTTTCAGCCGAACGATCACTGCGCGATCTAGTAGGATCCGGATATTTCCATCTCTCGCCTACAGAGGGTGTTGTAGCACAGACGAGGCCAAACTAAATACTGTATATAAATTTATTATTTCTTGACCCTTCAACAATTCAACACTTCAGAATTCATAAATTATTTAATGAATTTCTCATTTTCGCCAACTATTAATTTATAACTTTTAATACCGATTAATTTACAATGCGGCTTATCGTATAATTCGTATGATAACAGAATAGCAGAATAGTAAAATTCAAGGTAACTCTCCGTTTAAAATTGCAGAGGGCAGCATAAAATATCTCCTTGTTTCATACTATCGGTAATTCAGATATTATTCAGAAGAAGTACCACGAAGTCCCGCGTCTGTGGTTATAGTGTAAGCACAAGTTCCCAGACGCGACCGTTATTTAAACTACCGACCAACAAGATGTCCGACACGTGTCTCGCGAACTAGCTCCGAAAACCACGCCACCTCCAGGACTCCAATAAACTCCGTAATGTGCAATTAACAAAGGGTCTTTTATTAAACCACCTTCCACCATCCACGTCTGAGTCAAACAACCACCCGACACACTCCCAAACTCCCGACCACTCCGAAACTGTCTCGATTAGCCTTGGCTCCGCGCTCTCTCCGGGTGATTCCGCAGCATGCACGCTCTGCAGCCGCCGACAAGGGAATGGCGGTCTTCGTAACCGCAACGGCTGCGTTGCCTCGTGGCGTGCGGCCAGCGCCGCCACCCGTTCACTTTCGGGTACTATACGGGTGCGCGCCTGCGCGGTCTTACAACTCGGCCATCCTGCAGGAACCTTCGTCCCCGAAGCCGCCAATTCTTAATGGACATGCACTGGACTAAACAATAAACAACGCATTTACAAAATTCCTTAAAACTATCGGCCGCTCGTTTCGCCGCTATCCGGGGTCATCCACTCCGTCGTTCATCGTCCACCTTTTCAACTTATCGCAGGACAGTATTGTGTTGAAAGGACGATTGCTCAGCGACAGTCCTGGCACGTCCTGAACGACGTACCTGTTATTGGGTAACACCTTGGCCACAACGTAAGGGCCGCGATATTTGGCTCGCAATTTGCTGCTGACCCCCGGCAACGGCCTCAGATCTCTGACAACCACGTACTCGCCTTGCTCGTATTGCGTGGGTGTGCGCGACCGCTGGTCCCGGTACCCACGGTTGTATTCTTTAATCTTCTCTGTAGCCTCCGTCGCGATTCGCGCGCGCTCCTCGACGCTTACCTCCGTTGCAGGCCCTGTTCTCGCCTCCGCGGTTTCCTGCACGAATTGAGCCAAATCCCTATCGGTATGGCCTAGCTGGTCCCTACCGAAAACTACTTTCGCTGGCGACATGTCGAGAGACGAATGGAAGGTGTTATTTATCGCGTATTGCACCTTCGGCAGGGCTCTTTTCCATCCTGCCGGTTCGTCCGCGGCTTTCGTAAGCGCTCCCTTCAACACCCTATTCACCCGCTCGACCGCGCCGTTCGCCCACGGCGACGCTACCGCAATTTGCCGGTGCACCATCGTATGCCCTTCGCAAAATGCTCGAAATTCGTGTGAGGTAAACGCCGCGCCTCTATCCGACACTATCAGCCTCGGCCATCCGAACATTGCCCCGATATTTTCTAACGCCGCTACGACCTCCGCCGACCCCGTGCTCCGCGTGGCCACCAACCAAGTGAATCGCGAGAACGCGTCAACGATCACGAGCACGTACTTATAATTATCCGCCGACTGCGGCAATGGACCGAAGTGGTCTATATGCACGGTTTCCATGAATCTCGTGGGAGCTGGCCCCTCCCCGGTTTCCGCCTCTCTCGCATTCACACTTTCATTCGCCATCAAGCACGTCAAACAGTTCGCGATGTACGTCGCGACCCGCTTTCGCATGCGGGGAAACCAGTAGTGCTCGGCTATCCCCTTCAGCGTCTTCTCCTGACCGAAATGCGCCATGTCGTCGTGGTGGGCCCTCAGAACATTCACCACCATTCCCTCAGGAACTACGAACTTCAGGCCCTCGTCGCATTTCCGGTAGATCAGCCCATCCACCAGCTCGAATTTGGGGTGATCCCCCGCCTCCAGCTCGGCTGCAACGGCTCGCAGGAAGGGATCGGTCATCTGGCGCGCCTCGAGGTCTCGTTCCAGCGGCATCTGGTCCACCATCGCCACGCACCGACTCAACGCATCGGCGTGAGCCATTTTCCCGCCGGGTTTGTGCACGACTTTAAAATCGTAGATTTGCAAAGCTAACGTCCATCTAGCGATACGCGGGTTCAACGTAGCTTTGTTAATGGCGTGTACCAACGCGTTACAGTCCGTTACTACCGTGAAAGAGATTCCGTAAACGTATGCGTGAAACCGCTCGATCGCCCTCACCACCGCCATCATTTCTAACTCGAAGCTGTGATACCTCTGCTCTGCTTGGTTGGTCGCCTGGCTGAAAAAGGCTACCGCTGCCCACCGTTTGTCCTTTTGCCGCTGCAGCAGGACCGCACCTATGCCTTGCACGCTCGCATCTGTATGTAGTTCGGTTTCTGCGCTCGCCTCGTACAACGCTAACACCGGAGCCCGCGTGAGCTCGTCCTTCAACCTATCAAACGCCGTTCGGCACTCCCCGGAGAACTGGAAGTCCGCATCCTTCCGCAACAGCTGGGTGAGGGGCCTCGCCTTAACTGAAAAGTCTTTAACAAACCGCCTAAAGTAGCTCGCGAGCCCCAGAAACCTCTGGACCTCATGCACGTTCCGTGGTTGCGGAAAATCTCGAATCGCCGCTGTGTGCCGCGGACTCAGGGTGACTACCCCGTTACCTACCACGTAACCCAGGAACTCCACCTCATTCACGCAGAATTGACACTTCTTCAAGTTAACCTCGAACCCGTATCTTGCTAACAGTTTTAGCACCTCGCCCACGACTTGCACATTCTCCGCCACCGAGGATGCTGGCACCAGTATATCGTCAATGTAAACTATGATCTTATCTTCTCGGATTAGCGGGCTGAGGATCTGTCTGACGCGTTTTTGGAACTCCGCCGGGGCCTCCGAGTATCCGAACGGTAAATAACAATATTCAAACTGCCCATCAGGCGTGGCGAACGAGAAATATTTGGTCGAATCCGGATGCACCCGGATCTGGTGGAAGCCGTCCTTCAAATCTAACAGCGAAAATACAGTAGCCTCCCTCAATCTCGCCAGACAGTCTTCTACCAGTGGAAACGGATATTTCTGTTTGCAAACGCGAGCATTCAGCGGACGCAAGTCCACACACAATCTCAACCGACCGTCCTTCTTTCGCACCGGGACCACCCTCGCGCAATAAGGAGAGGTGCTGACTTTAATGATACCGCGCGCTAAGAGATCGTCGGTGATCTCGCGAAGTTGGAGGCGCTCCGCGTGAGCGAACCTCCTCGGCGCATAGGCATAAACGGACGAATCCTTGAGCGGAACTGACACCGTGTAGTCGTCGGTCATCTTCTGCATCGGTGACTCCGCTATCTCGTGCAGCATCTGCTGCACTTGTTGTCGCACCTCCGCCTTTCCTCCGCAGCGTAGCTCCACCGGGTCGGCCTCCACCGCGCACGCAGCTTCGTCGAAAGGCAGCGCCAGGAACAAGTCCCGCGCCTTGCTCGCCTCTCCTTCCCCGCGTTGCGCTCCCGGTTGATAGAGCAATGACAATTGATTCCTATTTAGGAAGTCCCTCCCTAGAACCAGGTCTAATGTTAGTGTATCGTCGTCTAACACCTCCAGTGTGACCCCCCAGGACCGCGAACCCAGCGTCTCCAGCTCCAGTGTGAGTTCCACCGTGCCCAAGGTGGTTATCTTCCCTCGGCCCAATCCCCTCAGTGTGCGGCATGGAGGCTGGAGGGGGGCTCCTTGCGGCTCAACATAACGCTCATAGACATGACGTGACACAAACGACACCGGACTCCCCGTGTCTCCCAGTGCCCGCAGCTGACATGTGAAAGTACCCAAGCGCGTTACCTCGAAAGTCTCGCCTCGCAGTAGATGAGCGTCGGCTGTCACCTCCCCTCCGCCCACCATGCCGCTCGAGGCCGTCTCCGTCTCGTCGATCTCCACCGTCGCTGCCGTCCCGGTCGCCGCCGCACGTCGCTCTCTCACGACTGGGCAGTCAAATTGCCGATGTCCCACTTTCCTGCAGTAGAAGCAAACCGGTGCCGCCTGGCACTCCGTAAGGCGGTGGCCTGGCCTCCCACAGTTCCTGCAGTCTCCCGGCCCCCTGCTCACCGCCCGGGCTGCGGGGGCTGCTGGTCGGCGCGTGACGCCCGCACTGACTCGCGGACCGGCACGCGGCTCCACGACGTCCACACTTTCACCCAAGCACCGCAACTGTCCTAAATACGCCGCTAACGGGAGATTCGACAATGATATCGCGCACATCTTCATCGACTCCACCGGGATGCCGCCCGCTAGCAAGTGCTTTTTCTCTAAGTCCGTCAGCGATATTTTGTTCATAAGCGCGAGCTTCTCGTGTGCGTAACGATCGAACGATTCCTTCGACGGGGTCCACCGCCGTGCCTCGATCTGCTGCAACACCCGGTATGTTAGACGGTTCGACGCGAACACTGCCGCTAATTCCCGGCTCAAGTTCACCCACGACTCTAGCACCGCACCTGTCAGAGAGTCGAACCACACCTTCGCGTTACCGACGAGCCGGCTCGTGGCGGCGAGCAGCGTCACCCCGTCGGTCACCTGATGCACACGCGCCACCTGCTCCACTCTAGCTATCCACGTATTCACAGCGTCATCTGCGTTACCGGCGAACTCCGGGATTTGAGTGGCAATCTCCTTTACCGACGGTGTTCGAGTCGGCGGCGGAGATGGCGACTCCAGTCCCATCCGCCGCTGCTGCTCCATTTCCGCAAGTGGCACCGTTTCCGCCCGTTGGAGTGACTCCCCACGTGTCTGCAACGTCGCCATGATTTGCTCCTGGAACCGTCGCTGCTCCTCCCTCATGACCTCCCGCATTTCAGCTCGCAGTTGCTCAATTGATGACGGGCCCGTGTCTTGACCCACGGCCTCCCGGGACTCCTCTGCCTCCGTCCGGGGTAGCTCTCCTCCGTAGAACGCCATTAGCGTAGCGATGAGGTCCCGTTTTTTCTTCTTCTCCAACGAGAGGTGGTGCTTTTGCACCAGCTGGGTCAACTTCTTGACGGTCAGAGCCTCCAGACTGTGCCGGGTCACTCCCGGATCCATGCACTCACTCCAACACCGGTCACTCGGCGCGGTATTTCATCCCACTTCTGATGTTGTAAGCACAAGTTCCCAGACGCGACCGTTATTTAAACTACCGACCAACAAGATGTCCGACACGTGTCTCGCGAACTAGCTCCGAAAACCACGCCACCTCCAGGACTCCAATAAACTCCGTAATGTGCAATTAACAAAGGGTCTTTTATTAAACCACCTTCCACCATCCACGTCTGAGTCAAACAACCACCCGACACACTCCCAAACTCCCGACCACTCCGAAACTGTCTCGATTAGCCTTGGCTCCGCGCTCTCTCCGGGTGATTCCGCAGCATGCACGCTCTGCAGCCGCCGACAAGGGAATGGCGGTCTTCGTAACCGCAACGGCTGCGTTGCCTCGTGGCGTGCGGCCAGCGCCGCCACCCGTTCACTTTCGGGTACTATACGGGTGCGCGCCTGCGCGGTCTTACAATAGTACGCATTTTGAGTCAGAGTGCTTCGAGGCCTGGCGCATCTGCCCTTTTCGAGCGAAGGTATTAGGATCAGGGTAGGATTTCCGATCCAATAGCGTTGATTGCTTGCTCCAGCTTGCTCGAATGTATAATTACATTCAGTTATAACTGGATTTCTGAGAGGGCGCCACATACCCTCTGAATGTAACGTCTTTCCTCGTCCCTCTATCTATAAATACATCTGTATTATCCTCATGTTTTGAATTTCGTTTTATGCATCGACTTCAAATTCATCGCTATTACAAATCAATAAGTCAATGTGACAGATTGTAGTTCCTCTTCTTTGACTTTATTCTCTGAAACGAATACAGTACATCAATCAGACGTCACTCCCATTTTATTTATTTGCTTTGCACTTTGTGGCGTTCGCATAAAATATCAGTCTGTTACATAATTATTGAACAAAGTTGTAGCTGACCTACACCGAGTCTAGGGAGCGAGGGTCATTTGACGCGAAAGTGACACATAGAATTCACATTTAAAAACCTGCTGAATGGGATGAAGTAAGTTTTATATATCCTCTTTATTAAAAATCTTTTGACGATACGTTGAACAGTTTCATTGTCAGTCTGGCTGTTTAACGGGACTGGGATAAATTACAGCCGGTCTTTCGGACGCCTCTCCCCGAAACAACACACTCGTCCGCAGCGTATCGTTAGTAAGACATTAAAATATTATCCTTAGAAGTATATGTATAAATAATACGACTCGTAGTAATTTCTTATTTTGATTGCTTTCGAGATCATACGAAATCATTTGAATCGCGAGTGAAACAATATTATCGGCAGTATAGTTCAGGCAGTAGAATTATCTATGTGTGTATAGATAGAGAGTCTACCGGTAGTTCTTCTTTGGCAGCGGAGTCACGGGAGTTGATCTTCGATCGACGTAAGTCAAGCACGATGCTCCTTGCCACGAGCAAATCTCACGTCTTCGAATGCTCTTCTTCCCTCCTTAATTGCCTAATTTTGATCGGGCTCGTGTGATCGGTACAACGGGGAGTAGTTTTGCCCGCGAAGCCAGGGGGTACACTCGAGTAGATCATTGGTTCCTTACTCTCTCTCTCTCTCTCTCTCTCTCTCTCTCGTCCCTCTCTGTCTTTCCCCTCCTACGACGCACACGCGATACGAGTATAAAATAGAGATTCATAAAATCTTCAGTTGTTTAAGCTGGGCTTGAAGGTCGTGTACTGTGGTGGCTTCTCGATCTTGCAGTGAGGCTTCAGGGTCGCTAAGCGATCTGGTTTGAGAAACAGCTGCTCCCCCTGCACAATTTTCCATCTTAACGATCTCAAGATAGGATAGGAATGAATTTCTTGCGGGGAGTCCTAAAGTGCGATGCGGTAGCGGGAGCATCCTCAATCTCTACTGTTCTACAGGTGTGATTGCATAACAAATGGGAATTGAGAACTAAAGCACGGGGGTGCAACTGTGCCGTTCTTGACTCGGCAGGAGGCTAAAAGGTAAAAACGAGTTGCGTTTTCGCGTTTTGAGCGAAATGAATCCGAATCAAGTGTAGTAAAGAGTTTCCGGTATGAGGAGGCAAGGAATGCATTGCGGATTGCGGGTCTTGTAACAAACGGCAATGGAATGAGTATGATAATGTTTTAATGACATCTTCATACACGATAAAATGCTCAAGGCCTTCGGACTAACTTCATAGCTCGCACATTACGGTACTTTTGTTTGCTGATTATAGCAGACCTCCAACTATAGGATAATAGCCGACGTCACTGACAGTTCTGAGACTGAATCTTTGAGTAATTGGTTTAGATATTACGGCGTTCGTGGTTGCTGCAAAGTGTAATCGATTGGTACTGTACAGTTATCGAAGAACGGAAGAGACGGGAGAACATGCTCAATCGTGATGAGATAATATACGTATGTTGAACAATTTGCAAGAATTGAGCTACAGTAACAAACTCACAGCTGCCAAATCGGATGTAAAGTTAATGCAGTAATATTGATAGAATCTCGATAGATAAACTATATTACTCGTAACACACGGACGCATAGATAGTATTTAACTATAAAACAAGAGCACCTGGCGTAGAAGGCGCCTCCTTCTATAAACTTTCGTCGATAGAACGATAATAATTACGTTAATTATAGGTAATTGATGTAGACCGTTAGTATACATGTATACACTTGTATATATACAAGAAATGGGCATATCGTATCTTGATCTCGAGTCTACTTGGCTACACAACGAGAATATTGATTTATCCGGCGAAAGTTTCGCAAAACGTTGAGATGAAAAAGGCGATCGGGCAAATCGTTGGACGATCAGACTAATTTACTCTCGCAGATGCGTTCGCACACTATGTACGTATCTATTCCGAACCCAATCTGTTGACAGAGTAGCTATACGATTTACAACCATTTTCACAACCGCGTAAGTAAGTATCGCTCGGAGAGACTTTCGACACTCGGAATTAAGATAGGGAGAGTGCTCGGAGCGGATTGCAGTATGTAGTGGGTACTTGCCGAGAAAATGGGCATTTCATTCGAGTCAGTCTTCGGAGTTTCAAGCACCGTTGGGAGTAAATGCCGCTAAGACTGCTAAGAGGTATTGGATGTTCGTGAGTCGCGACAGAGTATAGACGATTCTCGAAAAGACAGAGGATGGGGGGGGGGGGGGGGGGGGTAAGACTGACCAAACGAAATTTCGGACGCGACCGATTGTCAACGATACACAGTCAATTGTGTATCGTCGATCGATTTTTTCGGAGAGGCCTCTCGTCCTGTACTTTTTCTGCTTCTCCTTTTGAGTGCCAAAGGCAAGGTGCCAGAGGGAAAAATGTGGCTGTACAAGTGGCTGTAGTGACCGGCCAGCTATTTACATTGATCTAAATTAAATTGGCCTAGGATGGCATAGCGGTAATGGCGTACCGGGATGGGAGAGACTGGGGAGAGTAGATGCCAACCAAATGCATGCGTAATGCACCCTAGCGAGCGCATAAATCACTCAAATGACTATCTCGATCGGAGAAGGGTGCTGGCCAATACACGCACAAGTCTGCATTGTCGGCGCTGCATCATTGCACACGTAGGTCACTTTTCATTGCTACGCGTCGAGGGTGTACTTATATTTACATATAAATATACATTTAGACATTGGTCGTATCCGAAACGTTACATGGTGTGTCTGCCTGACCATTCCGCGTTTGACTCCCCTTACAGAGTGAATTAACCCGCTTCGGTATTTTGCAGGGGAAAGCGGTGAAACGTCAGAAACGCTAGACAATCGTGAAACTGAAAAATACTTGCGCAAAAGACTTGCATGCCAGAGGGGGTGTCTATCGTATGTGTCTAATTCTCGCGTATTTTGGGGTGTCGCGATCTACGTGGGCAATTGCGTGAGTGATTTGTACAGAGTGACAGCTTGCCAATTGTCATGGGGCCAACCCCGGCGTCGAGCATATCCCGCTTGTATCAAGCATAGTCCGCAGAGTCTGCATGTACATATTTGTAATAACCGATCGGCCGGCGGCATAGCCGTTCGGCTCGGGTAGCCGAGGGGCTGGATGAGGAGCAACGGGCAAGCGAAAAAGAATCGTGGCAAAAAACTCGCGTGCTAAACCTTTCGTGCAATATTCAGGAATATCGCCGCATTTCACCAAAGGAGTGTGGAGGGATCTCTAACGGAAGTTAATCCCGAGGGAGGTCGCAGAACGACGCTCTTTTCTACAGTGTTAGCATACAATAGCATCTGTCTTTTGGATCAACTTATCTGACCTGCAGCGTGTACTGCGGAGCGTGATGCTGCCCGTGATGATGATGGTGATGCCTCTGATAATGTTGCTGTTGGTGCTGTGGATCATGCTGATAGCACTCTTGTTGGTACTGTTGAGATGGGACGGGTTTCAGAACGTGATTCGATCGCTTCTCCGCGGTGAACTGTTGGGTACTTCGCTCCATCGTGTCGGTCAAGCGAGGATCCTCGATCATCGTATTTGAAGCTTTCGTGCTGCAAACACGATTGTCCCCGCTCATTTACTCCCCGTTTCTCCTTTTCCTCGTATTTTTCATCTACGTTTCCTCTGTCCTAATACACGCGATGTGTACGCGATGGCACTCGTTCCAACGTGACTCGATAATGATTCACGATAAGGAAACTCGTGCACGAGAATCCTTATCCTTGACTGATACTGAACGAGAGACCGCTCAATAATAAGAGGATAATGCGATTAATCGCCGATAAATAGTCCGTGCAACGCGCACCACTTAAGCTATTGTCCCCTATTATCGAAACCCCGTCGTGCTGGTCTCGAGGACTTGGAATGTTTCCCTTTAAAGTGGGGCTTACCCGCTTCACCCACCGTCTTCCCTCTCTCAGACTCCGTACACGGGACTTTAAATGTAAATTGCTTCGACGTTTATTCGCGCAAATCACTGAGAGATGCAATATCGTATGCTTACCAATGCACTTGCTGAAGCGCCGGCACCGTATTTCTGGCTACGCAGCACCTATCCGAACGCAGGAAACAAACGAATCCCATTACGAGAACCGAGAGCACCGTAAACCCAGCGACGGCACCGATAACGAGTGGAATCTGCAACGAACGAAAAAAAGGATTTGTACGCGAACGCGAGCCGGTGCCCCCATTTGCGATCCAAGTCGATGGTGTCTTTATCTTTCGCGAGATTCTTCTAATAACAGTCACCTGTCCTGGCTCGTCGACCCTCAGCATTAGAGCGCGCCGATCGCTGCCACGCTCGTTCTCGACGATCACATGGTACACCCTTTGGTCTTCCTTCACCGTGCTGGTTAGCTCCAAAACAGCTAGGTAACAGTCTTCCAGCGCTAACGGTTCGAGGTCCAGTGCTCGATAGCGCGATTCCAGAACCTCTCCTAGGGGTATTAGTAACATTCTCATTAATCGAACGTGACTTACGCGTTCTCTGCGTCACGCTCAACTACTGCGGGAAGAGTAGTGGCCCTTGCTACTTGGTTCGCGAGCGCAAAAAAACGAGGTTGGCGAAAATGCAACTGAAACGAAACAGAAAAAACGGTGTCTTTTAGCCGGGGGGTGTTCTCGGAGGGGAGCCAGATCCATGTTTTGTCCCGATGTTATCGAATCACCGTAGGAGTAGAGCAATTAGAAGCAACAAGCAACATCAATGGAACAAAGGAGAAGGAGAAGGAGAAGGAGGAGAACCGTCGAAATCGGAAGCAACACTCGGGGTCAAGCCGCCACGGAGTTGAACGGTACGAGTTGACGAGGAGGCAGGATGCTGTTTCGCAAGCATTTTTGTATCGAAGAAGGACGCTCTGAGGGAAACTGAATTAAGACTCGGGTAAGCGAATCCTGTTTTCTGTTGGATCACGGCAACTCGGGGAACGCTGCTGGAAGGAGACGGAAGGAGAAGACGCGTAAAAGAGAAGAGTCATTAAGCTGGGTTCCGATGCTCTGGAAGCCGATGAATCGCGAGTACGCCACTCTCAGTGACAAGGAGTGCCAATTAGCGTGCGGAAACAACAGGGCCGGAGAAAATGGTGGAATTTTTTGCGAATCAAGCGATAACAGCGATGGAAGAAAGGAAAGCGGGCTGGTTCGCGAATATTGAAGGCCCGAGGAGTTGAGGCCTGGAAAGTTAAGGCGAGCTAACCGGCATGGAGTCGAGTGCTGCCCCATTCCCAGGCGACCAGTCGTGGTTTCGGATCGGAGCACAGTTTGATCTCCAGTCTGGCTGGGCTACCTTCGGTCGTCGCCACTACCAACTTCTCCGTGATCGCTGGCTTCACCACCTGCGACAAATGTTTGCTCACCAATTCGACTTTCGATACTGACAATGAGATAGTTCGCCAAACTCTAATTGTAAGTTTCGCGAGCTGGCCAACTATCCCAATGCACGACTGCACTTTCTCCACTAGCGATTCCGCGTTGCAAACGAGGAGAACGCTGATCGCGTCGAGCCCACTGCGTAAGGCCGTCAGCGATCAACCAACGAAGAAGAAAGTTTGCGAGAGCTTCCGTTGGACCGGTGCACCTTGCGGTACGCGAGAACTCTTACCCTTGGCGCGCCGACCACTTGCAGAGACACGGGGTCGCTCTTAACTTCTCGGACGTTTCCATTGATCTTGTTCGAGGCGAGGCATATGTATTGACCCTGTTGCTCGTACGTCACGTTCGTCAGCATCAATCGGTGTCCTGTGCCGCACTCCAAAGGCATTCGACCGTCGACGAAGATCTGCGCCCACCTGGAAACAACGGCCAAAAAACCACTTTCGACTGAGATATCTGATCTGGAGGATGGACATGAAACCATCACACACTACTTTTTCAACGAATGTCGATGTAATCGGTACAAATGGTACCTGTATTCCGCTGGCGGCATGGCATCAGCCTCGCACTCGAAAGACGCGCCAGAGAAAAGGAGAGCCGTAGTTAATCGATCAGGCCCAACAGAGCTGATCCTCGGTGGATCTGCGACAAAGTCCGTGTCCTTGCAATGCTTCGGATTGAGCTCGCGGAGCCATGTCGACAAAGAACAAATTACGCGTATTTTCCAACCCGTTATGGTGCAAAACTTACAGTTAACGGAGACTTGAACGGAAACGGGACTGCTCTCCCCCTCGGTATTGGAAGCCTCGCAGATATAAACAGCAGCGTGATTTCTGTAGACGGGCGAGAAGAGTAGAGTCTCTCCGATGCTCGCGACCTCCGTCACCCCAGGACTTTTGGTCCTTCTCCAGAGGATCGAGGCCGGAGGGTTCGCGTCAGCGATACACCGGATTTCTAATTGGTCTCGACCTTCCTCCAGTTGACCGGTTGGAACTCCGACCAATCGTGTTTCCGGCGCGTCTGGAGAAATAAGACTATCATCGATTTCCGGAATAATCGCTTTTTACAATAGTCACTCACAGAAGTCGATACAGCTCTGTCAATATTAATCATCGTGCGTGTGGACTTTCATTAAAATTCATTCATCAAGCCTTGTGTTACATTATAATAATACAATGTGCTTCTGATGCATTAATGCACATTTGCACTGTCATCGTGCACAATGCTCACCGAATCCTATTTACATACGTATGTATTTATTTTTATTCAATTCTTCAACGCAATTTCGTTCTTTCCCACCAAAATTAGCCTGACGCTGAAAATTCTATAGATTTCAGCATCACTCGGCACGTTTGATTCCATTAAATTAATTACGAGGAACGGAAAAAATTGTCAAACTTATTCGAATCGATTCTGTCGTTGGAATTGCGTTCGCGTAGTCATGACTTGGATTGTGGTCCTCTAATACAAGTAATTGCAGCCCACCAAGAACGAGTGTTCCCGGCAGAGATTCATTTTTCCCTGATAAAAGTTCCCGGAGGCATTCTTCAGCGAACCGGCAGAAAATCTAATGTAACTCGACGGCGCGGATGAGAACTATCGGTTGGGACTTTAATCGTGAAATCCAAGTCGCGGACTGGCGCGCTCGCGCCGCGGTCCCGCGCGCTCAACCTACCCCGAAAGATAAACATTTCGTACAAGAGCAAACGCGGCTGCAAATACAAAGTTTTCGAATTAAATCCCACGTTAATGAGCGTGTAATTAAAGAGAACTTCCGGAGGGATCTTGAGTAAGGATTCGGAGCTGCCCGGAAGGAGTATCACTTAGACGTCTTAGGCCTTTCCCATTTTGCAGCTGATTAGTTGTCCCAGGATGAAGTGCGCCGTCGAGCGAAAGGGCGCTGGGCTGGGGGGACTGCTAAGGGAATAAAACAACATTGTAAAGCGATCCGCGGCATAATAATGGATCGCGCGGCCAGGAGACTTTCCCGGTGTCGGGTCTCTGCTGTTTTTCGCGCGATAGTTATTCACGGCGGAGAAAAAATTAAATTACAGCTGCGCCAGGTTAATCTGCCGGGGTTTTCCCACTGGAGAAAATAAAGCCCACGCGTTTCGACCGATTCCAGTCGCCCAGGTAACCGATGGACCCTTCGGGCCACTGGGGAAAAAGCACTAATTATTTTGCTGCTCGTGGCTCTCGCTCAGTGCAGGACCTCCGCTGATCAATCTTACTCGGGATTTTCGAAAATTGCGAAAAATCGCGAAAAATCGCGAAAAATCGCGAATGAAACAGTAAATTCGACAGGATAGGGAATCTATTGTCTGCGAGTAATTACGATATTCGATTCTTTTGCGATTGGCCAAAGTCGGTGTATTCAATTGCGTGATTATAATTTTTAAATTTCAATCCTGCGATGTCTTTCAACAGAGATTTGGCGGAGCGTATAACCGCGGGGGATTAATATACATATCTGACTTTGGCGGTGCTGTCGCATTCAATCGAAGAACAATACGTGCCATTTTCCACGGGCTTTCAAACTTTCCGATCAATTAATATCTCAGAATTGCATGCAGAATTGCATGCAGAATTGCATTAAGCGATAATTTTGGGGCGTTCCATTTCGACGAAGGGTTAAAAAATAACAAGCACCCACTCGTAACTGAAAATGGAGTTACGAAACTCATGAGGGAAGTGGCTAACCCCAGAAACGTTGCTCGTGGCCACATCCCCATTCCCTGCTGCTTTCTCGTCCTGCCGCGCTGCTTATAACTCTGCTCCGTGGCTCTCGTCCCGATTTCAGGATCTACCTTCCCATTCCCCTGTCCCAAGGCGGGACTCTAATTTGATGAGTACGCTAATACGTCACTGCGGGGGAAGTGTCTTGGTAAAAATACCGAGAACCGCGACTGCCACGCGGCCGATTCACCGAGCAAATTTGTTGTGGCCTCGACACCATCAGCCCGGGCTCCGATCCCGGGGTGCGCGCGGCTGCCGGAATTGGGCGACGGCCACGGGAGTAATTGGGCCGCGGGAGAAAGCGCTCGGGTGCGCTCGGGTGCGCGTGGCCGGGCTTGCACACCCGGAAGATGAAAAAGTCGGCCAGTCCACGAGAAGGCTCGATTCGAATGACCATTCCTGTTGGCCTGCCGCGCCACGGATAGCTTGCGCAGCTGTTCATTTCACGTAACAATGATTTCGAAATACGCGCGAACGAACACCCGCTGACCCATTCAGAATTTCGGTTGCGCCACCCTACCCTTCCCTCCCTGACCTCTTTCCATGGCAGCATCCCTCTGCGTACCTCAGCCTACCTCTCCCTCTCTTTTGCTCTCTTTAGCCGTGTGAGCTGGTCAGTTTACCATGATAGTCAGCGTTTTACGTGCTCTTCTTTGCGGCTGCCAATGAGTTGTCGTTGTTGTCGTTGCTTTAACGTTTCGGGACCTACTGCTTGAAGCGGTACTAAAATGGTCATTTCTCGAATGCGCGCTCGAGTGGTCGGTTATTTTCCTGGACGAAGGAAAAATGTATTTTTCGAGGCACCAGAGGTAACGGTAGTACCAGCAACGCCATCACCACGGGCAGTGCTACGGGCCAGCCTGAAATGGGGGGTTTGGAACGGGCATATCGAATTAATAGTATAACCAGAGAGCAGAACGTAATATTCTCGCAGCAGCCGGCTGTTTTCCCGGAGCTGCGATTTAAATTCGGTTATCGGCATGTACTCTCGGCGAAATATCGATCGGTCAAAAAATCTTTTATTCAGCCGCTCGACATTGTCCAGTGCGGCCCGGTAGCGCGTAATGTTATTAGCATGCTGGCGTTTCAAGTTTACCAAAGGCCCACCGACGCCACCGCTGCCAATGTGGAGAACAGAGCTCGAGAGAGCTCAAGAGAGAGGGAGCGAGCAATGTGACGGGTCGGGGAAGAAGGGGCCGTCAGCTGCGCACTCGAAAGCCCCATCCGCGATGCATAAATCGTGGACGTCTCTTCTGGAGTTTTCAATGAATTCTAGAGCGGTGGTATTCGTTTCAAACAATGCTCCATGAATATTCGATTACCATTTGTAGCGGTAAGTTACCGGCAAACGAGGGCCGCGATGTTGATCAAAATGGATTCATTACCGGACGGAGTATGTATGTACATATACGGCTACGGGCGCGCGAGCCTACGTAAACTTTTTTGCCAGCCGAACAATGCTCTCGGAATAACGCACGCCCGAGCGACCCAATTAACCGTCTATTAAAATTTAAGCCAATTACTAACTCTTCGATTTTTCGCGCGTTAACGAGTCCGCGGCAACTCGAAACCTCGTTCCGATAGGCTAGCAGCCTCGCTCGTCGGTCTTCGGACTGGAGACACGCGTCTACTCGCTCACGTTAGGGCCGAGAAGCTTTTCTTAACTCGGAGAAAACAGTGCCATCGAAACTATTCCCGAAGAAAGACTGATCGCGGTAACACGGTTGAGCGAACGACCGGACTCACGCGTCAGCTGTGCGCGTCTCGAACCTGCATCCGTGCCATCCCTCCCGTGTTTAAATTTCCTCCTCACCGCCTCTCGACTTTTTATCAGGTTTTTACTCACGGGCACTTGCCTCCGGCAAAGTTTTATCTTTTACGGCGAGCGCGCGGAACACAATCCTCGAGTCGTTGGCAAAAATCCTGGCGCAATTATCGTGATGATAATATCAGTGGAACAAAATGTTTACATAATTGTTCCGTCACAAAATTTCCTATAAAATTCGCGGAACGTCAAGTATGTATTTATATTCCGGAGCGGCGCGTTCTTTGGGAACTAACGAGGTTTTTAAGGTTTTTTACTGGCATGAGAGGTTATTAAGAGTGCGCTGCACGTACGCGCGCGTTCTCGCACTTTTCGTTTCTTCGACTTGACGCTCCGCGCCCGAGCCGTCAACATTGCTGTGCCGTCTTTCATCGGCTGCGCCATTAAAAACAGTCGTTTACGGTTTCACGGGGAAAGATGCTCGCCAAGCACATAAGAGTACCCTCGGCGATTGCTCAAGTACGGCATTACCAGTTAGCGGGTTCACGGCTGTTGAGGTGTATTCCACCGCGTTTCCCTTTTCGCCAACTGCTCGGACTCGCCCGTATGGATAAGGGATGGGGATGGGGATGGGGATGGGGATGGGGAGAGCCGTCGAAGGGTTTGCACGATGGAATCCATGAACGGAAGCGGGAGAATAGGGATTGGTTGGCGAAAAAGCTATGGGTGAGCCAAGCAATCCCACGGGGTCTTCCGATCGAAGGTAGCATCGGTACGAATACGCGAGCGCTTTGAGGCGAACTTTTCAATTTGCGTTGAAAAGTCTCGCCCAGCCAATGCTCGCAATCAATATACATACACACATACATGCATGTATGTACGCGGTGCGAGGCGCCGCACATCGAACCGCAGGCCTCGCCATCCGTCTATGGAGCCTATGACGCCTGGTTCGCCATGGACTGGCGAACTATGTAGCCCGACGCGTGCACCATCGTTCCCGAAGGAGCCTTGCGATTCGACGACATTCAAGATCCGATTCGATTCCGGGCCGGATGCGGAGAGAGGAGCACGAGAGAGGAGCACGAGAGACAAGCGATTGGAAGGTGATTACTCCGCGCCTCTCGAGATCCCTCGACTCTGCGCGGTAAACAGAGCCCCGAGTCCCGCGCTCGGAAACGAACTTTTGAGAAAATCCTTCCCGACTACATACCGAAATCAGTCCTGCTAAACTAACTTCACGGTAGCAGAGTAAAGAATCTCGACAGCTCCATGGACATTTTAATCAGCGCTGCGATTTCGAACAAAGTCGCCGAGGCAGTGGTACCTCACGCGAGAAACTAATCGACGTGTCCAGTCATCGGTCATAGGTTCGAGTCTTTCGGACCGCGAGTAAAAAGAGAACGATTCGAGATCGTCGGAGCAACGGTGATAGGGTGAATTCGAATTGTCGATAAGGTCAAAAAGCAGAGTGTCAGAGCGGAGCAATGTGAGGGAGATTGATGAGGCAGCCGCGGTGGTTAGCAGCGTGTGTATCGCGCTAAATTGCCGTTCCTCCCTGTTCGGACGTGGCGCCCGTTCTCTCCGTGTTGCACACGCCGCCACTCTTCTGTCCTTCCGTCATTAACGGCCATTTTTTATCGCTCAATATCTCCTCCGGCACCCGCCACGATTTTATTACGCGTTGCAACGCCCATAGAATCTGTATAAAGAGCCGCCGTCGAAGAGCCGTTCACACCCCGTCCTGGACGGACAAAAGAGAAGGGTCTGCGTGTTTAACTTTCGAAATTAGCTTCGACGCATCGATCGTATCGACGAGTCGATAGTATTCAATGTCGTAGAGATTTTCCTAAACTCGAGATAAATCGACCCAAACCAATTCCACGACCTGTAGCATGACAGGCGAGGTGGCTCACTTTCTTACCCTGCGATTACTACAGTTTTTAAATCAATTTGCCACTTTTCCCAGCAGCGTTTTAGCTCAGGAAATGGAGCAGAAAGTCTTGATCGGCGCACCGCACGGTCATTCAGCTGCTAATTGGCGCATCGACCATGTTATACTGTGGGAACGATATCGCATACATCAGGACTTGTAAAAATATTATTACAGGGGATTTTGGTTAGGGGGTGACCGCGATGATGGTCAACGTGTTAATGGAGCTCTTGTTGTTGCCGAGCAGTGTCTGGCTTGTTAGCTCCCTGGCTGGCTGGCAGGCTGGCTGGCAGGCTGGCTGACTGGCTGACTGGATGGCTGCATGGCCGGCTTGCTAACTCACTCGTGTACACGTCGACGATCGATGTGCTACGCTAGTGGTTGTTATGAAACTGTTATGTACCGCGAGAATCGGGCTGATGCTCGGGCGTGCTCGGGCGTGCTCTCGGTTTCGGCGCTGGTAAGTGCTGGTAAGATAAGACGAGGGTAAGTAAGTACTTACATCGCACGTCGAACCTCACTTCGGTGCTCGAGGACATGGTCGGATTGGCGTATGCCGGGTGAATAGCGACGCATCTGATCGGTTGTCCGTAACGAGATCGCTCGGCCATAATCTCGCACACGCTATAGGTAGCCCAAGTGCGGGGATTATCTATCTCCGTCGAGTTTACCTGAGGCCTCAGAGTCTTCACTTCGGTCTCGCCCACGTACCTGCATTTATCCGAAAATTTGCATTTCCAATGGCCACTCTGTAACAACCCTGCGCCCACTGAGATTCCACGACCGTCAACCCCTCCGGCTCAAGGTACCACCCGCCCCCCGCCCCCTGCCTTCCTCTCCCTCTCCCTCTCCCTCTCCCTCTCTTTATCCGCTTTCCCACTAATCACTAATTCGCGCGAGCAAAGGGTTGAGGGGGCCCACTAGTGGGAGGCAATCGGCCAAGTTTGACTCTCCACGAAATCTTCGAGTGTCTTGGCTATAAACCCCCGCTGCCAGCCTCCTGAATATAATGGAAATCGCGAGGATGCTGGCGTAATTGCTCCCACCGATCATTTGCATTTGGGAGGTATCGGTGGGGCTTTTCGGAAAAACGATTCTCAGTTAGTATTTTTACCGGATTAATTAGGATCGACGTTGCAGAGCTCACAGTGGGAACGCGTGGTTGCGGAGCTCGCTAATAATAAATAATTAAAACATTTGCGCGTATCCACGAATCCCTGCGGTTCTGGGGTTGCGTCAATTAAGGTAATTCCCAGGTTAGACGGAAACAGGGAGACCCAGAGGTGAAGAGAGAGAGAGAGAGAGAGAGAGAGAGAGAGAGAGGAGCACGAATCTAAGTAGCTGACAATGAGAATGGCTCATTGCGAGCTATCTTGTCGAGGATGATTCTCCAAACTCAGAAATTCAGAGACGGCACCTGAAGCACGTAAGGCTGCGAAAACCTCGGATTCCAATGTCAAGCAGTACGATGATTCTAGCCCGAAATTCAGAGGGTATGCTCGAATAGAAATAGGTGCGGCTACATCGGCGTGGCATTATTCCATTTATCTCGACTATTACTTATGTCCGATAAACCATGGGGCTGCGAGTTCCCCGTCGACCTTAGCTTCGCCCAGACGCGATGCAGAACGGGTCATGATTATTCATGGAGAATCCATGCTAGCATCAACAAGATTGACGATGCATTACGCAAGGGAACATTCGCCGGGCGCGGAGTTGGATCAGACGCGAAATTCTCGTGGCTGGTAACACGACGGGGACGCGCTTTTCCGCGTAACGGATTCACCAAGGAAGAAGGAACTCGCTCAGCAGTTGCGCGAATGGAGGAACGAAGACTCCAGTTAGACTTAAATGCCGCTGTTCTTGAACTTTGTTCGGATTTCGCTTGGTTTATTGGTCGGCACGAGGAGACGTGGGCTCGGGCACGGCTGGATCGGCAATCGGTAGATTCCACTGCGGATTCCGAGTAATTACTGTGCCACTCGCTCGGCTGCCGGCTGCGAAAGACACAGAGTCCCGATGCGACGCGGCGGGGGTGTGCGCCCGAGGAGGGTGAAATTAAATCGTACAATGCTCGTGGAGTGGAGTCGATTCGAAACAATTACCAACTAATCGAATTACCCGTGAAAAAGGCCGGCGTAGCTCTGCCTAGTACAAGTAATCGACGATCCGCGCACCGAATCGCACAAGTTTCTACTGCTCGCTATTCCACGAGAATATGCCTCCGTCCGATTGCAATTTTCTGGATTTTCGCCGATACAAGAAAGACGTTCAACGGAGAGCGACTGTTGCAGTTCGGCGTGTACAAATTCCAAGCGATTGGAGTGTCGTGGCGCAGGTTCAAAGGAGAATCTGATCGTGAGTGAGCGGAGGGGCTGCTGTCGGTGGGAATTAAGTAAGTACTGAACCTACGTACAAGAATTACGAACCATTTAATTAGAGGCGAAGGATTCCCATAGCGCGCTCTGCAAGTGAGCGTAGCGATCTCACCTGCTCGGGCCGTCACGTTACTGCCAGCTAGAAGTAGACGCTCGGCATACTCGATCTGCGGCCGCTGAGGGCTCACTGCCACCGGGAAAATTAACCTGGATTAATTCAATCCGCGTACCCGCTCGTCGCGGATGCGCATCTCGCGCACTTTTCTCATCCCTCCTCCGCGATTTTTCCATTTCGCCCACCTACCCATCATACTTTTCTAATTGGCACTGCGAAAAAATCCCGGTGTGCAATGCATACGCGCTCGCGCAACGCGCAACGCAAAACGCGCAACGCGAAACGCGCAACGCGCGTGCCGCCAAATTAGAAGGCTTTTATCGATTACTAATGAACTTTCCGCTTGCTCCCGTGCTCCGAATATTGCGACCGCGCTCAAATGGGTTTTTCTTCGCCGAGCGAGCCGCTCGACACGCACTGAAAGAGAATTTATTCCAATACGAGAATACGAGAACACGATGAAATTTTTTCGCTTGCGGCCGCGCGGATTTTGTGCTTGAAACATATTGACCGTATTGTTCGCTTGTCGGACGAGCGCGAGGCATTAATGGAGCATAATCGGAATAAAATTGTCGTCGAAGAATTACTGCGCACACGGCCTTGATCCGCTCGATAATTTGAGCGCAGAGCGACGCGAAAGTAAACTACAAATTTCCAATTTACAAATGGATATCTTATTACCCCGGTGCAAATCCATCAGAGCGTTTAATAATTTATCGAGGCCCCTTTACCGCGATGGCTTGCTGCATTGCCGCCAAACGAGCGGGAAACTGTGCTGCTTTTGATGAGTTCGCAAATCTATTTCGAAATTCCTCGCGTTTTATCTCTCGTGTAATAAGAACGATTTTAATTAATGCCCCATTGATTCCTCCCGTTGAAATATTGCGCGGCCATTGAGCGCGGCTATTTCGAGTCTTTTTCAAGCAGCTTCCAAACGGTAGATGCAGCGGAAAATAAAGTTATGTACACAAATGAGAATACACGCAGTAACAGGGTAAAGCCTCTTTTATCGTGACGCTCGTTATCCGAACATTTTCATTCTCTTATTGTTGGCCGAATCCTTCGGTATCTCATCGATATACATTTCTTTGAGAGGATACTATCCAAGAATTGGAGAAAAATAGGAGAGAACAATTTCACCGAAAAAATCTCTATCGAAAGAAAATATACAATAGTAAAGAATAGTGCGTATAAATGAAAATGATTGTTCACCTCTGACAACTAGCCTCGCAGGCTCCGACGCGAGTGCATCCTGCGTCGTGAAGTCACTCGCGGTAACTTGGCACTGCCAGAGTCCGTCATCGAACTCGAGGGTGGCTGATCTGACCCAAAGGGAACAGTCTCCCATGTCCGGGGAGCCCACCCACTCGTACTTCTTCAGGTGCATGCCTAGTGGCTGTAACAGAGAAATATCGAGCTCTCGTGAACCCTTGCGAACGAGAGACAATAACTAGCGTAAATTCGTAGGGGTCCCCGGAAAGACAATAGTATAGATGCGTCAGCGTTTCGACCGATCGCTTAATCGACAGGCTAAGGGACCCCCGATCGTTCCTCGTTACTGCAATCCTCTCAGCCTTTCGTTCCCCTCTCTCTCTCTCTCTCTCTCTCTCTTTCTCTCTCTCTGGCGTTATCGCCGCGAGCTCGGTGGTTCCGGCATACACTTCTCCCCCCCAAATGAATCATCGGCTTCCGGCTGTGCGGCTGGAGCCGCTCTTCTCTTCTTTCTCATAGATTAATTCGCTCCGGCTAGGAAAGTGCGGTCTTAGCAAGTTTCGCAGTCATAATGTGGCCGTAATTCAAGGATCGATTCTGCTCGGTACCCATATAATCCCCGAACCAACCTCTCTCCACTAGCATCGAGCATCCACCTGGTCTACCAGCCTCCGCCCACGCTAACATAAGATAAGTCATCAGGCTTGCCATTGTGTCGCTCACGCGCTTTCGGAGCGCTGTCCGTGTGTGTATCGAGTTTCCCAAAATTAGATCGCATCGCTGCTGTCGACTCGACGTTAGGTAAGGGGTGGTATATCGGGCGGATCCGAAGAAAAATCTCTGTGCTCGTCATTTGGAGGCATTAGTTGGTTAACGAGTTTTCGTAATCCCGGCGGTGCGGTGCGCGGTGCGGCGCGCGGTGCGGCGCGCGGTGCGGTACGGTGGTCAGAGCGCGCCCGATGAAAATCCTCCTTGGGTTAACAGCCTTAACACTCGCTTTTGGGAATTGCGCTTTTTCCGAGATTTCCTCTCTCTCTCTCTCTCTCTCTCTCTTTGATAGGTCCGCACGGCTCGATCGCGCGATATCATATTTTATGGTGAGACTAATCCGGGTCCTAGCCGCTCGCGTTTACTGGCTGTTAACGATCCCCCACAAGATTTACTGGCTCGTAACTGGCCGCGGACACCAAGCCAGCGCAGCGGTGCCAACAGATCGGTGAAAGGAGAGAGAGAGAAAGAGATTCGAGCGGGCGAGGGTGGTTTGGGAGTGCTTTTGTTAGTCTGGTGACCGAATTTCATCGGGCGAGCGAGTATATTAGTAATGAGCGCGGAAGCGCTGGTGGTCCCGCGAGGGCGCGCAGTTTATCACTCGCCAGCAGACACAGTAACACAATGGAAAATCCTACTGCGATGATTATTTGCGCGTAGATGGAGGAGGAGGCAACCCGCGCGGACGGGCGCGCCCTCAGGACAAGAAGAATAATGAGTTGCAAGAGCGTGAGCGAGCTGCTTGCTACTCTGCACGATGTTTACCTTCGAAACGAGACGAGACCGGACGAAATGGCACGTGAGATGGCACGTGAGATGGCATCTTGAGAACGCGCTCCGCATTACCGTCCTTTGCAACCCCATCCATTTTCAATCTTCCTACTCCTCGTAAGCCCGTCATACCACCGATGGAATCAAGCCACTTGAATTGCCATGCGTCGCGGCAGTGGCGTCGTGGCAGTGGCGTCGGTGGCGTGGCGAGACACGCAAGGGAACGCGATACATACATACTCGGGTGTGTACACGAGTACCTATACAATTCCGTTTGGATTCGTTCGAGCGACCATGGTGAATTCTCCTCGAAGAACACAGCTGAATGAGTGACCGGCCAAGAGAGCGAAAGGTTCGACGGGTTCGATGCGCCGTACTGGTCATTACCTGATTGAACTTGAGAGCCCGCAATACGCCGAGGTACATGCAGTTAAAAGAAGAGAACGGAGGAAAAGGATCGACTCGTGTTCCTCGGATGTCTGTCACTGGAAAGGGCGCCGGTAATCACGACAAAAGAGTCGTGAAAAGGAAAAGCATCCTTCGCCGCTCGCGAAGAACTTGCTGCTGGGGTCTTGGACTCGGGTGGGGGAGGGAGAAGTCGTGGAAAGTAGAAGAGCGGGTCGGAGGGCGAGTCGCAGTCATTCATTTAAAGGATTAAAATCCGCGCACGGCAGGAGAGTGTACCAGCGTTCACTTACTTAGCAGAAAGGGCCGTTATTCCCATCTCTCTTTGGTCGTCGTTCTACGACCCTCACTCCTTTTGGTCTCTGTCTCTCAGGTTCTTCCTCTTGGAGGCAACCTGGAGCTTTCTATCTTCTGGTTCCCTTCTGGCTGGGAGGTGCACCTCCCGCGGCCCTCCCGCAGCCCTCCAACCTGGCGGGCCTCCGTGGCGCGTTCTCCGGAGAGGCCGCGACCAGCAATCAGCGTAATGCACCCGCAGACATAGCCCGAGCCGGCTTCTCGTCTATCCACACAATCGCGCCACCACCAGCCCATCCGCGAGCTTCGTGTTGCCCTCTCACAGGAGGGTGAGGCAGAGCGAGGCAGAGCGAGGCAGGGCCACATTCTCATAGCGAGAAGCGTGGCTGTCTCTGTGCGTATACGTCGAGTCGAAACGAGCCGCTCCCAGGGATATGTATACCCCGCGGGGGCCAAAGGCCCCTGTAACGTAGTGGTTCGTGATAGATCACAGCGCGTAAATCGATGCTGCAGAGTCGTGGCTCCTTTTCCACTTACTTTCCTCTACTTTGGTGCTTTTGTATTTTTCTCCGACAGACCGTTGCGGTTCGACCGTCCGCCCACTTACTTTCTAGGAAAACTCGTCAAGTCTGTGAGATTCATCGAGGTCAGTAAGGGCTGGTTCGACGGGGCGCGGGGCCGAGGTGCGGCTCGATGGATTTACACGCTTGTACGCCCACCCCTCGGCAATAGACTCGAGGGCGAAAGACGTTTTCGGAGTATCTGCCTACTTGGAGCTCAAGCCGGCGTACAGGGATCGGACGGAAAGTCGAGTTCCGGGGTAATCCGATGAGGACTACTTTGCGCAGTGATTTCACTCAGCCGATTTCGAGGCTCAAACGGTTCGATCCTCGCTCTTCGCGGGTATCGCTCTCATTCACTCGGTATCGAGAGACGAAAGAACCTCTTAACGTTCACTCCAACTCTCTCACCCTTTCGCTGCTCTTGCCAATCGAAATCCTGCGGGAACCAATCATTCTTGCTTTCCGTCGGTCAGGCGCGAAGGATGCGAGTACACAGGCAGACCAAACCGACCACGGAAAGGGACGGACAGGGTGGCGGCCGGGAACAACGCGAAGAGAACCTCCCCACTTATGTCGCGGGTCATTGCCGATGCAGGCTTCGCGACACGAGGGGTTGCGAGGCAGACGGAGCAAAGGAGCGCGGCCCTTCGGTGGAGCGAGCTAAAGGGGTTACCGTCGTAAACAAGAGCGGCTTGGAGATCCCGACAGAAAATTATCCTCCTCGTTATTTACATCGTTCATAAATATTCACCGCTCGGGGAAGACGAAGATGGAAGAGTTGCCGAGGTTGCGGCCGGAAAAGACGAAGTACAAGGTAGTACAAGGTAGTGTAGTACAATATGGAACAGTGGAAAGGAGAGATGGAAGAAAGGGAAAGGTGCGAGTAGCATAAATCTTGGAGCTTCCTGGCTCGATTTCGTTCGAGGATCAGTAGCCGCGAAAAGGCTTCCTCGGTGCTTGGGATGGTAATGTGATATTCCTTTCGGCGAATTTCGTATTTCGTATCTCGCATCTCGCCATGTTCGCTTGGCAGGACCACGCTCCGCAGGATTTGCATCTGCATCGTTGTTCCACTGGGAGAGCGCACTGTGAAAGTCCCGTGGAAATTCTCCCGTGGAAATTCTCCCGCCATATCGTCGCGCTGAGACGATGATCTTTTCTCTGGCTCCTCTTACGAGCAGAGTTGGCGAATTCTTTCGGTGCTCACGCACATCATTGATCGGAAGATTGGAAAGAACGAACGAGAGGTTACTAAACCCGCTGAACGCAAGGCGATGCGCGTTTGCACGCTGTATATTGGGGCTAATTATTCGGCGAGTCTGGCGATATTCGCCGTTTGTTTAATTGTGAAAAATCGATTTAGGGGAAGAGTGAAAAGATTAAGTTCCTATTAACCGTACACATCGAGTGGAGACATCAAGAAGCAGACGCAATCTTGACTCGAGTGAAAATCATTTTAATTTCAATCACAGGCTCACCGCGAGCCTCGGGATTCTTTTATTGCTCCATGCCCCGGCATGAAAATTCATGCGCGGTTCCGTGCACGAGCCCGCTGGCCAAAGTCACCGACCCGCGAGGCCATGTATACAGCGGCTTCCTTCCCAATTAATTCTTTTTCCGTAGTGCGCCACGGAGTGGAGGAGCGCGTGTTCTCCAAGCTTGCTTTTTTCGCTCGCGCACATACACCCTTATATCAATGTCCGTTTCCCAAGGATTCTGGCTGCGAATATCGCCGACGCATCGATTCGTTTTCAATTTTTTCCCCGATGCTGTCACAGACACGGTGGGTGGGCCCGAGTGACAGGGGTGGCGGTGCACGGTTGCACCGTAGCCTGTATAAATCTTAATGATAAATCTGTCTCGCAAAATAGCGCCAGCTGCCGCCTCTATCCCCGAAGACGCGAGCGCCGATAATGGAGATGGATCAACCGGCAGGCCAGCGATGCCGCCCTTCTGTCCGAAAGCCGTTCGCGGTCAGGTCGAGCGACACAGGACCCTGCACAACCGCTGTGCAGACGCTCGATCGTCTGCGACAGGCGAACATTGCCTGCCAGTGATCTTTATCTGGGAGAATGTCCTCGATTCCTTCCTGGTTTCTTCGCGTCTCTAATTACTTTCGTTAACGTGGCACCGCCACCAGAAGCGTCGATTGCGCGAGTCTTTGCACGGCAGGCAACGAGACAGGCGACGAGACAGACGACGGGACAGGGATGGAAAAGGTACGCTTGCGGTCTTTGTATCCGAATAATGAAACCGCAGGAGAAAGAAGAGACGAGACCGAGAAGGGCAAAGCGCGAGAGTGTGGGATCGGAGAATGGCTGCCGGAACAAACAAAGGGGGTGGCACTCACGGTTCGGACGGTGGCAAAGTGGACGAATAAGTGGCGCTCGAGTAGCAGCTCGTTGCTTTGGAAATTTATCATTTAATCTTTCTGCACGGCATTCGCGTCATTGTGCTCCCGGGCGGCCGAGCGGGAGCAGCCTACGGCCTACGGCTAAATACTCTTCGAGTGGCTAGCCCTCTTCGCCAGAGTCCTCCTCCTAATGTGTGTACGGCCAAACACACCAGTGCTCGCTCGCTCGCGCGGCAGCACGTGCCGCCGCACGTATAGCACCAAATACAAACGTATGCAGCCAGCCTGCGCTGTGCATAAAAGCAGTGCGTGCATTAATTTGCATATTAATTTGCTCGGCTAATCCGCCTTAATGACATCTGGATTAGAGGGAACCGGCTGTGTGAGATATAGCCGAGGTATTTTCCCGGCTCGTTCAAGAATATCTCTGCTGTATAAATACACTTTCATAATCATTTTCCGTTATATTAGAGCGGCTTTACCCTCGATTTATCCGCGGACCTTAATTACCCGGCCGCGCGCTTGACTCCCTCCCGCGATTCAGTTCGGTCGAATCGATCAATCTCCCCCGCATCGCCGACTACATATACAATATAGGCCGGCAACGACGGCCCGTTCCTCTGCCGTCGACGTCGCCTCTGTCACTTGCGCCTATACAGTTATGTGTTCCGGCCCCAATACCATCGCGTCGATACTTCTTCTAAGCTTTGGGTTCAAGGTAGCTGCGAGTGTCCCGCGAAACACCTGAGCGCCTTTTCTACTCGTCGACATCCGGTTGGTGATCGAGACTTTCCAAGTTTGCATACTGTTGGAGTGTACTTGCGAGCAATCTTCCTTGGCAGGACGTTGGTTTGGACAGTCGTTGATCCCGAATGAGCGTTTAACGCGAGGTTCGAGCCCCTAGACGCGGTGCAACGCGCTCGAAATGTGCGTGCACCGAGACAAATTACATTGAACTTTGGCTCGGTTTACGTGAGAAAAGTGCTCACTCTAAAGATTTCTCGGGTGTTGGCCTCTTTTCATCGGCTCGACACCCCACGAGAGACTGCGCGCGAGGAGCGCTTCGTTGGTCCGCACTCACCACCCTCTGTCCTGGGCTCCTTCCTGACGAGAAATATGCCGCTACTCGGTTGAACGAGGCTGAACGCGGCTGAACGCGGCTGAACGCGGCTGAACGCGGCTTTTCACCCCCCTTGGCTGCCAAGTTTTTTCAGGCGAGCCGTTGTAACGACTTGAATTTAAAGCTACGTTCCTTGCCTTCTTCTTCCTTCGCGTTGCCGAAGCGCGCACTTGGCCGTTCCCCTGGTTCCGTCTTTCCGCCTCGGCTGAAGGGAGAGACGTTAGAGCAGGGCAGGGCAGGGAGGGAAACGCGGCAACTTTACACTCTGCATAAACATCACGCGCTTCCACCTAGTGCCATGGAAGAACGTCAGGTGAGCAGTGTTGGGGAGAAATACGAGGGCGGCGAGAAAGAAGAAATGCTCCGGGATAAAGAAAAGGTCCTGAGTCTGGGTGTGAAGAGGAGAAACGGAACGCAGCGGAACGCAACGGGACGAGACGGGGCAAAACTGCCGGAAGAGTCTCGTGAAAGTTGCCTTTGGCTCTAAAACCGTCGTAATAAGATCGTCCCGTATTATGTTATATTAAATCCTTCGAGCCACTGCCGGCACCGCGCGCTCTGCCGCTCTTTTCTCCCTCGTTTTTTTCCTAATTACTCCGGAGGGCGTAGCCTTCCGCGCCGTACGCGCGGAACGCGTTTTCTAATATTCTTAATAAAATTGATTAAACCCGCGCAGAGTTACGGCACGCGGCGGCGGCTGCACGGTTTTCCTTCGTGAGCTCGTTTCGTTCCTCGGATTATCGGACCTTACAAAAGCCGCCACGGCGCGCCGTGGCGTGGGAGCGAGGTCGAGCGAGGTCGAGCGAGAGATCGGGTTTTACGTAGATGACGCGCTACTCGTTTCGGGCGTGCAATTTCCATCTGGTGTTGGTTCTTCGGCTCTGGCCATTTTGCAGTCTGACTCTCGTGGCTAATTGAATGGTCACCCTTGAAATTGGCGGATCATTGCCGAGTGCGTATTCCGCGTTTCGTTGGTTCGTTCCCCAATGAATTGACGAGGTTCGCGTGCGCTAACGCTTGAAAAATCGGGGTTCTTGATCCCAATTACGGGCACCACTATCGAGCTAGCTGGTCTTGTACAGTCTTGTACGTGGCCGCGCTTTGCGCCATTAATACACCCTTCGATTTATGCGTATTGCCCTCGGCTAATAGAATCAATTTCGATGAGCCGGCCGTGCCGGGTCGGCAGTGCCGTCACCAGTGCCGTCCATTAAATACGGTGAGATTGCCTGCAGACACGCTCCACGATCTCAACGCGAACGAGACTCGAATTACGGGATAGGCCGGAGGATGGGAGAGCAGGGAGAAGAGGATGACTGCGGAAAGATGATTGTGGCGAATGGAGTTTAAGAAGGTCTCGCTACCGCTTGGCCGATTGTTGGTCGCTTCTTTCAGGGCGAGTGGCCAAGAGGGAGGGAGCCTCGAGAACTTAATTACAAGGAAAAGACGATTATACGTGAGCGAGCGAAGAAGAAAAGAAAGTAGGCTAGGTGGAGGACGCAGGTTCCTCGAATAAAAAGTTTTCCTCGGATTAATGCTAACGACGATAATGAAGCCGGGTACGTCACCGCTGCAACGCGCCGCGCTCCGCCGGCCAAAGACAGGTCGAGGATTATTGTCCGAGAAGCGATACGCTTGGTGCGATCCTCGAGACCTCGGGAATCTTTTCTCCCGGACGAATCCGGATGTGCTTTTTCTGCCTCGCTCGAGGCGAGCGCTTTCTCCGGTTACGCGCGCCGGCAAATTTGCTAGGATCGTCGCCACAGACCCTTGCGTTCGACACGCGTACCCTCTGATACTATTCGATTTACAATGCATTTTATCCACCACAGTCGGATCCAATTGCATCGCAACTTTTGTGCCGCTTTGGGAAACGTTCGGCCGGTGTAGCCGGTGCTCGATTTCCCAATAGACCCCGGGCCAATACACACCAGGACAGGGGGAACACGCGATCCTCGCAAAACTTTGAAGCGGCCTTTCGGCATATCGTAACACCTCCAAGACCCATCAGTCGTGCCAGTTAACCGATGGGCGAAAATCGATCCGCGGCAAATTACATCGGGTGAGCAAACCCGAGAGATTCCATTTGCTCTCGGCATGCTCACCGTGATTCTCCATTTCCACCATGCGCTTCGAAGCTTTGCATACAAAGCCGCAAGACGTCCAATCTCCGATCTTCCACCCATCGAGCTTTCCTCCGTTTCAACCTTTTTGCGTGCGTCTGTCTGCTGGTTCTCTTCACTTTTAGCCTCTCTCTTTCTCTCGCCATCTCGAAAGGGTAACCAAAGACCGACACGATTCCAACTCTGCTCCAATCAAGCGGCAGCCCGACAAGTACAACACGTATTTCACCGCCGCGCCGGTTGCCCTGGACTGGTACGTGGCGTGCATTGCTATCGAGAAAAGTTATGTCCCCCGCGACTCGTTCCTTTTGCCTCTGGCGGGAGTCTTCCGGCACGCGAGACCGAATTATACCCTGCGCTAACTTTTGGTTGCTCCGAGGTAAACGGCTTGGTTCTCGTCCATAAGTGAAAGCCGGATTTGCTGGACTGCTGGCCTGCAAAAGTACCACTACCACTGGCGCAGATAAATCGGAGCAAACGCGTTAATCTGCATCAGGGGCACCCACTCTTACCCTGCACCGGTACACCGCGCCGCGTCGCATCGCGTCGCATCGCGTCGCATCGCGTCGCATCGCGTCGGCGTTGCCTCGTTAAAAGCACTAAAGCAACCAATCGTTCGCCAGTCAGGCAATTCGAGCTTTCTTCTCTGAGATTCCGACAATCGAGGATTACCAAGAAATCCAAGGCTGCTCGGAAACGAGAAAGAGGTAGAGAGAGGAAAGTCGGCGCTTAATGCAGATGCGCTCGCGACACACTTCTTCCGTCGAAACTGCAATCTGGAGCGTACAATTTCGGAGCGAACGCCGCACCGGCGAGGTGGCGCGTCTCTGGCATTCGGAAATTTTAGAGAAACCAACTGCTATCTCCGTGGCGAAGGTCAGAAGCGGTGGCTCAGGCGAATGGAAAATCCCGAGTACGTTGCGAAGAAGCGAAGAAGCGAAAAAAGCTTTGTGACTTTTAGTCCGATTTTAATGTAATGGAAGTAAAGGTTCATCCTCTGTGAAGGCAGTCACCGCGAATTTGCCGGCGCGCTGGATACGGCACCCGCTCGAATGCTCCTCCGGTACACGCTGTTGTGGTTGTGGATTTTCTCCGGGGTAAAACGCACTCGCGGCAGGCATTACAACGGTAAAAACTCTGGCGCAGTCAACCGCCGCCGAAGCCTGCCGCCGAAGCCTGCCGCCGAAGCCTGCCTCCTCCGCCACTACTGTATTCCATAATGAAAACACTGTTTTCCGCTTTAACTTTCGATTCAAGTTGGATTTCATTCGTACGCTCGCACCCGCCCGCGCCTCTTCCCTCCCTCCTTTCACAATCGGCGCTCGCTCAAATAGACTCGCACATACAATATGAGCCGAGCCTGCTCTGTCGGGCACGTTATTTCTATCGTGGAGATTGGTTAATCCTAAAGGAAGGATATAGCCCCACCGTCCAGCCTCCGTATTTCTTGGTTTTAACATTACCGAAGGTACATCCAAAGTATGTATTCCAGAGCTACGGATGGACGGCAATGGCTGACGAGCCTTATAATACCGTCCTCGATTTTTCCCCTTTTCTGGCCGACTATTAACTGGCCGGAGGAAACGAATCCTCGCCGGGCAGTGTGGAGCCGAGAAAAGGCGGCTGGCTTTCCCATTGTGCAACGGAGAACATGATTGCACGTTGAGTGGCACACGCTGTCGCGGAGTCTCGACCAAGTTCGAAGACCGTACTCGACTGGGCCTTGGTTCCGGCAAGAGAACAAGTATTTATCGCCGAGCAGCACGTAACGTCCACTCCCGACCAAGGGAAACTTATCTGCCTCGAACTTGCCTGCTTCTGCGATCGGGAACGGGGAAAAGTCGGGACTGTGAGAAAGGCGCTGCGAGAACAATGAACTCCGTGGCGCACATACGTATAGTTCATACTTTATCATAGTTTATCATCATTTTTCCTGAAAAAACTCTCTCTCGTGGAACTTTGGCCATGTTACTTCGAATTGGGTGCGCTCTATTTTGAGCAAGTGGAAGGGGATGCTCGTCGCAAAAGTAAATATTCCTGCAGGATGTGAGTCTCACCTTCTGGTCCTTCTGCCAGATGCATTGACCTCTCTTGCCGAGCACGCGACAAATCAGTTTGGCGTCCTGGCCAGGATTGACCTCGGTGTACTGGGGAGTTTCCTCGAACTGTTGGATGCCAGTGCAGCCTGGAAAAGAAGGAGGAAATTATTCAATATCGTTGTAAAGATGGCGGTTGTGAAGCGAGGCCTCCGTGGGGCCTCTGCGGGGCCATTTTACTATCGGCAGCCGAGATAGTACATTCTTTATAGCCGAGCAATAAAAACAGTCGAATGGGCCTGCCACTGGCTCGAACGGACGAAAAGTATCGCGGTAGCAGGCAGAGGATGCAGAAAGGAGGAACGGCTGGATGGGTTTGAGTTGGAAGCGGAGAAGGCAGTGGAGGCTGCAGCCGAGCATTAAAGCCGGCTGCCACTCGTCAAACTTCTTATTTAATTCGCAACTTCGGAAATTCATTTAACTCTGCCCCCGCCTTCTTCAGTTCCTTCTCCCGGACGGTAACTCTCGAGCATTCGTTTCGTTCGACGAGTTGCACACCGGATGCTGCGCGTTTTATTGACGCGATGATCGAAAACTCTTCGAAATTACTCATTATGACCAGCTCCAGTATCAGTTTCGCCGCAACTGGAATAATTATTAATTACGTTTCATTATCCTCCATGAATTATTTCAATCCGTTCTCTCTCTCTTTCTCTCGTTAGCCAATCTCCAATTTCTCCCCCCCGACCCCCCGTTATGTTTGGCTGTCGGCTTCCGCGAAATGCGTGGCCGGCCGATCGCAAGGATTTTTGCGCGATATTTTAATATCGCGCAGGGAGAATTCCGTAATTACGGTTCGTACAAGCGCAAAAATTAAAGCTCGAATGAATAGCCTTCAAACATAGCGCATTGGCTATCGGGCCCGACGAGATTGGCCGCTCTCGCGGGACAGCATTTCAAAATTTACTCTGCCAGTAATTATTGAGCACCGTGGAAATATTATTTCCCATAAATCTTGGAAGCCGCGCGGCAATCGATAAAGGACCTAGTTTTCCCAGTAACCGATGGTGTGGCTGCGTTCCATCGTACGTTTGACGTTTCATTTGCGAGGGACCAGATTAAAGTTTCACGTACGCGCTCGCTCTCGTGCCGCACATACAATGCTTCGTGCTACGGCGCGACGCTGCCACGTCGTGCCACAACGTGTCCGGTATGAACGGCTGCCGACGCCACGGCCGGATTGCACCGTTAAAAATTCAATTTTTCACCGGGCTGGAAATGATTAATAAAGCGCACTTGCACCGCATCGGGCTTGGAAATAAGCCTGCAAAATTAACCGAGCGATCTCGAGCGCGTAAGAGTTAGCCAGACCCTGGCTGACTACCTGCCCGACTACACACTGACCATTTCTACTTACGACACCCAAGCGTTTCGAGCCGTACAATTTCGGTCCGCATCCGTATTTGAATATACAGAGAGTTTATCTTGCTGATAAGTTCGTTCGTCCGAATACATTATATTGCCGGCATCGGTCTTAAACTTGCTTCGTAAAGTCTTTCTACAAATATTTCATTTAAATACTCTTCTTCGAGTTTCGGATTCCCGATCCCCGGGTTTTGCCGAATTCTCGGGATAAATATTTCGAGCTGGGATCAAGAAAAGTTGGTTCGTAAAGTTAACGGTTTGAGGTAGGAGGTCCATTGTAAATTGGATATCGAAAAGAGGAGGGCCGAATGACTCGATGCTTCGCGAGTCGAGTGGTGCAACCCCAGGCGAGGGGTGGCGCAGGCGGAACGAGACAATAGCCACGATTCTCGGATAAGGGAAAATCGGACGACTTCCGCAACAGGTCGAGCGTAGAGTAAATTCGAAGCGTAGCGAGTCGTACGCGTTCAAGTTGTTAATTGTGTTTGTAGATTGGGCGACGGGGATTGCGCGCGAGGACGTCATGCCTCGCCTCGCCTCGCCTCGCCTCGCTTGTAAATATACTTCTGCTGAGATTGCACTGCTTCGCCCTGGCTGCAATAATTATTACTCCGACGTGGACGGCTTCTAGGTATCGGGCGTCTCCGGATTCGGCTTGTCGAGGGACTTTTTAAATCCCGCGACTTTATAATCCAATATTGGAATCGCGCTCCAGCGAGCCTGGCTTGATTAAAACCAGCGCGAGACCGTTCTCTCGTCCCGACTGACTGACTGAGTAAGCGTGCGGTAGGGAGAGAGGGCGAAGCTTGCGAGAGAGGGAGAGAGAGAGAGAGAGAGAGAGAGAGAGTACCGCCAACCACCATCGAGCGAGTAACATCCTTCTTCCTTCTTTTTGCCCTGGACTAGTACGGTCCGCTGCGAAAAACAGTTGGCTCCTGCCGGTTCTCTCTGAAAAATGCGCATCCAGCTAGTTCGCGAGGTGCAAAAACAGAGCTCGCCTCTGCTCGTTCTCCGAACGATACACGGCCTCGCCGGTGGTGATGGGGGTAAAGGGGATTCAAATTAAAAAGGGTCATGTAGCCAGGTGCGCAAGAACGAGAGCGGATACCATTAAAAAATTCTCCGCGACCTCGTGGCTGCCCCAGCACAGCTTTCCTCTCTTTCTCTTCCTTCTCTCTATGAGAATTGCAATGCGCGAACACCGGGGAAGGCGCATATTGGCATAATTTAAGGAAGAGGAGCCGCAGCAGGCAGTGCTACGCGCGTGGTCGCTTTTAGTTTGCGGAGTCGTGGCCAAATATTAGGATAGATGGCCTCTCATAAAGCGAGGGAAAGATAGCGCTCCGCACCCGGCGCGGTGCGGCGCAACCAGTATGTATGCATGTATGTATGTATTGCGTTAACATGCTGCGCGAACCTACCAACTGCAACAATTTGCAACAATTTTCCGCATGCAATTTTCCTTTACACGCGACACTGGTGTTTCGCGAGTCGCGCCGACTGCTTCGAGCCGACCGGCGACCCCTCTCGTTTATAGTGGCGTGCCATTCAAAGGGACCTTCCCCTAGGATTCCGTCGATACCCCTTTTCCTTTCTCTCGCCGCGAATAGACTCTTCAGTGGCCTGGTCAAACACGAAAAACGATTCGCGCGGGTTTTGCGTACTCATCCAGTGCCCGAGGAAACTAAAACTACCCTTTGGTGCTTCGCCTCGCCTTGAGGCTCTCGCTACCCCTATAGCCGCTACCGAAACTGCCGCTGCTTCCGCTGCTTCCGCTCAAGAGGCAACGCTCTCTAATGCTCTCGTCCTCTCACTCTACCTTATTCTCCCGTTTTCGACGCAAAGCTAAGCTTCGCTCGAGTGTATTTGCACGTCGGCGGAATCGACGGGATCGAGAGCAGGCCCGGCCCAGCCCAGCCACCACCCTCCAAAGGGCGAATTTTATTTTCCCTACCAACGAACCGAGAAACCCCCGGCCAAAGGAAATTAATACCGTAAATTGAATTATTGCTGCGTTTAATCAAGTGCTACCTTTAACAACACGCAAAATGCATTTCGATAAGCTGTTTGCTCGTTTCAAAGGGAATTAATAACGTAAGAAATTTCCATTGCGAGGTAAAAAGCGCGGTTCTGGCTACGAGGGGCCATAGTTGGGAGTTGTATCTTGTGGCTTATGGATCGAATCGAATAGACTACTTCTGCGGTAGATTGTAAAAAAGACGCGAAAATTTCATCAACGGAACAGTCGATCGAACGTTGACGGGAGCTCGTTATTAATGGCGCTAGCAATTAATGCAAAACTCTAACCGAGTGTGGCGACGATCAATGTACTCGGCGTTTACCCGATCACGAATTATCGGGATTCTCGGTGTTGGCTTACCCTCGGTGAAATTATTAAAGAACTGGAAAGGGACACAATATCGTGCAACCGAGTACGGCTCGGTTTTCAACTGAAAATAACCTCGTTCCGTAATTGTCTTTATTACAACGTAACCAGGAGACGCGAAACGAGTGCGGTCGGTAACCACCAGTGTGCTATCAGTTACAACGATGGAGGCTTCGTGCGCAGCGCTATCGAATTAAGTCTCATTTCGAAAAATGGCCGGAAAATATTATTTCCCGAAAAATCCCAGAGGAGGACGATCATTTCGAAAATGCTGTTTTGCATCGGCAGTGCGGAGAGGTCCGGTGGTGGTGCGGTGGTTAGGCGAGTATTTTTCCTTCACTCGGCCTCCCTCGCGGAGAGAGGGCGAGAAAAAAAAACAGTAGTGACCTGCTAGAAAAGCGTGCGTGAGGCCGATGCGCGTCAGCGTACTTCCACGATTAAAAACAGAACCGTATGTGTGGAGTGTGCAAGCAAGCAGCACACCCATCCTCTCGCCGAAAGCGAATCGCTGCTGCTGAAGCCGCTGCTGCTGCTGCTGCTGCTGCTTCTGCTGCTGCTTCTGCTGCTGCTGCCGCTGCCGCTTCCACTGCCGCCGTTCCAACCACTGCGTCGCGTCGTAACCATCGCAGTCGTTTTTTCATTTTCCGGACGTCGTTTCATCACGCACTCGAGAGGCAACACGCTCGAACAACATTCAGCGGGGCGCAACATCGCGCGCTGACGGAACATTGCGCTGCAAACTCGAGCGCACGAGTAATCGTGCCGCCAATGACAATGCCTCCGAGGATCTATTCCCCCGTGGATTCGGTCTAACATAAGTACCACAGTCGACTTGGCTTTCTTCGCGATTATTTAATCTAAAAGTATGTTGTACCCATATACATACAGTATGTAGATACACGAATCAGGAAAGCGACGAGGATGCAGTACTCTTAAGCGTACACCTAAGTAATTAGGAGTAGCCAATATCGGGAACAGCTCCAAAAATCAAGAGTAAATAGTACGAGGTCCGATAAGCTATATTTCTGTTGGAGCGAATCCAATGTAACTATGATGAGATATACAGTAGACAAACGAGGGTTCATAACTATCTATACTAACTGGTAGCGGTATATCCCAAATCCACTCGATTCCCACTATGATCGGTGGTTTCTATTAATTGCCGCAATTACTCTTCCAGGGTAAAAGAGCCTTGTCGACTGCCAAACAAAAAATTAACCAAATTAGTAGCTAGCATAACCCGGCAGCTTCATGGTGGAAAAAGTAGAGTGGGGTGCTGTTCAGAAAAGTCTCGACCGTGATCCTCCCACGTAGGTACGTTTGGTGCAGGCGCATTCGATTTAACGATAATGGATTGTCTATTAACATCGTCGCTGGTTGTGTCATCAATTACCGATAAATCATGCTGAAGCTTGCGCGCAATCAGAGCGAAGCGGAGCAGAGCGCGATACGACGAGAGTCGAGCGTAGCGCGATATTTATGGTACCCAATGGAGGAGGCTCGAAAACTCTGTGAGCGTGGCTGACGTTTCCCTATGCGTTTCATCCTGCGAGCCCTTCCCGACATTTCTTATCGGCGTGCTCGTTTCTCTCGGTCCATTCGATCGTCCTAACTCGCCAAATATCGTTCGCGATCCGAATAGATTGTGAAAGTTGCTAATAAATCCGACTTGACGATATTAAAACGTAAAAAGTTAAAAAGAGTGTCGTCCGTTGTTCGAGGCTGCTTTCCAAGGTAAGTGGCAGGGTGCAACACGTTGCGATGTATCGCGAGACCCTCTCCGTTCTCGCTTTCTTCTCGCTTTGAATGAAGCTTCTTTCACTGCGCTTCAGTGGGTGCGCACTGCACTCGCTGCCAGCTGCACTGCGGCTGCCACGGCTAACAGGGCTAACGGGTAATAGTCGGGTGCGGCAAGGGTGTCGTTACGGGCAGCAATGCCATTAGCACCCCGCGCCGCACATTCCACCCTTCTGAAATATCGTTATATCCAAAATGAGCAAGTATCAAAAATCTGCTATTGGCACCCTTGGCGCGCAAATTACCCTCCTCCAAAATTAAGGCACCGCCCTCTCAAGACTCTTGCTACGCGCTGCGCGACTAACTGCTGTCGTCAGGAATTTTTAAATGTACTCTGGGAAAGTTTCAACATTTTTGGAGCACCACTAGAACTTACAGATTCGCGCACAGCTCCGTGGAGAATAACAGAGAGTAGTTTCGGGAAACATTGGCGAATGTGCGTAGAAAACGCTCTCGGCCCTTTTAGCCAGAGGGCGCTAACGATGGGACATTAATTAAGAGGGTTTCGCGACGACTTCGCCAGACGATGAAACTTTCCCAAAGTAGCCTGGGGCTCTTGCGTTCGCGAGTTCCGCATGCCGAGCTATATCGCGTGTCTAACGAATGCAGCTCAATTGGCCAATGTTCTCGCTTCATTTTTTTCCCTTGTATCGATCAACGATCGCGAGGCATTGCCTTCGAGCGCCTAGTAAGAACGCGGCGAGTCGTAATTTCTGTGCATTCACCAGGGGATTGGAGCATATTAAGAAACGGCAGTGGATGTCGAAAAGGCCGGCAGTCGTTTCCCATTGGCTGTTGGAAAAAGAGAAATAGAAGCAGGCGTAATTGCTTCGTAATCCGTGACTGCCATCGAAACCGAAAGCGAATCGGCCCAGCAGTCGTTTCCCGTGAAATTGCTCGGTGCGCCCCAGTACCTCGAAGGTTCATGCCTAGACGGCCCATCGTGTTTTTGCCGTCTGTTCTCGGCATTGCTGCGCACCACGATCGAATTAGCCTGCACCCTCGACGCTTCTCTTTCTCTTCCTCCGGTTTCCGATTGCTAACCATCCCCGTTAGATTTGGCGCGTCGAAACAGCGCGGCATCCTTTTCGCCATTAATTGGTTGGTTGGCTGATTAAATCAAACCTCGTGGACATCGGAAAGTGCGACGGTCGCGCCACTAAGACTTATTAGCGATTGGCTTTCGCGAGCTTGATTAATACGCAGGGTCCAGCGAGCCGAACAACGACCTTTCGCGTGGTGGCCGCGATCCACGGAACGGCAGATCGGAGATTAATAATTGGCCGAATCAGAGAAGCCAATCAGCGGAAAGCCAGTGGAATGGAAAACAGTAATGCGAGAGCGAGAGAACGTGGTGCTCGGTACAGAGAGATTTTGCTGCTGCAGGCATAAACATTTTATTGTCGTGTGTTCCTGACGGCTATCGATATAAGTCTTCCGAAAGGAAGGCGCCCGCAGATTGTCCGCGGCACGAAGCGGGTTTGACCGGGTGGTGGAGAGCTATGCGGTACTACCGCACATCGGCCCAGTTGTTCACTCACCTCACTCACCTCTGGCGTTCGACCCCCTTCGACCTTCCCTCGGACCCCCTTTTCGAACTTTTCGAAGCAGATTAGCGAATATCTGGCACGGTAGGCAAACCATACCCTCCCACACCCCTCCCACACCCCTCCCACACCCCTCCCGACCTTTAATTGCACTGCCGCACCGCGGATCCCGGGAATTAGCCTGGCCGAGAGAGCAATAGTTTCGCGTGCGTGAAACGTTCTCGCTTTGACGTGCCGGACGGGCGAAACGTTCGAAATTTCAGGTGGAATACTTTTGCCCGCTCGCGAATATAATTAACGACGTGTCGGTATTGGTTGGGCGGAGTTGGCACGCATTGGAAAAAACGATTTCGAGGGCGCGGACGGACGGTCGCTCGGTCGTAGTATACTCGTATGGCCGGAGGCAATCAAATCCAGGCCGATCGATCCCGCCCGTTTAATATTTTATCTTCGACGTTAGGCCGAAAAGTGGTCGAGCGCTTGGGGGATGAATTTTTTTGTGGCTCGCACTCCAGTCGGCCCTCCTCCTCTTTCTACCTATACGTACATACCCGTACATGTATATTCTCGCTCTCTCATTTTCTCTCCTTTTAGTTCGCACCGTCCGAACATTAATTTCGACGGAAAACCGGCCAAAGCGTCGGCGAGCGAGCCTGTTCGCCAAAAATAATAAACTCGCGCTGGAAACAACTAGCGGGAAACAGTTCCGTTCGGCGAGCTAGGCTAAAACTGCTGTCGACATGGGGCAATTCGCTCATACATTCTCCACAGGGTTCCCTGGTTAGATACGAGGCGACGAAACGGACGGGTTATTGACTGTTTTCCGAAATCAACGGAATCGCGCGAGCGGTGTCGCGAATGATTTTATTCTCGGGACTTTTGCGCTCCGATGGCTCGCGATGCATATTGGAAAGGGTCTCTCGGTCTACGGTGGGTAGGAGCGAGCAAGGGGAGAGGCGAACTCGAGGAACGGGCGGCAGCAGCCTTAATCGAAAAAGTGCCGCGCGGCCATGAGATTCGGATCCGAAGTTTAATCATGAATCTTGAATGAGGCTGTCGATGTATAGACATCCCCTAGTTCTCTCTCCCGCGCGAGTTATTTCGATATTTCCGCGCGCACACGCGCCGCGTTCCTTCGGTCTTGGCACGCCTCGCTACCCTGAGCTAGCTACCCTGAGCTAGCTACCCCCCCGTAGCACACGGGGCTTCCGAGCAGCCCATAGCCCCGTATTCGCGCTACCACAGCTCCCTCCTTCTTCGTCTTTTTCGCTTGCCACATTCCCGAGGAATTCCATTTTAATGTACCTGACCTGGTTCCCGCAGAAGCGACACGAGCAACCACGCGTCATTTAATTTTACGAGTTCAACGACTCCCCGCCTGCATCGTCAATGCTGCTCTCCTCCACGAAGAACCACTCGCATCTCTTTTCCCCTAATGTAGCCTGAGTAATGATACCGCAGCAGCGCAAAGAGAGAGAGAGAGAGAGAGCAGGCCAATGACTGCTACCATTCGAAATTCATATGTCGATCGTACAGAAAGAATCGTGTAACGAGGTACATTCAAAACCTTACGAACGGTTGGAGCAAAGGGGTTTGTGGAAATTCCGACTCCTGGTTAACGTGTGGCCGAATACGAGAATGTCCAGGTTCGAAACACGTTCCGCACTGTTGGACTAGCCTAGCGATCCAGTGGTGGAATTCCAGAAAAAACCGTCATCGATATGCAACACCGTGGACTACCCGGTTTTGTGGATTTGCGAGCGTACCAGGAATGGCCGGTGCAATTTTAATTGTACACATCCCAAGGTGGAATTTGTCTTGCGGACAGCCGGAAGGCCTGGACAATGAAAGCCTGGCGGAAAGGCACGCGCAAGAAAATATTCTACTGTTAGGTTTGCCCGAGGGCTGGCCGAAGGTGGGCGAGGGTGGGCGAGGGTGCACGGTGCAGCCGGCTGTCGTCGGATGCGCGAGTGCCGCGGTAACGACGTTTCCGTCTCGCGAAAGCCGGCCACAAAAAAAGGGGGTCTGGACAAAAATGTTGCAGATCCCCTCGTTAGCGGGGATTCGCGCTCGCAGGACCTTTGTGCCGAGCGGCATCGAGGAAAGAGGGCAAAGAAGAAAAGAGAATGCAGAAAAAGGTACATCGCGAAACGACCGGGCGACTTCCGCTCGCCGCACTTCAAGAAGAACTTTCCTTTCCGCTTTCTTTCAGCCCGGAGATTACTCGCTCTGCTTGCGCACTAACGCGATCCACCGTATGATCGTCCTCCCGCTATTTATCGGGCCCGATTTATCGAGATGTTGCCGCGCTAATCCCGTAAATTACGGTACGTAACGAGTGCAGTACCGCGCAAGTCAGCACGTATAATACATATACAATATCGCTTACGATTTGGCGCGCCGAACCGAGCCATGGCTGGAACCACGGCCGTTTGGCTCGCGCCCCAATGATGGTTGGAGGAAAGTGATAGTTGCGTAAGTCGCCGCGGGCTATACCCGTTCGTGGCGAAGGAGGAGGCGAAGGAGGAGGCAAAGGAGGTGGCGCGGCAACAGCACCTTCCACCCGTTCCGCTTCAGAGTTTCGCGAGCCACCGCTGCGCTGGTGCTCGAGTGGCTGGCAGCACACTTCGATCGGAGGATATCGCGGCCGATCGCGTTTCATCAAGCGGGAATACTTGTTGCACGCGACCGACCCCCTGGGTCAACCCCACGAGATCCCCGCTGATCAAATACTACAGCACGCGCGTGTCTTATTTCCCTCCGTCTGCTAACGCTGTTTTGGACGATACGTTTAGCTTGGACTAGTCCAATCTTCTCTCAGCTGGTCGGGAACCGGGTACCTCGCGGGAATGCTGGTTGCACGAGCGCGTCGTAATCTTATAATCCAGCGCTTGGCGCAGGGGTTAGCCAGGCTCGCCTCTTAATCATCCTAGTTTAGTGGGGCGATCGCATCGAATGCGCGCGCGATTGCCCGACGGCAAGGCGTCGGGCGTCTCTAACGAAAGCAGGCGTAGCGGAAGCGCGCGGCTTGACCGGGGAATCGGCGGTTGACTATTTGGAAAAGAAGAGACCAGAGGCTCCAGTGGTCGAGAGTTCTCTCTGTGGAGCAGCCCAGAGGGTGGCAGGAGGTTTGTAGTACGCGATAATTCACTCTCGGTGGGAGAGGCGGCAGCCTCTGGAAATAGAGACTCGAGCAGTCACTCTCTCTCCCTCTTCTGGCCACCGGGGAAACGGTCTGGCCGGCTTAAACCAGTTTGTATCCTCGATGAGGGCGAAATTAGGTTAACCAGAAAACAGCCTATACTGTCCTATACAATATCCGTCGTGGAACCTCCCCATTTGCCCGGCAAGCCATTCCGTACTCGTCACTCCTTCCCGACCACCGTCCATGTGGTGATACGGTCCTCCGATGCGGCACATCCCGAGAGAGTGGCGAAACGCTAAGAGTTCCGGCACGAAATCAATGCACTGTTTGAAAATGCAGGGAGACATTAGCATGTAGCCGTCGCGTCGGTTTGAGCTTACTCGGTGTATGCCGACATAAATATGCATACGCCTTTTACGTTTGTCCAGCTGTGCCAGTGACGAGTCGGCAAAATAGGTTCTGCCCGGAGAGTGCTCGGCCGCTGCCGCGTGGCTAGCCTACCGCCAGAGCTAGCTGACCGCGGGCGCGGGTTCCGAGAATATTCCGCGTTTTGTGTTTTGATAAACGACCTCTAGAGAATTAAATTCTCTCCGGTGCAACTCGTGCACCCTCTGCATCGCCCGCGTGCCTCGACTCGCTTCGTTCTTTTTCCCCCTCTTTCGCGTTTTCGGCGAGCACTCTTGCGTTCTCGCTTTTATCCTGTGGCTGTGGATGTGCACCGTGCATGCGCGAGTGTACGCAGACGCGCGCATGTGTGTGTGCTCTAGAAGCCGTCCGTAACTCGGGTAGGAGCGCACCACGTCCAGAACGTAACACAGATTAATCTGTTTGTTGATCCCATTCCCTGGGTGCTTTTTTCTTCGCCTCGAGCGAGGTCCAAGCCCGACAACGTTCGCCAGAGAGAAAGAGGGTAGATCTGGGGGCGCCAGCGCCGTTGATGGCTACCGTTTCATCATAGCCTGTCCACCCGTGCATTCTCCTCCAGTCTGCTTTTATTTCCCATTTTCTTGTTGGCGTGCGCGCATAGGATGCACCGGGTCGTCGCGTTGTCGCGGGCAACTGTCCCAGCCAGCCACGGTTAGCGCTCGAGGCCTTTGCTTCGCGCTCCGCTTTTGTTCCTGGACTTTGAGCCATCAGGATTGCCGGTGCCGGCGGTAACGCGAAAGGCACGACGGAGAGGCACGACGGAGAGGCGGGCGGCCAGTGGCGGTCAGAGGTGTCGAGGGATTTCCGTCCCGTACAGAGTGCGTTAATCAAATCCCAATCGTTGGAGTCTCGCATCCCTATTTCTTATTTCTCTAGCCGGTGCTGACGGAACGAGCGGTCAAAATCGATTCTTCTCTGGTAGCAGCAAACAGGACTAGGGGCAAGGCTTTTGTGTTCGTGTGATTCGACGCGGTCGTGTCCCGCGAGCCCATCTCCTAAATCATCCCTGATATATGGAGGTAACGACTAAGGTTGCAACGTTGGTCCTCGCATTTTTTGGTCTCGCCACATCTCCCGTACTCCTTTTTACTCGGCTCATTCTGCTCATTCTGCTCATTCTGCTCGTTCTCAACGCACGCTCGTGGAATAAATCATAAAGGCTTCATACGTCAGATAGGCTCGTTTCACCGGCCTCCCTTTCCCGCTAATTAACATTGTCAATGTAGCGCAAGGAGTGGTGGTTTTGAAATTTAAATGCTTTTCTCGCGTTTCGAGGAGAGCCACCGTGTATAATAGAGGAGTAAATACTGCAAGGGTATTAATTCGGGGCGAGAGACAATGGAAAAGGGATTCACTGGCGGTTGAGAGTAGGCCAGTGCGGTCTATTCCCAGTGTAATTAATATTAAGTATCAAAGTAGATTCGCTCGGAGACTGCGGTTAGCGTTTACCCGTGCATCTATTACCGAGACTGAACTAGGGAGGGTGAACTACGGAGGCAGTGGACATCCTCGGCTGTGGACAAATAAGGTCGTAATGGGCTTTGAAGAGATACGATCGGTTTGCTCGGTCAGGCGGCTGGTTCGGTTCTGGCTGGGGCTATGGGCGCGTATGGATGGAGCTTGCCTCTGCGTACTACCTGCTACCTAACCATAGCCAATCTACGGATTATTCGTGTACATAGCCCGGCACACACGGCAGGCTTAACGATCTGGTCACGTGTACGGATATTAATTCCGTTAAATCGGCCGGATCAGTTCGTGAGGACGATCGCCGAAAATGGGTTTCATGCAAAACATCCCCCCGACTGGTCTTGGTACTCCCTTCGACCCCCCACCCAATGGTGGTTTTTCGCGCGAGTCGAAGCAGTGAATCTATCTGCATTTCCATCGGAAGCACCGCGATGGTTGGAAAGGGTAGAAAGATTATCGGGACATCGACGGAGGGAACGTTTAGAAAACCATTAAAGCAACAGACTTTTCGAGGGGTTGTGGATCGCGCGGTCTGATCGCGGTTTGATCACGGTTTGATCGCGACTTGATCGCGGCTTGGCGTAGACGAGAGAATCTCGAGGTGGACTAAGGGATATTTATTCAAGCCGTGTGCTCGAGCCGCGGTTAGAGAGGCAGCAAGACCATCTACCCCGAGTGAGGTCGTACTCAGCATGGAAAATAAAATGCGCGATATTAACGCACCCCGAGACTGTCGCGTCGGAGTTCCAACAGAGTTCTTCAACTCTGACTCTCTCTCGGCCTTGCTCTGCTCCTCTCTCTTACCGCGTGCTCTTCGCTCCTTTTGGAATTCTCCGCGCTATTTCCCCCGAGAAACGAGACGGCAAGGCTCTGGATGTTCGTGGTCGAACGTGGTTCCAGCTTTTACACCGCGAAATCGCCAAGGTTTACCAAAGACCGAGGGACCGAGCGGTCGCAAGCCTCCAGATCCGTATGTCGAGCACGTGCAGGACCGTGGATCGGAGCTGGCACGGATAGAATTTTCCAACTCGGGAACTAGCCTGTTTGTCCGCGGCCAAAAGGAATCATGGCAAATTTCCTTTGGAGGCTACCCGCCGGTCAAGGGTCGAGGTGGCTCGTTCCCGTCGTGCTCTACTTTTAACGAGGCTGTCGGATGGCAACCGACTGGGACATTTGTTGATTTGCCCAAGTCGAGAATTTCCCGGCTACCGTCACTATCTCTGTATCCCTGCGTTGGACAGTCGCGCTCGTGCCTTTCTGCTTTATTTGCCTCGCCGTTACTGTCGGAGATGCGAAAAAGGTGAGAGGTCACGCGTGCACCAAGCCCGGGGGACGGCATTTTTCACCGAGTCGGCTGCTTTCGACTGTTGTTTTAACGAAAATTCACCACCGACCGGCATTGTGCGCGGTGCTCGACGGTCCTAGATATTCCAGCGATTTTTTCCAGGCTCCCGCACCTCTTGGATCCACGCGTGCTACTGGAACCGCTGGAATTTTGGCTCTCGGACGGTGCAGAGTAGAGTTGAACTAACCGAGGAGAGCGGGAAGTGAGAGCGGGAAGTGAGAGCGGGAGGTGGGAGTGGAAAATATAGTACCCAGACGTCTCGCGAAAATATCATTATCCAAGCACCACTTAGTTTCGAGATGCTTCCGCTGAGAAATACTTTTTTCATTTGACTTCTCGCCGCTGAAGAGGGAATAGGACCATCCCTGGAAGAGCCTGCAGCCGCGAGAGATTAAGGATAAATGTAATCTTTCATCGACGCGACGTTCGCACTTGGCGAACTCTTTCCTGCTCGATCGACGAACAAGAGAACCGCAACTACAAAAGCCTGTACAATATCGAGATACGCGATACATCGGCGTCGGTCTGACCAGGCCGTATTTATCGGCACGGAGTCTCTGGCCCGCGAGGAAGAACTAGCTGACTTGCCAATCGTCTTCGAGAGGAAAATTCTTCTCGCGCTTCCGCGAAATATAATTTTCTCATCGGGTTCCCTGATCAAATAACAGTAGGATCCACTACGCGACTGAAATAACGTCTTCGACACTTATCCCGGTGCAGCTGGCTCCCTATTATTACGTTACTCGTAGCTTACTTGACTTATTACTGCGACGAAGCACGAACTCTTACACGGTTGGTTCCTTCGAATAAAATTCTCTTTATCGGTGTATATCCTATATTTTCTCAACTCCAAACCCTGCCTTCGTCTTGTCGGAACCCCTTAACTCATCTCTCTCGAAAATGTTTCCTACGGTATAGAGGCAAATAGCCGGAGGCTAGTTATCCTGTTGTTTCCATGGTAAAAACTCGGCTCTGCTGTTTTGTAAAATATATGGGTATCTAAATGTGGTTTTGCGATACAACAGCCGTATAAAATCGGCGATGCGAAAATGAGACGCGGATGAAAGCTATACTGCGATTTCGCGCTTTGGTAGCCCTGCTCAAGTCGAAGACGAAAGAGCGAAAAATTGGATAAAAAGCCAGAAGCACATTCGGCTGGGACGGTCGAGAGATGAGGGGAAAGGGCAAGTGCACGCGTTCGCAAAAAATAGAGCAAGTTACTAATGACCCGCCCTACGAGACCGTGTTCCGGACGGAAAAGCGGGATCTTTCGTGGGAAACACGCCGATTGTGACGGGAAGCAATTTTTCATCGGACGGGTCGGTGGAACAGAATCGCCAGTGCATTTCTCGTAGAACACAACGGCAATGCGTAGTTTTTGTCTCCGCTCGAATTGTCTCAATTGCCTGGTTTGACAATAATTTTGGAAGAGAGTGAGAGAAGCTCTGATCCGTGGTCGGAAACCGGACCGATTTCGGGGGTGGAATGGACACAGGGCGTCTCTTTAGCCGCTGCATCGGAGCAAACCGAGCTCCTCTCTGTTGGCCGCTAATTTGGCTAATGACGCGTCGCCGACGCGACGCCGACGGCGCATAAAAAAAGGCCGACCACGTAAGGTAGGCAAACAAGCGAATCGTGGGTAATTGAGCAAATACTGTAGAATATTCAATGCCAAAATGCACCCGGAGGCGGACTAATGGCCGGAAAATAAATAGCGAAATTGAATGTACGGCGCACATCCTTGCTGGCGTCGTGCTACAAGAGTTATAGAATTGCTTTTTGCGGCTTTTGACTCGTTCTGGTCAACGGTCAGCCGTAGGCGAGAAAATCACCGACGGACGATAGTGGAAAGGAATACACTTTCGAGAGGTGTGCTCGGGAACACGAGAGGCGGAACCTTTCGAGGATAATCCGATGATGATCTGCCAGAATGGAGCTCAATGACCAAACTAGTTGTCGAGGAGACCCAAAAAGCTTTGACAAGGAATATTGAAATCTTTGCGAACATGTGGTAGGCCAGACTGAAATCCGAGTGGGTGGCATCCAGCAACCCCTGTTAGGGGATGACACAGTGGCATCGTTCTTGTCAGGGCGCTTAAGTCTGACAATGAGTGCACTGTTTGAAAAATTATATCGGTCGGGGGTCCTCGAAAAAGCTTCAGTTTCGGGCCTGGCATCGCGTGGAAAAAAAAAACGAGAGAAAAATGAGCGCAAACGCGGCCAGTGTAAATCTCGAGATCGATCGTCACAGAGAATTGATCGGTGGATGAACGCGCGAGGCTCGACGCCGCTTCGCGCTACGTCGCCGAATCTCTCCAGATCCACGAGCAAAAGAGTTAAATCGATTCCTTGAGGGTGAAAAAATGAATTGCGCAACGCGGAGCGGATGCTATTGTCGGTTCATCGAGGGTAATACGAACAAGATTTGTTGCGCTGCCGAAGAGGCGAAAGAAAATGCGAGAGGAAATGCGAGAGGAAATGCGAGAGGAAATGCGAACTTTCCAGGCGGCTGTTGGAGCAAGGAAAAAATTAGTCAAAGCGACCAGGAAAGAGCGTGCGAAGAAAAAGAAAGCAAAGAACAGCTACGAGACGGTAGAAGCGTCAAAGGATCCACGTCCGCGTCCGCGTGACTTATCGACGGCTTTTACCACAAAGTGCAGTAATGCTCTCAAGTTTCCCAAGGCAGTTCGATCCATCGCAGAGACGCATGCACACTCTTCCTTGTTAGATATATCTGCTACTCGCGCAGAATTGCATTGCAGTGCTCGCGAGTCGCCGTATCTTCCAACTCCTTCGTTCATCCTCCCTCCTGTCCTTTGTCAAGGCTCGTCTCGCGGTGCAAAAAATAACGACAAAGTATTTCCAGTTCTATCGAAGGGTGAGGCTTGCTCGTCGAATTATCAGATTCTTGGTGGCGTGGGACCGAGAGAGTGCACGACCCGGGGGAATCCCTCCATCAACTGCGAGCGGTGTCACCGGAAAATTTGCCGCGCGTGGGGGGAAGCCCGTTCATTAGCGACTCAATTAATTTACGCGCGCCGAGGGTACCGAACGAATTGATAAATTTGTTAACCAGGGAAACACGCTCGAGTCGGTGCATCGCGGTGCCGCGCCGTGCCGTGCCGCGCAAAGTTTCAACGTATCGCGTGCGTGTCTCGGCCTATTTTCCCCGATTCGGGGTTCAAAAATCCCGGACGATCGAAGCTGCGGGAGAGATATTTATACGTTTTTTGAGGACTCTTCTTCGATGGTCGAGCAAGCCTCCTCGGGATTCCGGCACCCCCCGACGATCGCTCCCGTGGCCGAGTGAGCTCGGCTCGTTCGAAATAGAGCGGAACGAGAACTCCCGATAAGCCACTTTTCCGTGCGGCACGATTTTATTATCGGCTCTTTCCTGGCTGAGCGATCCGTGCCCCCGCCTCCCGGATCGGCAAAGGGAGCACAGGTTTCTACCCTATTTTTCTGCTAAGTGTTCGGAAATAATCCGCGAGCTCGCATCATTTCACTGCGGCGCAGCGCGCTGCAGCGCGGAGGTCCGAAAGATTCGCCCGAGAAATCCCGAAAAATCCCGAAAAATCCCCAAAATCCATCAGTCTGCCGGCCGCGTGGTTCTCGTTAGTTTTACAGGTGAATTCCTGAGAACCCTTCGTTTTGCATCGAGTATTTTCCTCGGGGAGTTGGCAAGTTCAAAGCGTCCTCTTATAGCTCAACGACTGGCCTACTGTCGTATCGATTGCGAGGAATCGGATCATTCTACTTTGAGCCACTCTCTCGCTCCGTTCAATCTACTCATCGTCAAGTACGAGCCATTGTTTCCTCGTAGGATCGACAGAATCGGATCAGCTCTTCGAGTATAACCTTTTTCGACTGGTTATTCCGAGAATACACAATGTGGAGCAGAACTCTGCCAAGTGTCCAGTGTGGTGAATTGGTGCGGGCCAATATCGCACGTAAGAAACCGGAAGTGAGAAGGCGAGGATCGACGATGGTGTGGCATCGGTAGTCAGGCCGGACAAATTCCGGAAGCCGTCACTGATAACTAGTCGGACAGGAATGCAGAGGGACCAGTGGCCTGGCGTACTCCCTCCGATCTGGGTGAGGGCATCGTCGAAACATCCGATAAATAGGAAGCCACTTGCATATGCATACCTAGAGTGAGATAGTACTGCGGGTGCGGTTGCGGCTCCGGCTACTGCTCCGGCTACTGCTCCGGCTACTGCTCCGGCTACTGCTCCAGCTGCGGCAGTGATGCGGTACAGCGATCTCGTCACGTCACTGACGCATATCGCGGCAAGGGACCGAGAGGAGGACGGTGGCATTCGCGTCTAGCCCAGCAGAACCTAGCGGGGCCCGGAGGCTTCGGTCTCGCGACTCGCGTCTCGCAGCGATCAACGTCCGATGCTGCGGCTCGATATACATACATACATATAGATACTCGTGCATTAAGCCTTGAATTACGTGACTCATCACGCAGAGTGGAGCTTAATGCCCAAGCTTGTTAATCACATGCAGTCGCGCGACCGCGTCGCTTTCTCTCCCGCTCTCTCTCTCTCTCTTCGTCTCATTGGAACCGAGGCTCTCGGCAACCTTTCGCATCTATAATCGTCGGCAGCGATATACATACATACGCGTATACACCTATAGGTACGTACCTACATAGAGAAGTATAGAGAAGTTGGCGATCGGTGTGAAATTTGAGCGAAACCCGTCGAGCCGACAAACCATGACCCGGAACTCGGAACCCAAAACCCAAATCCGTCCATCAGCCGGCTCAATAGGGCCGGCTAGCGAGTAGTTGGAAAAATTTTGTGAACGCTCGATGCATCCTGCAAAAATCGCGCCCGAAATCGTTTGGAATGGCTACTGAACCGACCTCGCGGCCCTCGGGCATCTCCACCCCATTCTCCTCGAGCCCCTCGTTCGGTCCCGTTCGTACATACATACTCGCGTATTCGTATACGTATATTCGGCCGGTTTGCTCGGAAACTAGCACGGATGTGATTGGCTTTTTTCTGATTTCATCGTGCGTATTCGCGATGCGTGCTCCGATGAAAACCGGTCAGGCTCGGCCCGAGGCGATTGACCGCTACCCTCGAAGAGAAGTAAACTCGGAGATTTGGCTTTTTCTCTTCGACTCTTCCCATCAGGGAGTACGAAAGCTTGCGGTAGATCATTATTGACCCATTCGAGGCGCTGACGCTACCTCGTGTCGTGCTGAACGGATCGCGAATTCTCTCCGAATCTTTTCAGGCACCCTGATGAACGATCAAATTTGACCTCTTCCTTTGGACGCATTCAAATTGTATTAATCTCCGTCCAGTGCACAGTTTCGCTGCGACGAGGCGGTCACGACTCGCGGACGTGGGATATTCGTACGTAGATACAGGCGCGGAAATTGCGAACCTGCCCGCCGGAATCGCGGGTCGAGCCGTAAATCATGCACGCTCAAAATTTCATTGGAACGTTAACGAACGAAGAAACAAACGCGGGTGGACGCGACTCGAAATTTTCCCGGGGCGAGAAATCGATCGCAGGGTGTGTGTGTGTGTGTATGGGCTACGCGCGCACGTATGTTCGCCGCCGCGTCGCTTCCTGTCGCGATCGAGGAGAATATAATCGAACTTCCGTGCGAAACGTCCACGAAAGATGTACGAGATTCGGTCGCGAAGCTCGTTAAAAATCGCACAGGCAGCCTCTGCCGCTGCCTCATAGAATCAGGGGAGAAAAAAAATTTTAAATACAATCGAGGGCGTACTTTTGAAAAAGAACGCCGCGACAGTGGACGCAATTCACGGTGGTTTATCGCTGTAGCGACCACGTGACCTTTTTCTTCGTCCAGTAACGGGGTCTACGGACACGTATTTCACGGTAATGGCAACGATAAATCGTAAAACGTGACCATCCGTGGCAGTGCTCGCGCTAGCCCTGCTCGCCCCTCGGACTGCGCGTGGTCTATCGATCGAGTCACCACGCACAATCGCCGCCAGCTCGGAATTTCGAGTATGCGATCGACGATGAAGTCTTTCGATCCAGCCACCGCGGGCACCCACCGCGAGCACCCACCGCTTTTCCTCCGCCCCGAGTTTAATGGACCGCACTCCCGTGGATTTGCGGAGAAACTATCCCCTCGAGCCGGGGCAGCGAGTGGTCTTGCCCAATATTGCCGAGTGCCGCCGACCAGCGAGCCGATAAACCCAAGTCCAAGAAAAGAATCCCGTACCCGCCCCGACCCGAGCGAGAGCGAGAGCGAGAGCGAGAGCGAGAGCGAGAGCGAGAGCGAGAGCGAGAGCGAGAGCGAGAGCGAATCCTGTGCCTCGAACGATGACCGAAATTCGCCAAGTTCGTAAAACCACGACGCTCCGGAAATTACGAGCTGCAGGAGCGCAATGTACTCGAGAGTGGTAGGGCAAGGAGCGCAAGCTACTGTTTGCCGAGTTCGAAATGTGCCTCTATTTTTTCAATGGAATCATCGCGGGAAGAGAAGTGGGCTCTCGCCTCGCTCGGCGCGCACGAAGAGGCGGCAATGGAGAATGCCATTGCAAAAGCCTCACGCAGGCTTCGGTGTAACGAGTGCAAAGTAAACGATGAAATATCGCGGTGGAACGACAGTCTCGCCGGTGGCTCATTAACCCTCATTTGGAGAACGGAGGAGAGACTCGGCCTGAACATTCCCAGTGGTCGTCTTTCTCTCAAAAAGAGACTATTCCGAGGAGACCCTCTCCCTTTACCCTGCCGCTCCTCTTCTGCTCCTAGAGATGCGACAGTGATTGGGATAAATTGCCGTGATTCGCTACCGTGATTCGCTACCGTGATGCCGTGGTGCTACTACTACCCGAATCTCGAACCTTTCTCGCTTGAAACGTTCGCTGGTCGGGATCGCCGATCTATCCAGCGGATAAACGTCAATTTTCCGGCTTTCGTTCGTCGTCCGAGATCTCTCCGCGGTAGCTTGTTGAAATGACCGTTTTACTTTGAGCATCAGTCAACTTTGCAAGGACTCGGCCTCCAAAGTTCGCCTTGGCAATACGTACTGCCATTGGGCGAGGCGGATACTCGACGGATTCTCGCCCATTTCCATTTTGATTCATGCACGCCGCATGCACGCACGTTGCACGCGTCTAAAGTCTGCGTCTTCGAGCTCCGGCAACCAACTCGGAGCTTCGCTAATGAAATAAAGACAGTAAATACGTTTGCCAAGAATCCCCGGGGCTTACCGGGCAAGCCGAGAACATTTGCTTGAAACGGTCGAAGGACAAGCGCCAAGTATAATGGGGATGATTGCGCCTTTGTCCTTCTGCACGAGAGGCGCATTCGCCCAAGGAACTTGGGTTAGAAGCATCGCGTCAAAAATCGCTGCGCTCGGAGATGGGCTACTTTAAAAACCGACCGGGGTTCCACATCTCCGCTCGAAGGGGCGAAATAACTTCTCCGGGTGTTTTTACTTTGGCCTCACCGCGAGATCATCGTTTTAATCCGAAGCACGTTTAACCCGGAAACCGATATGGGCCGGAGATGTTACTTGCGTAACACTCGAAGAGCCGACGTTGCGGGAGGATTTTGCCAAACGAGGCAGATAATTACCAGCGAGTTCCTAATACGCTTCTCCAATGCGTTTTGATTCCATTTCGCAAAAATGTAAAGCGCTTTCATTTGATGAAAGTTTAATCGGTTCGTAAGCTCATCGAGGAGAATTAAAGAATCCTGCTTAATTCCCTACCAAGGGAATTTATCATTAGCTGCAATTCTGAATTACAATGAAAGTTCAGCCGCGCATCCACTCCAACAATTAGTCCGAGTTAATTATCTCGCCCAGCCGGTTGATCCGAGCGAAAGAGAGCGAAAGCAACTGGGGAAATGATTTTTTTTTCACCAACACCCATCAGCGCGAGTCTATTGTATTATCGAGTCCTCGAGGAACTGGATAAGTCCATCCTCCGAAGCGCGAAACAAACATCTTGTCCGGCCCGCCGAACCTTGTACTCGGCCAAAGGGAAACTTTGACCGAGTCGCTCGAAAGTCACTTAGAAATTGCACGATCGGCCGCGCCGCTCAAATTTTCCCAACGACGTTAACCAACCCGTCCACCCATATCCCACGGAATTTCGAACAAGATTGGAACACAATTAAAACCGTTCGACTTTCCACACAGAAATCTCCGCAATCTCGACGGAATTGCGCGTATGGTCGGTTGTTGGGACTTGTGGGTGGAAGGTACGAGTGGAAAAGTAACGATGCGAACCGCAAAGTCTGGCTGGCATAAAAAATGCATTATTCCATGGGGTCGGCGTCTGTTGCGTCGACATAGCTCGCGGCAGATCATCTCCCTCTCTCTGGGTAATAATCTGTAAACCGTAACGGATTGTTTTCTTGTGGGAGTTGACAAGCAAACCTCGATGAGGTCTGGTTGACTTCGACAGTGCGTGGAGATCAAAGGTTCCCTGAAAGCGCCATCTTCCGCGGTGAGAGGAACGCAACGACCAACTCGCTTTCTTTCTCTGACTGTTGCTTCCAGTGTTGCTTCTATGCAGAGCGGTGACACCGCCCGGCCCCATCAACCCGACAAACGCGATTATAAGATCTCCTGGATCTCGGATCCCTGCCAAGGCCTTTACTCGCTTTCAGCCCGAAACAACAAACGCATGGGAAAAGGGTTGTAAGCCTCGTTTTTCCCTTGAACCTCGCCCGCGGTGAAAATGCCTCCCGGAAGAATTGCACGATGCATCCACGCAATCAGTTCAATATTCCCTCAAAGCATTCCTCAAATGGAAAAAGGGGACTGTCGGCGTGAATATATTGAATTATTCCGAAGAGTGAATGGAGTAAAGTATGTACTGCGCTCATTTGGATTAGGAGAACAGTCGCGAAAATTTCTTCGGATTAATAAGGAAATTCAAGTGAAATGCCACTGGCCACAGGCACTGGTCACAGGCACTGGCCAATTAGCAGTCTTTCACTTTCTCGCCATCCGACAAAGGATCCGTTGCCTTCGAGCACGTGAAACGTAAGAAAAGGCTTTCGCCGACCGGTATAAAAAAACCCAATTGTAGCTTGTTATAGCTAGAAGAGTAAGAATATTCTTGGAAATGACACTCGTGAAAATCAAGACTACCACCAATCATACCTATTTCCATCGTTTCGCGTTCCAAGGAAATCCCCTTGCGA